>CM035153.1:171374126-171710249 GCA_020205615.1 Panax quinquefolius
TGGTTGAACAAAAGATTTCAAAAGCAAGAAACACTTGTGTTGGTACTCCACACTATATATTGCATACTTTTTTGATACAAAAGTACAAGCCAAGAAACCTTGATCATTTCGTTTCATTTCCTTTCTGAACATCTTACATCAGTTAGACAAAAAATTAAACTGACACTCTAATCCATGGTTCATTTAGTGCAAACTGTATATGCACAACTTTATATACCTTATTAGTATGCTAGGAGTAACAAATGAAGTCTCGAATTAATATTTAAAAACTTTCGACGCTCCACAAAAAAGAGTCTCATTTCCACCACACACAAAAAATCCAATAAAAGAGTCCCATTTTTTTTGGGTAGTATAAAAAGACACAATATTCTCAGGTTTAATATCACACTTTCATTATCATGTTATCACTACTAAATTAAACACTCATTAGGGTAAACATGAAATAAAAATGTATTCTTAAAATTCGTAAATTTTGCCCATGGTACTCTTTTTATAGAAGAAGAGAGTATTATTTTAACACCCCTAGCATTACTCTATATTAAGTTAATTTAACACCGTAATGATTAATCAAATCCACAAGATCCGGCTAAACTAATCAAATAACAACCTCTTAAGCATTCAATTAGTTTGCCAGAAATTGTCTTGAGCTTTTATACCGGACAAAGCTAACATATATTTGAGATGCTAACAGCTTCATACTTTTTATTTACTGCTAAAGTAACAAACATAAATGGAAGTTGAATATTTAATTAATAAGCAAAATCAGAGAGATAAAATAATGATATTTACAAATTCAATGACCTGAACTCCTCTGTTAAGCAGCAGAAGGTCATTTTATTTTATCAAACTCAGAAATTACCTGAGAATTAGGAATCTTATGATTATGATTTACTCTCTCGGTCACAGAGGGCGAGCTTGCCGGGGATTGAGTTCTTATTTCGTTCCTCCAACAACTCTGCCATAAAAATATTCGAAGTTAAACTTGATCAGATTAACAAATTAAGTTTCAATTGAACAAATTAAGTTAAATTTTCACAACATATGTATGAATGATAAATTCAACTAAACAATCACCTGAGCACGTAAATCAGAAGTCATGTAAATAGTGCTGGTTCTTCCTTCTTCAGCCATTTCAACAGCCTTCAAACCAACGAGCTTCGTTAATGGAATTGCAAGTGACCTGAATACATCTTCGGCCTGAATAATCCATTAAACTTCCAAATAAAAAGAGACGAACTCGCAGAAGAAAAGAAAACGAACGAATTCTTTGTATATATACTTATATACCACAGACGGACTAATAGTTAACACATAAGAACATAATTGAAATTTTTCTGAGGTTAAATAGTTGATAATTACTTCAAGCAAGCCGATTTCGATTTGAGATTTCAGCTGATGGAAGGCGACTTTGAGTTGATCGTGATGAGAAACGATTCGTGTCAATTTGAAGCGAAGCTCGGCCATCGACGGAGATTGAGAGTCATGTGATTTCAGACGATTCGCCATTTCTTCTTCTTTCGCGCGAAAACCTTTTCAATTGAAGGGGCATCAATACCTATCTATAACGGGTTAAATGCTTTTTTATCACTAAACTGACATCCTATTTATATTTTCATCAAAAAGTCTTGGCACACAAGAAAATTTGGAATTTTTAATTTATTTTTTTTGCTTATGACTTAGTGAGTCTAAAAAATATATAGTATTTATTTCAACAGAAATTTTTATAAAATATTTTGTTTTATGTGTAATTTAGATATATATACAAGAATAATGTTGTACAGTCTATACAACTATGGGGGTGTTTGTTGAATCTGAATCTGAATGAAAAAAGTTGTTTGATAATTGACATATTTGAAACATCTGAATGACAAAATTTTATTATTTTACCCATTTGAAAAAATTTAAAATTGTTGTAAATTTATTTAATATTACTTAATATAATAGTTAATATTTTTTTTTACTTCATTCAATTATTCATTCAAATTATTCAAATTAAAAAAAAAATCTGACTTACTCATTCAAATTGCTCATCTTACCTGGATTCAAATTTATTTAGACCAAAAACAAACGACCGACCGATTTAGCCATTCAGATTCAAATTTCATTCAAATTTCTAAACAAACACCCCTATGTTTCAGATATATGTATCTAAATTACACATAAAATAATATATTTTATAAAAATTCCTGTTAGAATAAATACTATATATTTTTTGGGACTCACAAACAAAAAATAAAATAAAAATTAAAAATGTCTAATTTTTCGGTCTATTTTTCCTGTCTGTGTAGAACTACTCTATTTTCATTAACTATAAAACTTTCAATAATCCTATGGGGACCGAAAAATTCTGACCAGTCTAATTTTATTTTTTTAACTCTTAAAAAATATATAATATTTATTTTAATTAAAATTTGTACATAATTTAATGATTTAGGTGTAATTTGGATACATATAAACATAGTATTCTACAATCTGTGTAGCACTATTTTTTTTGAACTGATTAATATGAAGTTAACTTTGGTCAATTGATCAATATAATATCGACACGCAGACAGGAGATAATCTCTTTCTCTACGTGTGAGCGTTGTATTGGTCAATTGATCACCGTACTATGAAGTTAATTTCATGATAACCGGATCAATTTTTTTTATATATTCAAATTACACCTAAATTACTAAATTTTATAAAAATTTCAATTATAATAAATATTATATATTTTTTAGGAGTCAAAAAAAATTACACTAGTCAAAAGTTACTGATCTACTAGAAGGACTGTAAATTTTTTAATAAAAATGAAAAAGACGTCTAACACTGTTTTAACGGTGAAGGGCGTGGCAATGTATATATGGAAGAATAAATTAAAACAAAACAAACACTTTAAATGTCTAGTTATTCTGGTATTACGCATTCACAAAATACAATCCACCCGTAAAAGATTACTCAACCCAAAATATATGCACAAATATTCTTCATTATGAACCGGAAGAACGAAGTTACTGAAAGTAGTATGCATGCAAGTCAATCATGTTTGATGATAAAGCATATACTTTATAACAATCTTATTCATTTATTAATAAAAAATATTAATTTATTAAAGGCTTTTAATTATCTACATGATGCTGTTTTATAATATGTGATAAACCCATAGTTTTAAGCAATGCTTTTAGAATAATGATGATGATCATTCTAATGAGATCTAAATTCTTAGAAAGTTTAAAACTAAAATAGTTCCCAATCGTTGGATTACTAAATTGGGGATTAATGAATCCTGGATAGATTGGTACATATACGTTGCTTTGCTTCATTAGATGAGGATGATTGATCTCATGATTATTTGTGTGGAGACACTAAAACAAGTATGTAGGTGTTTATTAGAGAATAAGTTCAATCGAAAGTGGCTCGCTAAGGAATACCTAATGGAGTTTTACTTTGCATCAATAGAAATTCTCAGTAGTGATAGTAAGACAAGTGATCCTTGGACTTGAGATCATCATAAGATTCTTGTGTATGATGAGTTATACTTTGACTTATTCCTTAAGACCCTTAGGGTATATCAAATGGTATGTTTGGGTATAATAAGTTGTACATGGAGATAATGTATGATCAATAAAGAATCTACCACTTCTAGTAAAAGAAGAGAAATATCCTATGTGATTCGATAAATTACAACTCAGTAGTCCTTGGCCAAGGCAGAATAAAATTAGAAATGAGTTTCTAATTTGCATTATTTGAAGTTGTGCATTTAAGAGTCAAAATACATATAATTAAATAGAATAAGACTTGATGAAATTTCATGTCTTATATTTAATTGGGACATCAGATGGTGAAGGATTGAATTATGCATTAAGAATTATCTACTCAAAGGTTCTTTTATGTTAATGTTGAAATCTATATTGTCTGGAAAGTCGTTGATTGCTAGGGAGACTTATCCCTATTGTAGAATAAATATTATTTATTTAAATAAATTATTAGTTTAATTTATTTATTTAAATAAGATTAGAATTGTTCTAATTGATTTATTCACAACCTATTTAATATGGAGAACCTAAAGGGTCACACCATAAAAGGAAGAATAATTATTTAAGAAGTTAATGGCATAATCATAATAATAAGTTAAATATATTTAATTTAATCTATGGTAATAGAATAAATTAAATAAGATTTAATATTTTAGAAATATTAAATATAAATTAATAAGAGGAGTCTTATTATTATTATTATTACTATTATTATTATTTAATTCCTAAAGGAGTTTGGGAATTAATTAATAAAAGTACTCTCAAATATCCTAATAGAATTAGGAGGAAAATTAATTAAAAGAGTTTAATTAATTATCCCTAATAAGATTATGGAGCTTAATTAATTAAAAGAATTTAATTAATTAAAATAAAACCCAATTTCTTAATTATTAAGGAGGGTTGTCTACATCTATAAATAAAAGGAGTCTTATTATGGGTGGTAGTGGTTGTTGACTTTTACAACATATGTGATTCCAATAGTTGGGAGAGTACACCTTTTCTATAGAGATAGAAAAATTAGGGCTTTGCCAAATACCCATCTTCTTGAATTCTTCTTCTTCCATGGTGGATCACCTCTAGAGGCCAAACACTTGGGTGGCTAACGTTGATCAAAGGAAGGAACCAAACCCTGTGGATTTAAGTTGAACGCGAAAAGGATTGGAGGTGAACTTGTACCTGAGAAAGCTTGGATCTTCAAGGGTATGATTCTTGTTCTTTCTTTTTTGTTTAATTAATAATTGCGCATAAAGGGTGATCCGGGTATATGGTTCGTAAAATTTTAAACACTGATTTTTACATCGCTTCCGCTTTTTGTGGCAATTTGATCATGTTCATTAATATTACAAACCCAATAAAGGTATCGAGCCAAACCTTTATGCTAATTATTAATTATCAAATTTGATATGTATATTGATATGTGTTTAGAACAATTTAATTGGGCATAATTTTGTTGTATAAAATTTATTTAAAAAAATAAAAATAAAATAAAATTAACCGTAATCAATTCTAAATATCTGCGATGTTCTTGATTGGTGTCGGTTTGGATTCCAGTATGTTTATATGATTTACGTAATAAATTTCCAAAAATTTATTTTTGGATTTTTTTTTGTTCGCTGTGAATTTTGATCCGCATGGAATTACGTTAATCTTTGTTACTATATATCTCATGTAAGACCCCAAAATTTTTTAAATAAAAAGGAATTTCCTTTATTTATTATTTTGAAATAGTAAGGGTTGATTTGATTAATGTGGATAGTTAAGGGTTAAATACGCAAATATTTCAAAATAAGCAAGTAGTTATAAAATATTCATTATCGCTTGGGAATATTCGTTTGGTCGTGGGAATATTCGTATCGCTTCAGAATATTCATACGACGGCAAGCAAATCCATGTGTGGGCCCCATAACTGAAAGCGATTGGATGAAGAAAACGACAAATATAAGTTGTTTTTAAATAACTACAGAAGTTGTATTCAAGTATTATCACTGCTGAATACCCGGTGGTTAAAACACACTAATACGCCGTTGTTGAACAAGAAGACACCAGATTGCACCAATTATTGATTCTTACGTAAGAAGGCACTACTCAATAATGGTTACAGGTAATTACTGCTCAATATTTTATCGAGTTAATAATTCATGCGCTGATATTTTATATTGTCATTGTTTCAATAATTGTCATTACACATTTTTTTCATTATCGAAGCAATAATTCATATTATCCTAATAATATTATTAGATAACATTATTGGCAATGTCTAGAAAGTTCTGCTTCAAGGAGAGGTTTGGTCACCTAATCAAGCGCCAAGAAGAAGAAATTTTACTGGAAAGCCCCTCTTCCCTGAACCGCAGTCGTCACAATATCAGATTCAGAATATTATTTGTGAATAATTAATTATTGATTTATATGATGAGGAAAATATTGATTTTATGTGGATATAGATGGAGAAAATTTTAAAATGACAATTGTTGAAAATTAATATTTTATCTTTTTCCGATAAAATAATTCATTTAAATATATTATTTTAATAATATATTAACTATGATATTTTTACAACGAATGTGGGATATATGAGTATACGAGGAGGAAGAGTATTTTGTTGCAATAAATGTTTAAAACATGTTAAACATGCTCGGTGGACCCCATTTATCGATCGAAATTTGATTATACCGTGAAAATCGCCTGCTTGTGGATTTCGGCCATTTTCTATTTGGAATTTGGAAAACTTTTCTTCCGCAAAGTTGTAGAGAATTGAAATTCCTATAAAAACTAGCGAGATTCAATTTTCTGATGAAAGGGCTATTTATTATGAATTATTGAAGTTCAAGTCTCAAATAATTGATTTTTGGGAGTTTAAAATATTTTTTTAAGAAAAACGTTTTTTGTAATTGAGTGGCTCACATGTGTTATAAATGATCTGAAATCGATTTCTAAGGTGGGCTTGAATATTTTAAGAAATATTATTATTTTATTAAATTTTCTGCTTTTGGTGTTCTAAAGATTTTCCTATAAATAGGTGCTTAGGTTAGAATTGAAAATCACACCGTAAACCAAGTTTTCTCTCTATATATATCGGCGAAATATTCTTGTGAGTATTTTGAGTATACTTTGAGTATTGCTATACTATGTCCAAGTCAGTCATAGCCTTTATATCCTGTTTCAAATTAGTAAGATCGATCTTTCGAGGTAAGGGATATTATTTTTTTCATAATGATATTATTTCTTCAATATCATTATCTTTGAAATGTTGATCCAAGTTTTTATCAAATTTGGAACTTTTTCATGCCTCAAGTTACTTATTCATGGGTTACTATTCATTTAGTTACTATTCACGGAGTTACTATTCACGAGTTACTATTCACGATTACTATTCACGAGTTACTATTCACGAGTACTATTCATGAAGCGTGAAGATGTTTTTTGTGGAATTTCTATCTTTTGGTGTCTGAGTTACTTATTCACGATATCTAAGACTATTCACGATACTCAAGACTATTCACGATACTCTGATCTTATTCAATTTAAAAATAAAATTTCTTCTTTTCGTCTAAAACATATATTCGGATACTAACTCGATTGTATCCATGTTTTGATCATTCTTGAATTTTACACCACTATGATTATTTTTGAGGTATTTTTGGACGTGGATAAAACCAAGTACGAATCCTTAATCCTTAATCCTCACATTTTGTTTCACCGGATTCTTTCTTTAAAAAAATATTTTTCATCATCCTCGCCTTAAATGATGATATTATGGAATATCTTTGGCCCAGTGGTAAAAAGATGAATGATTTCTTAAGAATATCTTTGGCCTCAGAGTGCAAAGATGAATGATTTCAAGAATATCTTTGGCCGTAGTGCAAAGATGAATGTGTTTAAATGAATACGACTTAATCGATGAATATCTTTGGCCAGAGCAAAAAGATGAATATTTGATTCCGATGTATATCGATTGATGTTACAGGATAAAAGATAGATTTATGAACTTTTAAATTCATACATGTAAGATAGTAGTTTGCATTCTCTACTTAACTCTTCTAATGAATTATTATTTCACATAATATTGATTTAAAATTTGTTGTCTATTATATTCTATTAGATTTTTCCCTCGTCAAGACTAACGATAATTTGTTGTATATTATCTTAGTCATAATATTCTTTATCGAGCTAGTTGAGCTCACCCTTTTCCTTTTTGTTCCATTTTTCTCGTGGAGGCGAGAATATAAATGAAGACGAAGCCTGGGTATGGAATGAAGGTTTTAGAAAGGATTGTTTAGTAGTCCTCACCATTTTTGTAAAATAATGTATCAATAAATGTGATGAGGATTTATTTGAGAATAGATATTGTCTAAGATAATATTTGTATTCAAACTCACAGCTTTACTCGTTGTAATAATAAAGTTGTAGTTGTTTCGTGCATCACGTGTATTGACAACTCGTAATGGGTGATGTATACCTATTTTGGGGCGCGCCACACTGGGTATCGTAGCTTAGGGATATGATCTCCTCATGAGATCGAGGAATAGAACTAGGAGGGGAGAGACGAGTAAATCCTTCGCTAAAGTGTGTCCTACCTAAGCTTATTTGTTAGTTGTCAAGATATAGGGATATTATGTGATATATTGATTTCTTAATTAACCCTTGTTTTATGACAAGATTTGAGAATGTCGAATCGAGAATATTAACAATGGAAATGAGACCGTAGAGAGATGCCTGTACTCACCAACGAGGAGAACGTGCAACAGTCGTGGCAATGTTCCTCCCGTGAACAACACCATTGAAAGCGATGATGAACGAGGGATGTTTAGAAGTTTTTGCGCTCATGCAAAATCGCATTTGAGGAGACTCGTGTTCAAAATACAGAGGAAATGATAGCAATTCACGGGTTGTCACAAAAGGCGCTTCAAAGAGTTAGACCACCAGAATTTAAGGAAAGCCGATCCGATCACGGCGGAAACATGGGTCAAACAAATTACCAAGATATTCGATGTCTTGGGATGCACGGAGGAACAGAAGGTTCCATTCGCCACCTTTATGTTCCGTGGCGAGGCGCATTCATCGTGGGAGTCTCAGTGAAGCGCACTCCATCCAAATTGCACTCAAAGATGTCTCGGGAGACGCTTTCAGAAAGCTATTTAATGACAAATACTTTCCCGAAAGTGTTCGTCATATGAAGGAAGTGGAGTTCATCGATTGAACAAAACAATACGACGGCGGTGTCTCAAAGACGAGGCAAAGTTTGCAGAGTTATCCGTGTTTGCACCTCATTCGTGGTGGAGAATGAGGAACGATGACGCGGATGTTTCTTAGAGGTTTGAAACCCTAAGATACGCCAAGATCTCTCATTTCTCAAAATTTTCTCTTTATTCAGATGTGTTGTAAATGTGGCTCAATTATTAGAAATGAGATAACGAGTACGGTCAACCGAGGGACCACAACCAGTGATCGTATCGTAGATAGCGAACAATGTAATAATGATAACTCGCGAGAAAGAAATGACGGACAGAAATGGTAACCACTCGTGGTAATCATGGCCATGAAAATAGAAGAAGCGAAGTCAGAGGAGATTTTAAAAAGAGGAGATTTAACAACGACCATGTGAAGATGACAAAGGTCTTAAGAAGAATCGGTTCTAAGGGAGGAGAACGACCACCGGCCATATATGCTACAAATGCGAAAAGAGGGACATATCACCAAACCGCCCACAACAGCTCAAGGTATGCTATAATTGTGGAAAGGAAGGACATATCGCCGAGATTATACAAGAGAATAAAACCTAGTTCAATGGGACGGTGACTCAAAAGATCGTCCCCGTAAAAAGTCAAAGTCAACGATTCCGGAAGAAAGGTTTGTTGTGATCGGTCATAATGCGAGAACCCAAACGAGGTGATCACGGGTAAGCTATTTATAAATTCTTGCGTAAGTTTATACCTTACTTGATACCTAAGGCTATACCCATTCATTTATCTCTCCCGCATGTGCTCAACGCTTAAACTTGACTCGAGAAAAATTAGACTTTGACCTATCTCGTGGAAACTCCGCTAGAGAAACTTTCATCACATCCACCGCTTATAAATCTTGTTTGATTCAAGTTGGCACCATTACCTTACCTGTTGACCTTATCTCTTTAAAGATACTTGCTTTTGATGTGATTTTAGGGATTGATTGTTAACTACTCATCATGCCAAAATTGATTGTTTTCGTAAGGTTGTTAGTTTTCATATTCCTAACCAACCCGTTGTATTTAATTCAAGCAACTAAACCATTAAAATCAATCATCGCTATATCTAATCATAAAGCTATTCGCTTATTAAAAACGGATGTCGCTTTCTTAGCCCATGTTATTGATTTGAATAAAGACACGCCAAATTTGAATAATATTCCCGTTGTTATCGACTTTCCGACGATTTCAAGAACTTCCCGGCCTACCCCCGTAACGTGAAGTTGAATTCTTTATTGATCTTGAACCCGCATAAAGCCCATTTCTAAAACCCCATATCGAATGGCTCCTATTGAACTTCAGGAGTTAAAGGTCCAACTACGTGAATTGTTGGACATCTGCTTTCATTCGGCCCCAAGACATCTCCTCGGGGTGCTCCTGCTTTATTTGTAAAGAAGAAAGACGGGAGTATGCGACTTTTGTATTGACTATCTGAATTGAACCATGTCACTATCAAGAATAGGTATCCTCACCTCGTATTGATGACTTGTTTGACCAAATTGCAAGGGGCACAATTCTTTTCAAAATCGATCTTCGCTTCGGATATCATCAAATGAAGATTAGAATCGAGGATATTCCAAAGACCGCCTTTTAGAACTCCAGATGACGGGCATTATGAATTCTTAGTCATGTCTTTCTTGATTGACTAATGCTCCTGCGGCTTTCATGGATATGATGAACCGAGTATTCAAGGAATATTTGATCAATTCGTTGTTGTCTTTATTGATGACATCCTCATATATTCCAAAAGCCGTGAAGATCATGAGCACCATTTGAAGTCGGTACTCCAAAGGCTTCGTGAAAACCAACTATATGCCAAATTGAAGAAATGCGAGTTCGGCTCGAGGAAGTAGCATTCCTCGGGCACGCGGTGTCGAAACACGGAGTATCCGCTGATCCGCCAAGATTGAAGCAATACAAAGTTGGAGCAACCAAGCTTGGCGATCAAGTACGTAGCTTTTTGGGCTTAGCCGGTTATTATCGAGATTCGTGGAAGGGTTTTCTAATCGCTACTCCATTAACTCAAATAACTCCTTTAAGGATACAAAATTCGCTTGGAGCGAAGAATGCGAGAAAAGTTTCCAAGAGCTTAAGAGGAGACTTATTTCGCACTGCTTTCTAACAATACCATCCGGTTCTGGATGGATTTGTTATCTACAACCGATGCTTCGTGCAAAGGGTTAGGATGTGTTCTCATGCAACGTGGGAAAGTCATAGCCTATGCCTCGAGACAACTTAAAGAGTATGAGAGGAATTATCCTACTCATGATCTAGAGTCATAAAAATGATCGTTTGCCAAAGATATGGAGGCACTATCTATATGGGGAGAAAGTGGAGATACATTCGCACCATAAAAGCCTTAAATATTTCTTCACTCAAAAGAACTCAACACGCGGCAAATGACGCTGGCTCGAGCTATTGAAAGACTACGACCACACTATTCAATACCATCCCGGTAAAGTTTAACGTGGTAGTGATGACGCATCGAGTAGAAGATCATATCATATATGAAACGAAAAGCGATGATGTCAAGTATACGACAGAGCCAACTTTAATAGAAAAGTTAAGGTTGCTCAAGCCACCGAATCTTGAACCGCGATGCGTATGAAGAAGAAAGTACAAGAATGAGCTATTCCTAAGCGAGAATCGATGAAGAAGGAATACTTCGAGTCCACTCTAGACTTTGGTTCCTAACGACTCGATTTGAAGTACAAGATTATGATGGAGGCACACAATACGCCATTTGCAATCCATCCTCGAAGTACTAAAATGTATCGTGATCTTCGACATACATTTTGGTGGAACAATATGAAGAGAGAGATTGCAAAGTTTATCTCGATGTGTTTAACTTGCTAACGGTAAAGGCGGAGCATCTTGTACCTAAGGGTCCGTTGCAACCACTTGAGATTCCTGGAATGGAAGTGGAAACACATTACCATGGATTTCACACGGGTCTTCCTACGGCTTTCTCAAGGCATCAATGCTATTTGGGTTATTGTTGATAGATTAACCAAGTTCCGCTTCATTTCTTGCCGACACGGAGACTTATTCCTCGAACGCCTTTGCTAGTATGTACGTGAATGAGATTGTGAGGTTGCATGGCATGCCCAGATCCATAGTTTCGATCGTGACCCAAGATTCACTTCAAGATTTTGGGTTAGCTTGCAAAAAGCTATGGGCACGGATTTGCGATTTAGTTCGCACATACCATCCCCAAACCAGACGGACAATCGAGAGGACTATTCAAACTCTTGAAGATCTATTAAGACTCGTGGTCCTAGACTTCAAGGGTAGTTGGGATAAGTATTTACCATCGGTGGAATTCTCCTACAACAACAGCTTATCGTGCAAGTATAGGTGTGGCTCCATTCAAGCATTATATGGACAAAATGTCGCTTCTCCAATATGTTGGGATGAGGTGGGTGAAGCAACATTGTTGGGACCCGAAAGTTAGTACGTATGACTCACCGAAAAGATCCAAATGATTCGACAACGATACAAACCAAGACAAGATCGACAAAAGAGTTATGCGGATCTTCATCGAAAGGACGTGGAATTTAATGTAGGGATCATGTATTGTCATGAAGTTGCTCCACGGAAGGGAGTTACAAGATTTGGGAAGAGAGGAAAGCTCAATCCACGATTTATCGGTCCATTTCAAATTCTTGACCGAAAGAGAAATGTAGCCTATAGACTCACTGCTACTCTCCGAGTATGTCTCGTGTTCATAATGTGTTTCATATATCTGCATTTCAGAATATGTGAAAGACCCAACCACGTTATTGAAGTTAGAACCGGACGAGATAGTCAAGACTTAACGTATGAGTGAGGTACCGCCAAGATCTTGGATAGGAAGGAGCATGTCCTACGCCAAGAAAGGTCATACCACAAGTTAAAATTTTGTGGAGGAATCATGCTATAGAGGAAATGACCTGAATTGGAAACGGAAATGAAAGCGAGGTATCCTCACCTTTTCGAAACACTGTGTATCGTCGCCAATTTCGAGGACGAAATTTCATAAGGAGGGATGTCTTAAGACTCAAATTTTTTAAATAAAAGGAATTTCCTTTATTTATTATTTTGAAATAAGTAAGGGTTGATTTGATTAATGTGGATAGCTAAGGGTTAAATACGCAAATATTTCAAAATAAGCAAGTGGTTATAAAATATTCATTATCGCTTGGGAATATTCGTTTGGTCGTGGAATATTCAGATCGCTTGGAATATTCATACGACGACACAAGCCCATGTGTGGGCCCCATAACGGAAAAGCGATTGGATGAAGAAAACGACAAATATAAGTTGTTTTTAAATAACTGCGTGAGTTATTACTGAAGTATCATCGTTGAAATACCCGGTGGTTAAAACACACTAATACGCCGTTGTTGAACAAGAAGAGCACACCAGATTGCACCAATTATTGATTCTTACGTAAGAAGGCACTACTCAATAATGGTTACGTGAATTATCGCTCAAAGATTTTATCGAGTTAATAATTGTCATATTGATATTTTATATTGTCATTGTTTCAATAATTGTCATTACACAAGATTTTTTCATTATCGGCAATAATTCATATTATCCTAATAATATTATTAGATAACATTATTGGCAATGTCTAGAAAGTTCTGCTCTAAGGAGAGGTTTGGTCACCTAATCAAGCCGCCAAGAAGAAGAAATTTTATCGAAAGCCCTCTTCCCTGGAACGCACTGTCACACAATATTGTGATTCTGTAATATTATTTGTGAATAATTAATTATTGATTTATATGATGAGGAAAATATTGATTTTATGTGGATATAGATGGAGAAAATTTTAAAATGACAATTGTTGAAAATTAATATTTTATCTTTTTCTCGATAAAATAATTCATTTAAATATATTATTTTAATAATATATTAATTGTGATATTTTTACAACGAATAATGGGATATATGAGTATACGAGGAGGAAGAGTATTTTGTTGCAATAAATGTTTAAAACATGTTAAACATGTCTGCGGACCCCATTTATCGACCGAAATTTGATTATAAAAGTAAAATCGCCTGCTTGTGGATTTCCTGTCATTTTCTATTTGGAATTTGGAAAAACTTTCTTCTGCAAGTTGTAGAGAATTGAAATTCCTATAAAAACTAGCGAGATTCAATTTTTCTGATGAAAGGGCTATTTATTATGAATTATTGAAGTTCAAGTTCAAAATAATTGATTTTTGGGAGTTTAAAATATTTTTTAGAAGAAAAACGTTTTTGTAATTGAGTGGCTCACATGTGTTATAAATGATCCAAATCAGATTTCTAAGGTGGGCTTGAATATTTTAAGAAATATTATTATTTTATTAAATTTTCGCTTTTGTTCTAAAGCATTTTCCTATAAATAGGGTGCTTAGGTTAGAATTGAAAATCACACCGTAAATCAAGTTTTCTCTCTATATTATCGAGTTTATTCTTGTGAGTATTTTGAGTATACTTTGAGTATTGCTATACTTGGCAAGTCCAAGTCATAGCCTATATCCTGTTTTCAAATTTAAGACCGATCTTTCGAGGTAAGGGATATTATTTTTTTCATAATGATATTATTTCTTCAATATCATTATCTTTGAATGTTGATCCAAGTTTTTATCAAATTTGGAACTTTTTCATGCTCGGGTTACTTATTCATGGGTTACTATTCATGAAGTTACTATTCACGGGTTACTATTCACGAGTTACTATTCACGAAGTTACTATTCACGAGTTACTATTCACGAGTACTATTCATGAAGCGTGAAGATGTTTTTGTGGAATTTCTATCTTTTGGTGTCTGAGTTACTATTCACGATATACTAAGACTATTCACGATACTGACACTATTCACGATATACTGACTATTCAATCTAAAAATAAAATTTCTTCTTTTCGTCTAAAATATATATTCGGATACTAACTCGATCAGATCCATGTTTTGATCATTCTTGAATTTTACACCACTATGATTATTTTTGAGGTATTTTTGACGTGGATAAAACCAAGTACGAATCCTTAATCCTTAATCCTTGTCATTTTGTTTCACCGGATTCTTTTTTTAAAAAATATTTTTCATCATCCTCGCCTTAAATGATGATATTATGGAATATCTTTGGCCCAGAAGTGCAAAGATGAATGATTTCTTCGAATATCTTTCGCCCAGTAGAAAGTAAAAGATGAATGATTTCAAGAATATCTTTGGCCCCGTAGTGCAAAGATGAACAGTGTTTAAATGAATATGACTAATCGATGAATATCTTTGCCCAGAGTAAAAGATGAATATTTGATTCCGTATGTATATTGATTGATGTTACAGGATAAAAGATAGACGATGAACTTTTAAATTCATACATGTAAGATAGTAGTTTGCATTCTCTACTTAACTCTTCTAATGAATTATTATTTCACCGCGAATATTGATTTAAAATTTGTTGTCTATTGTAATCTATTAGATTTTTCCCTATCAAGGCTAACGATAATTTGTTGTATATTATCTTAGTCATAATATTCTTTACCGGGCTAGTTGAGCTCACCCTTTTCCTTGTTGTTCCATTTTTCTTCTCAAGAGGCGAGAATGTAATGAGTACTTAGCCTCGGGATATGGAATGAAGGTTCTAGAGAGAGTTGTTTAGTAGTCATCACCATTTTTGTAAAATAATGTATCAATAATTATGATGAGGATTTATTTACGTGTGGATATTGTCTAGATGGCAATATCTCGTATTTAAACTCACAGCTTATATGTTGTAATAATAAAGTTGTAGTTATTTCGCATCTACCATGTATTTGGCGACTTCGAAATGGGTTGGATGGAATGGACCTATTTTGGGGCGCCACAATGGGTATCGAGCTTAGGGATATGATCTCCGCGAGGAGATCGGGAATAGTAACTAGGAGGGAGAGACGAGTAAATCCTTCGCTAGTGTGTCCTACCTAAGCTTATTTGTTAGTTGGTCAAGATATAGGGATATTATGTGATATATTGATTTCTTTAATTAACCCTTGTTTTATGGCAAAGATTTGAGAATGTCAAATGAGAATATTAACAATGGAGTAAATGAGACCGTGGAGATGCCCAGATTTACCAACGAGGAGAACGTGCAACAGTCGTGACAATGTACTCTTGTGAACAACACCAATCGAAAGCGAGATGATGAACGAGGGATGTTTAGAAGCTTTTTGCGATTCATGAAAAATCGACGAGGAGACTCGTGTTCAAAATACTGAGGAGAAATGATAGCATAATTCACGGGTGGTCACCGCCAAACAGTTTCAAAGAGTTGGGACCACCGTAATTCGGGAAAGCCGGATCCGATTAAAGTGAGACGCGTGGTTAAACAAATTACCAAGATATTCGATGTCTTGGGATGCACGGAGAACGTAAAGTTCCATTCGCTACTTTTATGTTCCGTGAACGAGGCGACATCGGTGGAAATCAGGAAGCGTACCCATCCTCGCCGACTCAAAGATGTCATGGGAGACGTTTGAAACAATTCAATGACAAGTACTTCCTCGAAAGTATTCGGCTCATATGAAGGAAGTGGAGTTTATTAGGATCGAGTAGAATAACATGGCGGTCCCAAAGACGAGGCGGTTCGCGGAGTTATCCGTGTTTGCACCTCATTTGGTGGAGAATGAGGAACGATGACGCGGATGTTTCGAGAGGTTTGAAACCCGACATACGTCGTGATCTCATTTCTCATAAATTTTCTCTATTAGGATGTTGTCAGCGAGGGCTCGGTTGTTAGAGCGAGATAACGAAGTACGTTCAACCGAGGGACCATAACCAGATCATACCGAAGATAGCGATCATCGTAATAACGATAACCAAATGGAGAAAGAAGAATACGTAAGAAAGCGGTAAACCACTCCGTGGTAATCGTGGCCATAAAAATAAGAAGCCTGGGAGGAGATTTTAAAAGAGGAGATTCAACAACGACCATGTATGAAGACGCGTCGCCCAAGAAGAACTAGTTCCAAGGAGGAGAAAGACCACCGGTCAGTATGTTACAAATGCGGAAAGAGGGACATATCGTACCAAACCGCCCACAACAGCTAAAGGTATGCTATAATTGTGGAAAAGAAGGACATATCGCCGAGATCAGACGATATCGAACCCAATCCAATGAATGGTGACTCAAAAGGATGTCCTGAAAAAGTCAAAGACAACGATTCCTCGGAAGAAGTTTGTTGTCGCCGGTCAAAAATGCGTAGAACCCGAACGAAGTTAGCACGGGTTAGTTAATTATAAATTCTTGCGAAGTTTATACCTTACTAGATACCTGGTTCTACCCATTCTTTATCTCTTCTTTCTTTGGCCAACGTTTGAACTTGACTACGGAGAAATTAAACTTTGACCTATCTCAAGGAGACTCCATTAGAGAAACTTTCATTACATCCGTTGTTTAAAAATCTTGCTTGATTCAGTTAGCACTATCACATTACTCGTTAACCTTATTCCTATAAAGATATTTGCTTTTGATGTGATTTTAAGGTTAACTACTCAAAGATGCCAAAATTGATTGCTTTCATATGGTTGTTAGTTTTCATATTCCTAAGCAACTTTGTTATTCAATTCGTGCAATCAAATCATTGAAGTCAAACATTTTCATATCGAGCCATGAAGTCATTCGCTTATTACGGATGTCAAGTTTTCTTAGTCCATGTTATGGATTTGAATAAAGACACGCCGATTTGAATAATATTCTTGTTGTTATTGATTTTCCCCCGACGTATTTTTTTTGAAGAATTTCTTAGCTTACTCCCAAAGCCCGATATTAAATTTTGTATCGAATTTGAACCCTGACAAAACTCATTTCTAAAATCTCATATCGAATGGCTCCTATTGAACTTGTGAGTTAAAAATTCAACTATAAATTTGGTACCGAGCCTTTATCTGGTGACTTCCTTTTGTGGAATGTACCGGAAGCCGGATCTCGTAGGGGACACCATATTCGCGCGATATTAAACCGATAGGTGTCATTGTAACGTCTTATCCAAGGTTGGGATATGAGTCACAGTTGAGAAAACCTAAGCCAGAATTAAAATACATAGATTTCTAGGCTTAATTGGTTATTATCGGAGATTCGTTGAAGGATATTCTCGAATCGCTATTCCATTAACGCACTGACTCGTAGAGATACAAAATTCGAATGGAGCAAAGAATGTGGGAAGAGCTTGAAGAACTCAAGAGAGACTCATTTCAAAGACATGTTCTCACCCATGCTATCCGTGAAAAGCGAACGTGGTAGGCGACGTGTTGAGTAGAAAGATTGTATACATAAGACGAGTACGATATTGTCAAAGACTAATTTCAGATAATTTACAAATAATAAAGATGGAGATGAAAACCTAGGTACCCACGTGATGATATACTGAGTATAATCGACTTTAATCGATAAAGTTAAAGTCGCTGCTACACACACGGAAATGGTGAATTTAATTTGAAGAAGGAGGTCAAGAAGTTGTTATTTTAAAAGCAAGAATCGGTGAGGTGAGGAAAGCTCAAACCTTCGATTTATTAATCCATTTGAAATTCTCGATCGAATAGAACTCGTTGCTTATAGACTCGCTTTTACCGCCAAGTAATGACGTGTTCATAACATTTTCACGTGTCGATGTTACGTAAATATGTGGACTAATTCAACCACGCCATTGTGTTAGAACCGGACGAGATACCAAGACTTAACGTGACGAGGAGGTACTGTCAAGATCTTGATAGAAAGAACACGCCCCTGTCGTATGTCGAGGTTATACCACAAGTTAAAGTTTTGTGGAGAAACCATCGCTATTGAGGAAACGACCGGGAGTTGGAAACGAAAATGAAAGCGAGGTATTCTCATCTTTCAAACACACCAGTATCGTCGTCGCCAATTTCGAGGATGAAAATTTCATAAGGAGGGAGGTTGTAAGACCTCAAATTTTTAAATAAAAAGGAATTTCCTTTATTTATTATTTTGAAATAAGTAAGGGTTGATTTGATTAATGTGATAGTTATGGGTAAAATACGCAAATATTTCAATAAGCAAAGTGGTTATAAAATATTCATTATTGTTTGGGAATATTCGTTTGGTCGTGGAATATTCGTACTGTCGGGGAATATTCGTATTTGACTGCGAGTCTTTTGTGGGCCCTATAACGGAAAGCGATTGGATGAAGAAAATGACAAATATAAGTTGTTTATAAATAACGGCGTAGTTGTTATCGTTAATCTTGTTGAATACCCGGTGGTTAAAACACACTAATACTGCCGTTGTTGAACAAGAAGATACCCAGATTGCACCAATTATTGATTCTTACGTAAGAAGGCACTACTCAATAATTGTTACAGTGAATTATCGCTCAAAAGATTTTATTTTATCGATTCAATAATTGTTGCGTTGATATTTTATATTACCGTTGTTTCAATAAATTGTCATTACACAATTTTCCATTATCTGAGCAATAATTCATATTATCTCAATAATATTATTAGATAACATTATTGGCAATGTCTAAAAAGTTCTCGCTCAAGGAGAGGTTTGGTCACCTAATTGCGTGCCAAGTAGTGAGAAATTCTTATTGAAAGCCCCTCTTTCCCGAAACCGCCTCGGTTATCAATAATGTGATTCTCAGTAATATTATTTGTGAATAATTAATTATTAATTTATATGATGAGGAAAATATTGATTTTATGTGGATATAGATGGAGAAAATTTTTAAAATGACAATTGTTAAAAATTGAAATTTTATCTTTTTCTGATAAAATAATTCATTTAAATATATTATTTTAATAATATATTAACGGTGATATTTTTACAACGAATGTGGGATATATGAGTATACAAGGAGGAAGAGTATTTTTGTGGCATTAAATGATTAACACATGTTTTGTGTGTCGGTGAACCCCATTTCTTGGCTGAAATTTGATTATAAATTTGTAAAATTGCCCGCTTTGAGGATTTCTGTCAATTTCTATTTGGAATTTGGAAAAACTTTCTTCTGTAAAGTTGTAGAGAATTGAATTTCCTATAAAAAGTCGCGAGATTCGAATTTTCTGATAAAATGGCTATTTATTATGAATTATTAAAGTTCTGAAGTTCCGAAATAATTGATTTTTGGAAGTTTTATTTATTTTTATTAATAAAAACGTTTTTTATATGTTGTGGGCATATTTAACATGTGCATGGTGGCTGAATTCAGATTCAAGATGTGGGCGATAAATTTTGTTTATATATAATATAATTATATTCAATTTTCGCTTTTGGTGTCTTAAGCAATTTCCTATAAATAGGGTGCTTGGGTTAATCAATTGAAATCATACCGTAAACCGAAGTTTTCTCTCTACGTATTATCGAAATGTATTCTTGTGAGTATTTTGAGTATACTTTGAGTATTGCTATACTGCAAGTTCAAGTCATAGCCTATATCCTGTTTCAACTAGAAATCATCTTTTCGAGGTAAGGGATGTTATTTTCTTCCTCGATGATATTATTTCTTCAATATCATTATCTTTGAAATATTGGTTGGAACTTTTATCAAATTTGGAACTTTTCCATGTCAAGGTTACTATTCACTGAGTTACTATTCACGAAGTTACTTATTCATGAGTTACTATTCACGAAGTTACTATTCATGAGTTACTATTCACGAAGTTACTATTCACGAGTATTATTCATGAAGCGTGAAGATGTTTTTTTTGTGGAATTTCTATCTTTTGGTGTTTCGAGTTACTATTCATATACTGCACTATTCACGATACTAAGACTATTCACGAATACTAAAGACTATTCAATTTAAAATAAAATTTCTTCTTTTTGTCCAAAATATCTATTTTGGATATTAGCTTTCATTGTATCCATGTTTTGATCATTCTTGAATTTTACACCACTATGATCATTTTTGAGGTATTTTTTGAACATGGATAAAACAAATTACTTAATCCTTAATCCTTAATCCTTGTCATTTTGTTTCACTGGATTCGCTTTTTTTAAAAAATATTTTTCATCATCCTCGACCTTAAATGATGATATTATTGAATATCTTTGCCTTGTAAGTGCAAAGATGAATGATTTCTGAAGAATATCTTTGACTTTGATGATGAATTATATGCGGAAGTTCATGAATGAGGCCGGTGAAAGCATCAAAGTACTTAACTAAAACTGAATGATGTATAGATTACGAATTAAAACTAGGGCTTATATGAGGCCTTGTGATCAATTGAAGCGGTGGTCGTAATACAACTAGAGTTTATTTGGTTTTAGTGGCAGTAAAGACAAAGTATATATATGGCTGATCGGCTAATCTTGGATTAACATTATGAATCGAAGATGGAATGCTAGTACTCTCAAAAGAACATTTTCATTTCATTAACTAAAAGTGGATATGTGAAGAAGAGTGTAGAAGATGTGGTTATTTTGATGATGAAGATTAATGGAAATTATCGCTAAACCCGATCATATTTGATGATCGTCTGTTTATTAATAAAAAGTATTAATTTATTAAAACTGATTATCAGAATAATGATGATGATCATTACAATGTATATCATAAATTCTTAAGCTTAAAGAAGCTAAAATAGAATCGTTGGATTCACCAGGATAAAAGGTTGTATTCTTGCTCTCATTAGGTGATTGGTCTGAAGTTGGCTGAGGAGACACTAAAAGCGGTGATTGTACTTTGAAATTGAGAATACCTATAGTTTTACTTGTGCATGTGAATTCTGAGTAGTAGTAATCTTCATGGACTTGAGATTCATAGTATTTGTGTGACGGTTACTTTGAATTCATATAGACCCTTAAGGTATATCGAAACGTATGGTACAACAAAGTTGTAATGAATAATGTGATCGTCAATTCAGAAGAGAAATCACGATAGTTCTTCCATTGAGTACTTAAATACATGGTCTGAAATAACACAACTTTATTATTACCTTTATAAGCTGAGTTTCAATGGATATTTGTAATCATGATAATCCATCATGATTGTTGTGTTTTTACAAAATGGGTAGGGACTACGACAACTCTCTGAGACCATTCCATTTCCCAAAAGCTAGTACTGCATTACATTCGCCTCCCGGAAAATGGAACATATAAGGAAAAGAACAATGGCCATTAATTCAATATACAACAAATTGTAAATTCTTGTGAGGAAAAATCTAATAGGAGAATCTGATGAAACTGACAAATTTTAAAATTATTGTTATGGAAATAATAATTCATTAGAAGAAATTAAGTAGAGAATACGCTACTATCTTACATGTATGAATTTAAAAGTTAAATAAATCGATATTTTATACTGTAACATCAATCAATGTCTCTGGAATCAAATGTTCATCTTTTGCATCAGGTGATATTATCGATCGGTCATATTTAAGTATATTTTGTATACTCGGGCCAAAAGATATTCCTCAATCAGTCTGTATTTCATCTCAGCATTATGGGCCAAAGATATTGATAATATCATCATTTAGGGAAAGGGATGATGAAAAATATTTCAATGAATCGGTGAAACAAAAAGACAGTATTATGGGTTGTGATCTGAGTTCAAAATACCTTTTATAAATAGTAAATAAAGTAAAATTCCAAAGAATAATTCAAACATGGATTTGATCAATAATTCAGATAGATGTACAGACGAAAAGAGAAATTTCATTTAAATTGAATGATAGTCATAGTATTCATTGAATAGTGTAGGTATCGTGAATAGTGCAGGTATCATTGAATAGTAACTCAAACTGAGATATATTCTACAAAAAAGCATCTTCACGCTTCATAGATAGTGCTAGTGAATAGTAACTCTTGAATAGTAACTTTCATGAATAATATTCGTGAATAGTAACTTCATGAATAAGTAACCGAACCTTCAAAAGTTCCAATTTTGATAAAAGTTTCCAACCAATGTTGTGTATGATATTGGAAAGAAATGACATTGAAATAACATCTCTTTTCGAAAGGCGATTACTTGGTTGAAATCTGGGATATAGTATGACGAACTTGCATAGTGTGATACTCAAAGTATATAAAATCTCTAGGAACAAAACAGATGAAAAATTAGCTAGAATCTTAAGAAGACTAATATAATATATTTGTTTCCACAACCCATCCCCAACTTCATGATCACGAATTGACCTCCTAATCATATTATTAGGTTCAAAATGAAAAAAAAAACGTTTTATGATTAAATGCTTAAACTTCAAAAATCAATTATTTGAACTGAACTTTAATAATTCATAATAAATAGCCACTTTTATCAGAAAATTTGAATCAGCGGCTTTTATAGGAAATTCAATTCTACAACTTTCAGAAGAAAGTTTTTCCAAATTCTTGGCAAAATTCATAGCTGGACGATTTCACGGTATAATAATAATCAAATTTCCGGTCGATAATTGTCCACCAACATACAAATATGTTAAATGTTAATGCCACAAAAATATATATATCCCAGCATTCATTTATAAAAATATCACAGATTAATATATTATTAAAATAATATATTTAAATGAATTATTTTTATCGGAAAAGATAAAATATTAATTTTGACAATTGTCATTAAAAATTTTTCTCCATCTATATCCACCGTCAATATTTTATACATCGTATAAATCGATAATTAATTATTAAGATAATATTACGAGAATCGCGATCTTTGGCGGCCAGTAGTTCCGGAAAGAGAACTTTCGATAAAATTTCTCTTTCTGGCGTATGTGATTAGGTGACTAAACCTCTCATGGTGAGAACTTTCTAGGTATTGCCAATAATGTTATCTAATAATATTATTGAGATAATATGAATTATTGCGCCGATAATGAAAATACGTATGTGTGATTATTAAAATGCTTGATAATATAAAATCTCAATAACGTGATTAAATCAATAAAATCTTGAAGGCGGTACATAATTATTGAGTAGTGTCTTCTACGTAAGAATCAATAATTGGTGCGTCACAGGTAATGCTTCTTTGTTGACAAGCGGCGTATTAGTGTGTTTTAACGCTGGGTATTCAGCCGGTATTAAAGTAACAATTGCGTAGATTATTTATAACAACTTATGCCGCCGTTTTCTTCGTCAATCGCTTTCCGTTATGGGGCCCTGGCTGGCACGTCGTCACGAATATTCCCCGGCGATGCAGATATTCCACGACGGCAGACCACAATATTGAATATTTTATATCGCACTTGGCCAGAAATATTGCGTATTTTGCTTAACTATCCACATTAATCGACCCTTACTATTTCAAAATAATAAATAGAGGAAAATAAATTTCATTTATTATTAATAGGGTCTTTGACCTCCTCTCCCTTATGAAATTTCTTTACCGAGTGGCGGCTCACATTACTGGTGTTTTGAAAAGATGATAATACCTCGCTTTGTTTCCGCTGTCGAGGTCATTTCATGATAACTGGTTTCTCCACAAAACTTTAACTTGTGGTACTCTTATAAATTTTAGGACATACTCATCCAAGATCTTACATGTACCGTGCGTTGATGTGGCTATCACAAATGGGGTTCAACTTCGATAGCGTAGTTAAGAATTAAGTCACAATATTCACGTAACATTTGTGAAAAACGTTATGAACATACGTCATATTTGGTGATGCAGCAGTCTATATTACGCAAGATTTCTAAACAACTGATGTAATGAAAGTTTTCCTAAACTGAGTCTCCATAAATAAAGTCAAAGTCTAATTTCTCCGTAGTCAAGTTCAAACGCTGAGCGAATAAGAGAGATAAAAGAATGGGTAGAACCCCAGATTCAGTAAGGTATAAACTTCGCAAGAATTTATAATTAACTAACCCAGCTAACTTCTCGTCGTTCTCGATTTCGATCGGCCACGACAAACGCCTTCCAGAAATCGCCGACTTCTGACCTTTCCGGGACATCCTTTTCGAGTCACCATTCCTACCGGATCGGGTTTCAATATTGCATAACTTCGAAAGCGATATGTCCTTCCTTTCCACAATTATAGATACCTTAAATCATCAGGCAAGGGGCCGTCAATGATATGTCCTCTTCCGCATTTGTAACATATACGACGGTGGTCTTTCTCCTCCTCGAACTAGTTGCTATCATACCGACGCCTTCACACGGTCGCTTGTTGAATCTTCTTTTAAAATCTCCTCCCACTCGCTTCTATTTTTACGGGCCACGATTACTACCGTGAGTGGTTACCGCTTTGTCCAGATTCTTCTTTCTCCGCCGGTTATCGCTATTCGATGACCGCATCTTCTAGATGATCCTCGGTTACGGTCCCTGCTTGAACGTGCATTTCAAGTATCTCGCTTCTAACAACCGAGCCCTCACGACAACATCCGAATAGAGAAAATTTATGAGAAATGAGATATCGACGACGCCGGTTTCAAACCTCTCGTAAACATCCGCTATACGCTCCTCATTCTCCACCAAACGAGGTGCAAACTCGGATAACTCCGCAAAACTTCGCCAGACCGACACCGCCATGTTATTCTCGCCCACCATTAAACTCCACTTCCTTCATATACGTAATACTTTCGTGAAAGTACTCATCATCGAATCGCTTCTCAAATGTCTCCCACGATACGCCGAAAGTGCAAATAGATGGGTACGCTTTCATGTATTCCCACCAAGAATCAGCTTTCGCCACGAACATAAAAGTAAATAATCGAACTTTCGTTTTCTTCTCAGCATCCCAAGACATCGAATATCTTGGTAATTTGTTCACCCACGCCTCCGCCTTAATCGGATCCGCTTCTCAAAATTCGTGGTCCCAACTTCTTTCGAACTGCTGTCAGTGACCACCCGTGAATCGCTATCATTTCTCCTCAGATTTTGAACACGAGTCTCCTCGTCTTCGATTTTTGCATGAATCGCAAAAAGCATCTAAACATCACCTCGCTCATCATCCGGCCAAAGGGTGTTGCTCACGAGGTACATCACACCGGCTGTCAGACGCTCTCCCTCGCTGGTAAGCACACCATCTCCACTATGGCCTCATTTACTCCATCGTTAATATTCTCACGACATTTCAAATATCGTCGTAAAACAAGGGTTAGTTAAGGAAATCAATATATCACATAATATCCCTATATACTAACCAACTAACAAATAAACTTAGGTAAGACACACTCAATGAAGGATTTACTCGCCTCCTCCTCCTAGTTCTATTCCCCGATCTCCGCCGTAAATCATATCCTAAGCTCGATACTCAACCGCGACGCCCCCAAAATAGGTCCATTCCATCCAACCCATTCTCGAGTCGCCAAATACATGGTATGTAAATAACTACAACTTTATTATTACAACATATAAAACCGTGAGTTTAAATACGATATTGCCATCTGCATAATATCCACACGCAAATAAATCCCCATCATAATTATTGATACATTATTTTACAAAATGGTGAGGACTACTAAACAACTCTCTCTAGAACCTTCATTCCATACCCCGACTAAGACTACGCTACATTCTCGCCTCCCGAGAAGAAAAATGGAACAACAAGGAAAAGTGGTGAGCTCAACTAGCCCAAGAAAGAATATTATGACTAAGATAATATACAACAAATTATCGTTAGTCTTCAACAGGAAAATCTAATAGAATACAATAGACAACAAATTTTAAATCAATATTCATAAATGAAATAATAATTCATTGTAAGAAGAGTTAAGAGAGAATGCAAACTACTATCTTCTATGTATGAATTTAAAAGTTCATCGTCGATATTTTATCCCCGTAAAATCAATCAATATATATCTGGAATCAAATATTCATCTTTGCACTACAAAAGCCAAAGATTCATCATCACCATATGTTCATCTCAACACTGCTCATCTTTGCACTACGCCAAAGGTATTCATCGACCATTATGTTCATCTCAACACCCGCTCATCTTTTGCACTACGGGCCAAAGATATTCATCAAGAAATCATTCTTCTTCTGCACTACGTGCCAAAGATATTCAAAGAATATCATCATTTAGACCGAGGATGATGAAAATATTTTAAAGAAAACGAATCCAAAGAAACAAAAAGAACAAGTATTAAGGATTCAGATTTCAATTTTCATGTTCAAAAAATACCTCGTAAATAATCATAGTGGTGTAAAATTCAAGAATGATCAAAACACGGATACAATCAAAACTAGTATCCGAATAGATATTTTGACAAAAGAAGAAATTTCATTTTTGGTGAATAGTGCAATGTATTCGTGAATAAGGTCAGATATCGTGAATAAAGGCCAGATACGTGAATAGAATCTCAGACACCAAAAGATAGAAATTCCACAAAAACATCTTCACGCTTAATTAATAAGACTCGTGAATAAGAATCGTGAATAAGAACTCATGAATAAGAACTCGTGAATAAGAACTCATGAATAAGAACCCTCATACATGAAAAAGTTCCAAATTTGATAAAAAGTTCCAACTAATATTTCAAAGATAATGATATCAAGAAATAATATCATTTGAGAAGAAAAATAACATCCCTTACCTCGAAAGACAAAGATTTAAAGTTAAAACACCTGGATATAAAGGCTATGACTTGAACTCAGAATCGATAACAATACTCAAAGTATACTCAAAATACTCACAAGAATACGCCGATAATATAAAAGAGAAAACTTCGCTTTACGGTGTGATTTTAATTCTAACCCAAGACTTATTTATAGGAAATTGCTAGAACACTAAGCGAAAATTTAATATAATATATTATAATTTTTCCACAACTTCATACGCACACACTAACAATCTGAATTCAGCCTCCTAATCACATGTTAAATGAGTTTCAAAATGAAAAAACGTTTTTGTAATTAAAAATATTTTAAACTTCCAAAAATCAATTATTTCGGAACTTCAGAACTTTAATAATTCATAATAAATAGCCCTTTTATCAGAAAATTCGAATCTCGCGACTTTTTATAGGAAATTCAATTCTCTACAACTTTCCAGAAGAAAGTTTTCCAAATTCCAAACAGAAATTGACCGAAATCCATAAACGGATGATTTTACAGGCTATAATCAAATTTCGGTCAATAATTGTGTCCACCAACACACAAAATATGTGTTAAACATTTAATGCCACAAAAATACTCTTCATCCTCATATACTCATATATCCCACATTCATTATAAAAATATCACCGTTAATATATTATTAAAATAATATATTTAAATGAATTATTTTATCAGAAAAAGATAAAATATTAATTTTCAACAATTGTCACATTAAAAATTTTCTCCATCTATATCCACATAAAATCAATATTTTCCTCATCATATAAATCAATAATTAATTATTCACAAATAATATTACAGAATCACAAGATCGGCAACCAAAGGTAGTTCTCCTGTGAAAGAGGGGCTTTTTCAATAAGAATTTCTCCATCAAGCGCCAAGAATTAGGTGACCAAACCTCTCCTGACGAGTAACTTTCTAGACATTGCCAATAATGTTATCTAATAATATTATTCGGATAATATGAATTATTGCATCGATAATGAAAAATACCGTGTAATGACAATTATCAAACAACAATAATATAAAATATCAACGCAAAGAATTATTAAATCAATAAAATAATTTGAATAAAATTATCAGAACCATTATTAAGTAAAGGCCTTCTTACGTAAGAATCAATAATTGGTGCAATACTGGTGCTTATTGCTCAACAACGCGCATTAGTGTGTTTTAACCACCGGTATTCCAACAAGATAATCTGAATAATCGCGCCGTTATTTATAACAACTTATACTTGTCGCTTTCTTCATCCAATCGCTTTCCGTTATGGGCCCATAAAAGATCAAGCATTGTCAGCATTTAATATTCTTCCTCAGACAAGATTTAATATTCCACGACCAAACGAATATTCCCTAATAATAATGAATATTTTATAACCACTGCTTATTCAAATATTTGCATGATTTTACCCATAACTATCCACATTAATCAAATCGACCCTTTACTATTTCAAAATAATAAATAGAGGAAAATAAATTTTATTTATTAATAATTTGGGGTCTTACAAATGTCCTATGTGATTCGATAAATGACAACTCAAGAGTCCTCAGGCATTTATGAGAGTCAATGAAATTAAAAGGAGTTTCTAATTTGCATTATTTAGAGTTGTGCATTTAAGAGTCAAAAATACATATAATTAAATAGAATAATCGATGTAAATTCCATGTCTTATATTTAATTGGGGGACATCAGACAGATATTTAATTTGACTCAATCGGAAGGATTGAATTGTATCATTATAAACTATTTACTCAAAGGTTCTTTTATGATTAATGTTGAAATCTATATTATCCGAAAAGTCGCTGATCATTAGGAGAACTTATCCCTATTGTAGAATAAACATTATTTATTTAAATAAATTATTAGTTTAATTTATTTATTTAAATAAGATTAGAATTATTCTAATTGATTTATTCACAACCTATTAATATGGAGAACCCAAAGTGGTCACACCATAAAAGGAAGAATAATTATTTAAGAAATTAATGGCATAATCATAATAATAAGTTAATTTAATATTTAATTTAATCTATGGTGATAGAATAAATTAAATAGCTTAATATTTATTATTTAATATTTTGGAAATATTAAATATAAATTAATAAGAGGAGTCTTATTATTATTATTACTATTATTATTATTTAATTCCTAAAGGAGTTTGGGAATTAATTAATAAAAGTACTCTCAAATATCCTAATAGATTATGAGAAAAATTAATTAAAAGAGTTTAATTAATTATCCCTAATAAGATTAGGGAGCTTAATTAATTAAAAGAATTTAATTAATTAAAATAAAACCCAATTTCTTAATTGTTAAGGAGGGTTGTCTACATCTATAAAAAAGAGGAGTCTTATTATGGGTGGTAGTGGTTGTTGACTTTTACAACATATGTGATTCCAATAGTTGGGAGAGTATGTGTGACGCCCCCAAAATAGGTCCATTCCATCCAACCCATTCTGAGTCGCCAAATACATGGTATGTAAATAACTACAACTTTATTATTACAACATATAAACCGTGAGTTTAAATACGATATATTGCCATCTGCATAATATCCACACGCAAATAAATCCCCATCATAATTATTGATACATTATTTTACAAAATGGTGAGGACTACTAAACAACTCTCTGTAAACCTTCATTCCATACCCCGACTAAGACTCGCTACATTCTCGCCTCCCGAGAAGAAAAATGGAACAACAAGGAAAAGGGTGAGCTCAACTAGCCCAATAAAGAATATTATGACTAAGATAATATACAACAAATTATCGTTAGTCTTCAACAGGAAAAATCTAATAGAATACAATAGACAACAAATTTTAAATCAATATTCATGCAATGAAATAATAATTCATTAGAAGAGTTAAGTAGAGAATGCAAACTACTATCTTCATGTATGAATTTAAAAGTTCATCGTCGATATTTTATCCTCGTAACATCAATCAATATATATCTCGAATCAAATATTCATCTTTGCACTACGTGCCAAAGATATTCATCTCATTCTTGATAATAATCACGGCTTGTTATAAATGATGTTATAAAAGTCCTCGGTTCTTTTGTAATGCAGTTGATGGATAGTTTTTGGTATGATTATGACCAGGGTGATTCTAAGATAGATCGTGACCATCGATAATTTGATGAAAATCCTCGACCGTGGTGATGCGAGGATGATTAGATATTGTGGTTTATTCATTAAACCTAGTCTTAGTGATAAAATTTATGAAAACCTTTTAAAACCTAAAAGATAGTAGACTTTATTTTCTACTTGACTCTTTTAATGGATTGAATATTCCATCAGTAGTTAAACCGGTTTGTCTATTGTATTTTATCGCTTTAACATTGTTGAAGACTATTGATAATTTATTCGCATTATCTTAGTCATAATATTTCTTCTTGGGCTAATTGAGCTCACCCTTTCTTTCACCGTTTCTTCGTGAAATGAGAATATAAATTTGACGAGTCGGGAAAAGAGTGATGGTCCTCAAGATAAGATTAGTAGTCCCCACCATTCTGATAAATAGTGTGACAATAAATGTAATGAGGACTCTCGTAGTATGGATATCGTTCAATGACAATATTCCTATTAGAACTCTCGCTTTATGTATTGTCGATGTTACCTGACGGATGTATAATTAAGTTTGTATTTGAATTTATGTACCACGTAAGTCATGACCCAAGATGGGTGACGTATACCTAATTTTGGGGGCGTCACAATGTATACACCTCTTACCCCCCACCCCACCTCACCCCACCCCACCCCACCCCACCCCCCACTCCCACTCCCACTCCCACTCCCACTCCCACTCCCACTCCCACTCACTTCCCACCACTTTCTCCCAAAAAAAATTAATATTAAGCGATTGTGGGATGCAGCTATACTTTTCATTTCCAAATGTCAAAGCTCCATGCACTAAAACTTTATAATTATTCAAAAATTATTTATAATTGTCAAAAGAACAATATTGTACAACACATGTAGTTATTCATGTCAATCGACAAACTCGTTATAGAAGACGAAAAAAGGGTGAATGCTATTAAAATATATTAAAAATTTATTACTTCGATATAAAACTTTTATTATTATGTTGACATATTTATTTAATTCATTACATTTTTTATTTTCTATGAAACTTGAGTTAAAATTGTTTGAATATTTGATAATTTGTTTTGAACTATTTATTTTTGATATGTTATACAATGAATATTGTATTTAATTTTTTTAGTACATTTAGACAAAATTATATACTTGTTCAACATAATTTAGAGGGGTAAAAGAATAAAAAACTGATCTTCAGATATTTTAGACACATCAATTATAAAAAAATATTTTTTATTCAGTATTCAACTCTTCTATTCAAATTACTTTAACATTCAGAATCGTTTTATTTAGTTTTATAAAATAGTCGTTATTATCCATGTGAGACAGACCATCTAAAACTATCACTTTTTCCACAAAATAATATACTACTCATATTATTACCAGTCAAATAAGCATGATAAAAGAAAGGATCAATTACATATTTTATTACATTTTTGAAAATAATTACAACAATAGTGTACTTATAAAATATTTATATAATTAATAAAATTTCATATTTATTTATAATATTAGTGCATTTAAGATTCCTTAATTTAGGGAATTAGTATGCAATTAGGATTCTTTAATTTAGGGATTAATTATTTCTATGGCTTTTTTTCTCTCTCTCTCTCCTCATCTAGAACAACTACATTAGTTAGTCATCACCCTTTTTCTTCATTCAACGTATTCTTTCTTCACTCTTTTGAAGCATCGATACATGCTACCATCATAACGACTCAGCCTGACCACCAATCGCGGCTAACCATCGCAAGACCGTCAGTCTATGATTGTCCATCGGACTTAAGGGACTGTAAACTAAACAAGTTTTGATCATGGAAATGACCCTTTTTATCGAAATATATACAGAAGTGTAATAATATGGGGTAATTACAAATCATGGTAATATTCTGTTTTCATGACTAATTGACCGACAAAGATCCTTAGGCCTAAATCAAATGCAATCGTTTAATGATTCCGAATCGTTGTCAGAGTGAAGAACAGGAAGTATTTTTCGTAAATCTATATGGTGAGTGTTTTCAACCGCAAGGCGCCGATCAGTTCTTGTTCTTTTTACTCAATTGATTATGAATTTGATTCTTGTGAAATTGAGATGTTGTGTTTTCCAGTGAAGAAATATCGAGATGCTTGTGTTTTTGGTTCATGCAATGATTTTTTCATAAGATACGATTCTTTGCGATTTTTTATAAGATGCGATTAGTAGCCAAACATTCATACCAAGGTAACTAATTCAGTGTTATTAGGTTTATAATTTATTTTTAAAAAATCTATTATAGACTTTTTTATTTAATAGTGTAGTTGGTAGCTAACACTTTATACAGATGTTACCAATTCAGTTTTATTGGGTTATCAATTAATTAAAAAAAATTTATTTTAGATTTTTTTTATAATGCAGTTGGTAGACAAACCTTAATACAAATGTAACCAATTCGGTTTCTTTGGGTTACCAATTAATTATAAAAAATCTATTATAGATTTTTTTTTAAAAGAAATCTTGAAATAGCGAAACCTTAATACAAATGTAACCAACAAAAACTAAAATTGTTACATTTGAAAGTTTTGGTTACTAACTCTGACCGAAATTTTTATTTGTTACCCACAAAAACTAAAATGGTTATCTTTGTATAAATATTTGGATACTGAATTGCATTAAAATTTATCTTTTCTCCTTTTAATTTCTGGACTAAATCAACCTTCATTATAATGGCAAATTTGTGGTCCATCGTTCATGGTGTTGAAGCGGTGGCGAAGGGAGGAGGAAGATGACCCATGGTGAAGGAGAGGAGGAAGATAGACGTTGCCAAATTTTGAATATTTGAATTTTAATTATTATTTTGAATTTGAATTTGTTTTGTTTTGTTAGATCCAAGATATTTGAATTTGAATTATTAATTATGTAAATATTTTATGAGTGCACTAATAGTGTAATTACTTTCTAAATATTGTATACTTATGTAAATGACCCTAAAAAAAAATAGTCCATATAGTGAATCCAACACGCGCTAATAAGTGGCCAAGTGTAATAGCTTATCCACATACTTCGAAAATATATTTTATAAAAAGTAACAATTCCACGTCCAATAACCACAACTAATTGAACTAGATCTAATAAATTCGGTTAGTATAAATTTATTTTTTTAGTAAGTTGATCAATTGACTAATAGAATACTAACACACATACCATCTCGTCTGCGTGTCAATATTCTATTGATCAATTGATCAACTTACCCCAAAATAAACTTTATACTAATCACTTTCATCTTTTTAGTTATGAGTACACTACTAGTCAAATTTTAGTCTTTAAGCAAGATATTTCTTTTATCTTAAAAGACGAGTAATTATGATACTTTTTAAGTTGACTTAAAATATTTTTAGAATATAATTGATGTAATTTATTTAAAATTTAAAAAATAGTTTTGTTAATAGAAGATAATTTATAATATTCGTAATATTATTGATTAAAACTGAATTCAAATTTGAAAATATTTATTTTTGATAATCAAGATGACTTGTATATTTTTTCATAAAAGGAAGGGAGTGCCATTTATTTATTAGCTAAGGAAAATAGTTAAAGTTTAGAAAACAGACACACCCCCCAAAAAAAATAGAGTAGTAGTTTGGAATGATTCATAACTGGAAAAGGAAAAAAGAAGGGGGTAAATAAATGGATCAGGGAGGGGCCTGTTCGGATCGGGACACATACCAGATGAGATAGAGGTCATAGGTATTCCGTATTTATGATCCAGCCCATGGGAATCAAACCGGCGTAGGTTAGCAGAGCCATAGTACGCTATCTCTCCACTGGGACTGTAGTCTCAAAGTAACGAGCCATAGTACGCTATATATCCATAAATAATCCTTTGATTTCACAAATCCTCTGCCTCAAAAAGTCGAGTAGTGTGAAGTGCTTCTTAAGATTATATTCACATCTGTGATTTTTCTTCCTGTCCAAAGATAAATAGAAAGAGAAAGAGGTAGGGTTTGGGATAGAGATGGAGGCTGCCCAAGAAGCACAGAATCGAGAAGCATTCCGTCAAGCGGTGGTCAACACTCTTGAACGCCGTCTATTTTACATACCCTCCTTCAAGATCTACAGAGGCGTTGCTGGCCTTTACGACTATGGCCCCCCTGGCTGCGCCGTCAAGTCCAATGTCCTCGCCTTCTGGCGTCAGGTCTTTTTTAACCCTTTTCGTATCTGTTCAGTTGGTAGATTTCACTTCTGGTTCTATTTAGCACCCTGAAGATAGATTTAATACTACTCAATTGAGATGTTATAAATTAAAATGACCGCCCCATCGGGTTGGTCGATTTATTGCGAGTTTGTTACTATTGTAGCTCACCTAGGTCTTTTATGATTCATGTTTAAGAACATGTAATATAGATTATTGCAATTCACGTAAGCAATTATATACGGACTATTTATTTTCTTCCTGTTTCCCCCCCTCTTTTTTTGTATGCGTGTTAAAGTTGGAATTGATATGTTATACGTTTATATTTGGTGGGCTGGTTTACTTCAAATTAATACCTTTTCATGAGTTGTTCAATGGTATTAACACCAATTAGCTGGGATTGTTGTGATTGGGATTATTGGCAATATAAAGTTCTTTGCTCGCTAGAGCTGAATTGTTGTTTCATTTTGCCATCTTCAAGCAAGATCCTAGAATAATTACTTCGCAATGATATTTATTTTCTCCCTAATAAGCAAACATAACAAACATAACATAGTAATCAAAACTCCCAGAGCTAATTGAGCAAGTAGATGTGACATATGATATATGTTAAGTTCACAAGCCAGTTGCTGGCCTCACTCAGTTCAATTGAGAGGCTGTGAGGTATTTTTAATTTTTTATTCCCCAAAGGCCTAAACTTTGCTTCGCTTGTTGAGTGCAGCAGTTTTCAACTTCTTTGCAAATGTACGTTATTTTGGCATATGTCATTAGCAGTGTTTATGACGGGAACATGATTTAGTATCTGGCAACATGAAAAGTAATTACTATGTTGGAGTTGACTATAATGATATCTTTTGATTCACGTCGTTGACTTATTCACTTCTTTTAATCAGCTCTTTGGTAGTGTCTCTGTGTACTGCAAATCAGTATCTCATAAGATCAAAGGAAGTTTTCATGCGGCTGGTTGCTCTATTTTTTACAGTGTAATATGTTGCTGATTCTCTGATGCTAAATTTCAGCATTTTGTTCTAGAAGAGAACATGTTGGAGGTTGATTGCCCATGTGTGACACCGGAGGTTGTGTTGAAGGCGTCTGGACACGTTGATAAGTTCACAGACCTTATGGTGAAGGACGAAAAGACTGGTACTTGTTACCGTGCTGATCATTTGCTCAAGGACTTTTGCAAAGAGAAGCTTGAAAGAGATCCTACCCTCACCAAAGAGAAGTCAGTAGAGTTGAGACATGTTCTTGCTGTATTGGATGATCTTTCTTCCGAAAAACTGGGTGCAAAGATCAAGGAATATGGCATTACTGCTCCGGATACAAAGAACCCCCTCTCTGCTCCCTATCCTTTCAACTTGATGTTTCAGACCTCAATTGGTCCGTCTGGTCTAAGTCCTGGGTAGGATGATCATTGTGATTTTTGAGTATATATATTAAACTTAATTGTTTGGTTAGCTTATGTTATCTAACTGTAGTAAATTAGTTACTACTTTATGGAGTTTAGTTTTTCATAAAGTCTGTTTTGTTTCCGTGGGCCTTTTAATTGTCTTAATATCTTCAATAACTTGCCAGGTATATGCGACCTGAAACTGCACAAGGTATTTTTGTGAACTTTAAGGACTTGTACTATTACAATGGGAGCAAGCTCCCTTTTGCTGCTGCTCAGATTGGTCAAGCTTTTAGGAATGAGGTACCAAATACTCCCCTAATAGATTGCTGTGTGATTGCTTACATTGTCATGTGGCTATAAATGTTAGTGGCATTCATTATATATTTGGAATTTTATTTGTTAACCAACTTGCTTAATTTTGGTTATTATTGAGGTGAGTGGATCAGTTGCCTCTATGCTCTTGTTACATACAAAAGACCACATAATCATTGGGCTGTCTTTTTCTTATCAGACACGTTTATATTATTATTTGCTGTCCTCATTGCTAAGCAGTAGGAGTGGAAGGGGTTCACTGATTATGCTAAAGAATAAGATTAGGATCATTAGGTGAGTAGTAGAAGTTGCAATAATTGTAGAACCAGCAGAAAACAATAATGTGTTAGCAGAAAGTAGACATAGTAGTAATAGCTGCATGGGCCAGTTCCAGGCCACTTATAGAGGTTTTGTGCAAGAGTAGATGGTGGTTAGGGCTGTAAATGGTAACCGAAAAATTCGTATTCGTCCGCATTCGTATTCGAAAAAAGCGGATATTGTTCGTATTCGAAAAAAATTTAGATATATCCGTATTCGGTTTAAAGGTATCCGCAAATAAACGGATACGAATACGGATATAGACACAATGATTGAAAAAGCGATTGTGGTGTGCGCCTCGAGGCACGCCTCGTGGAGTGGCGGGAGTAAACTGTAGCGAGGCTTACGCCTCACAAATATATCGAGAGGCTTGGGCTTTATTCAGTCGAGGCTTACGCCTAGCCTTGCGCCTCGAGGCATATCAAGGCTTACGCCTTGATTTGAAACAAAAAAAAACCTAAGTACCGTGCGAGTCAGACAGATCGGGAGTGACTTTAGTTCTTTTTTTTCTCGGTGCGACTGGTTCTTCTCTTTTTCCGTGCGACAGATCGTGTGACTTGGTTTTCTCTCTTTTCGTGACAGGTTCGTTCTCTTCTTCTTCTTCTTATTCTCTTTCTCTCTATTCGTCCCTCTGTTTTTGGAAAAGGAAAGTAGTATCTATTCAAGTAAATATCTTATGGATAATTACAGTTAGGTACCCTATAATCTTTATAAATTTTTAGTTTAGTTCCAAAAGTTTTCTTAAATTTCAAAATAGCCCCTAAAATTTTACATATTGGCCCCTCTAATTTCATTTTCTTTCATTTCAGCTCCTGAAGTTTCAAAAGTTTCGGTTCAGCCTCTATTTCTTTATATTTCTTGCACTTAAGTCCCTAAGGCGAAAAAACAACATTTTTTGTGTTGATAACTCGACAAAGTCGAGTGTTGATAACTGAATCTTTTTCTCTAAATTATTCATCACCACAAAATTTGTATATATTCAATATTTATCAATAACATATGTTTTCAAATCGAGGCTTCCGCCTCGCCTCGTCCAGAGAAAAACGCTTCTTATCGCTTTTAGCTTTTTCGAACATTGTATAGGCATATTTGTATTCGTTTTATATCCGATTGTAAATATATTCGATAAATAGCGGATATTCGGATTCAGATGTGTATTCTGTATTCATATCAAATTAACTTATATATATATATATAAATTATTATATAATAAGCAAAATAATTTTTTTAAAATGGCATTCCTTGTATAATAATTAGTTTTCACTATCATACGAAAATTATTTTAAAAATATATCATTTCACTTCTAAAAAGTAGGAAATAACACCTTTATTCTAATATTAATAAACTGAAATAAATTGATTTAAGTATAATTAATAGATTTTTACTATTATAAAGTTAAAATATCTAAAATGTATCATTTACTAAGAAAATTATATACTAGAATAATAAAACTATAGTTATTGGCTTATTATAAATTTTTTACTTTCAAAATTTACTTGTAATGTTAGGAGGCGGAAACAATGAACAATATAATTTTATTGTTAAAATGTGTTAAGTCCGGATTAATTTAGAATTAATCTAGAAGGGGGTTGAATAATTAATTCACGATTATGAATTTTCGGGAGGTGAGTATTTATCACTTTCATTTGCCCAATTATTTAAAAATTAGAAGTCCAAATATTTAAAGCAAGTTCAAAGTAAATTTTGGATCAAGTTGGATTAACTAGTTGTCAATTGTCACATATTCATTATAACTTGCACTCTCTATAAATATAATGAAGTAAAATAAACTTTTTATAACTATGTAAATTGTAATCTATGTATTGAAGATAAATTATAAATAAAAGTTCCCATAAATATATTATTAAAGTTTTAATCAAGTATTTGAGAAAAAATAATTAAATATTCAATAAATCTAATTATAAATTATAAATATTCATATTTCATACTACAATATTATTACTTCACACACATAAAATGGATATCTAAACATTAATAAATACGAACATTCATTTTGAAATTTAAGATTTTAAAAATGATGAAAACTTATTTGAATTGTAATTTAGAACATTGATTATTGTATTTAAATATTTATTAAAAATAAATTAATTAACATTCATTCATTAATAAATTATATTTTAAAACTCATTATTTTTTTTATTCTAGTCATAGTTAGGGTTGTAAATGGTAACCGAAAAATTCATATTCTGTCGGCATCCGTTTTTGAAAAAATGGATATTATTCGTATTTGAAAAAAACGGATATTATCCGTATTCGGTTTGAAGGTATCCGCAAATAAACGGATATGGATACTACTATATCCGAATCCGTATATATCCGTTTACACCCCTAATAGTGGTGATGGTTAATGACTTAATGTGCTATTGGCAGCCTAAAAAAGACTATGGAAAACAAAAGGATAATGTTTCTAGGTAAGAAAAATAGGAATAAAAACAGCGAAATGATATTGTGTGTTAATAAATCAAAAGTGGTGATGGTTAATGACTTAATGTGCTATTGGACAGCCTAAAAAGACTATGGAAAACAAAATAATGTTTCTAAAAAAAATAGGAATAAAAACAACGAAATGATATTTTGTGTTAATAAATCAAAAGTCCTTACTGTAAGGGGAAAAAATAATACTAAAAATTCCTCTGCTGTGATTGAATCTCTATTTGGGGCTGTAATGGTATGTTCTGGATGCCGTTTTATGTCATCCTAAATTGACCTCTGTAGTTCATTTCTCACCTAATGATTTTGAAGTAGATTGTTTTAGTTTCACTTCTATGGCCAAATGTTCCATCTTGTTTTAGATTATATTTAGTGTTGGAGGTTATATGTTGTTTAAGCATGCTTTTCAAACTAGAAATAAAGCATTGATCTTGATTTGAAAAAAATTGCAAATTGTAGATATCTCCGCGCCAAGGTCTTCTAAGGGTTCGTGAGTTTACACTGGCTGAGATTGAACATTTTGTTGATCCTGAAGACAAGTCCCATCCAAAATTTCCTGAAGTTGCAAATTTGGAGTTCTTGATGTTTCCAAGGGAAGATCAGGTGTCTGGACAATCAGCAAGGAAAATCCTCCTAGGTGAAGCAGTTTCCCAGGTTCGTTCAAGTTATCCAATTTGGTATAGTATCTCTCCTCACCTTTGGTGTCTGCGTATTTAGAAACATTTACTATATGTCTGTGTTTTTGAGTACATGTTTATTGTGTTCATATTCTATCTGAACTTATCAGTTATACTCTGTTTTGCAGGGGATTGTCAACAATGCAACATTAGGGTACTTCATAGGGAGAGTATATCTGTTCCTGACTCATCTTGGAATTGATAAAGACCGGTTACGTTTCCGTCAGCATCTGGCAAATGAGATGGCACACTATGCTGCAGACTGTTGGGATGCTGAGATTGAATCTTCGTATGGCTGGATTGAATGTGTTGGTATCGCTGACAGATCTGCATATGATTTATGTGCTCACACGGTGAGAGTTTTCTTTAAGTTTCAGGGAAATTTATTTAGAAATCCAAATTCTTAATCTTGATTTATACGCTTGCAGAGGGTGAGGAATTTTGTTGATGTTTGGGCTACTTACAGCCTATAATTTATGTAGTACAATAAAACTATATAAAACAAGTAAATTAAAATTGGAGCAGAACAATGGTTATGCTATTTGTACTGGTTTTATACCAAGAAGATGGTATAAATTCTGCTTTAGTTACTCAGCTGAAGTTTTTACCCCGTTACAGGATAAAAGTGGCGTACCTCTTGTGGCCCATGAAAAATTTGCAGAACCTAGAGAAGTGGAGGTCTCTCTCTCTCTCTCTCTCTATATATATATATATATATATATATATTGATTTATGTTGTTCTAATAGTGTTTTTTACTTTGTTGCTCATGCCGTTGTATTTCTTCAGAAACTTGTTATATATCCAGTGAAGAAGGAGCTGGGCCTTGCATTTAAGGGTAAACAGAAGATGGTGGTTGAAGCATTGGAGGTAGACTAATTTTTGATACGTTATTCATTTTATATATATATATATATATATATTTTTTTTTTTAAAAAAAAAAAATTGTGTTTTATTTTTGTGGGGGTTGGGGTTCTTTTATCCTCTAGTAGTATTTAATAAGGTGCTTGTATGGAAGTTGGAACTATTCTCCCTTTCTTTTATTATTGGGTACATGGGTATGGAGGTGTTCTACTGTAGGATCAAAAATCCCAGATTCATTGAAAAGAATGAAATGTTTCTACATACAAATGAGGATAGTGTATTCATCTGTGCATTTGTGGATAAAAGATGTTATAGTCTTTGCAACGATTAATAGAGGGAAGAGAGGAGAGCAGATCCCCTGTCCCCAGAGAGACATGAGAATTAATTAGTGTTTAGTAAGAGATTAGGTGTCAAAATTTTGGAGGACACAGGGGACTTTTGGGGAGAGGATCTGAAGAGAGGCACACAGAGAGAGAATGTTTTACTTTTCTTCAGCTGATCAAATCTTCGCTTTTCTCAAAGATCGATAGTTTTCTCATTAATGTTTTTATATAGGCCATGGGGGAAAAAGAAGCTATGGAAATGAAAGCTGCTTTGGAGTCCAAGGGAGAGACAAATTTTCATGTTTGCACTCTTGAGAAAGATGTCACTATAAAGATGAACATGTTAACAATCTCCAAGGAAAAGAAAAAAGAACACCACAGGGTTTTCACGCCTTCAGTGATTGAACCATCTTTTGGCATTGGAAGGATAATTTATTGTCTATACGAGCATTCTTTCTATACAAGACCCAGTAGAGATGGGGATGAGCAAATGAACGTTTTTCGTTTTCCGCCACTGGTAGCACCTATCAAATGCACTGTTTTCCCTTTGGTTCAGAATCAACAATATGAAGAAGTTGCCAAACGCATTGCCAGATCATTGACTGCTGCTGGGATATCTTATAAGATTGATATAACAGGTACGGGCTTTTAAAAATATGCAAGGATATTGATCTCCGTCTTTGGTTACATGTTTCGCGTGTAGTAAGTCCTAGGAAACTGATTGTTTCTTATCATTTTCATGAATAATTTAAATTTTATTTTCTCAAGTTGTGGGATAACTCAAATTGTGAATTGTGCCCGACTGTTTGGATCAGTTGCCCGGATATATCCAATACAACATATTTATCCACTTGAAGTATAACTTTTGGGGTTAGTAATAACTAGTCTTGTTTGCCTGCACATTCTGCCATATGAAGAAACAATAGTTTATGAAATGAGCTCACGTGGTATCTGATTACCATTGCCATCTGCTGGTTCTCGATAGGGTTCCACATACCCTTGTCCTCTGTGCTATGGATTAGTGTATTGTTATATTGTTGAGATATTGATTCCAACTGGTTCAAAAACATCTGCACAGCTGAACATTTGTACATCTTTATGTTGCAGGCACATCTATAGGTAAGCGATATGCAAGAACAGATGAACTAGGTGTTCCCCTTGCCATCACAGTGGATTCAACCACCTCGGTGACAATTCGGGAGAGGGACAGCAAGCAGCAGATTCGTGTGAGCGTAGAAGAGGTTTCATCGGTAGTGAAGGAGGTGACTGATGGTCTGAGCACATGGGGTGATGTGTTGTGGAGATATCCAACTCATTCATCTTGATCATGTAAAACCTGGGGTTTGGAAATCTTTTTCTTTTTTGATATGGCTAACTTGATATTTTTTTTCTTTAAGAAATTTATGAACTTTATTCAGATAAGGTACAACTTTGGACTCCCTTGTTTTAAAGATTAGTCCTTGTTATGACCCCTTATTTTTATAAATATGGGGATTAAAAACAATCTCAAGTCTTTAACAGATATTAAGGTGGTGTTTGTTTATCTTTTAATATCTCTTAACTGCTCCACACTTTGATTTGATTAGAAAGTAAAATTGTTTGGTAAAATTTTGTTTGTCACTTTGATTTAATTTGAGATGTTTTTAAATTTAAAAGTCATTTAAATATTTATTCTTTTATTTTTAGTTTCTCAACAATTTTTTAAATCTAAATACTAAAGAAGGTAGACGCTATTTCATTTAAATAATTTATAAACTATTCAAATCTTAATTAACCTATCACTTACGTCGAGTTATTATTTGGGTTGAAGGATCTGGCCTAATGCATGCCACACCCAAAACCTGCCCTTACAAAGTTCCAGTATGAGGTCAGCCTCTGGTTTCTATGTCTCAGTTGCAGTTAATGCCGCTATAGATTACCCGCCCCCATATTATGTCTTTCCATAATTACAACCGAACAACAAGGGAAAATGTACTCTTATTTATTTATTATTATTATTATTATTTTGGTTGTAATTATTATTTCTCATCCAATTACATTAATTACATTTGAAAAACTTGTTCAAAAGGTCTGCATAGCTAATTTACTAATGTAAATAAATTAATATTAGAATCACAAATGTGAACTAAACGCATCTATCATATCATATATATATAATAAAGAAAGAGTTCATTCACGCCGAATTTAAAAACAGTAGAGTTAAAACAGCAGAGGCTCGTGGAGATCCCACAACCCTTAGAAGGGCAGATGATGATCACTCCCAACAGTGACGGAGGTGGTAGCTGCAGCAGCACAGCTGCGCTCGGCATGGCAAAGTTGGCGAAGCTTGGTGGGGACGTACCAGATAGAGAGGCGGGGGTGTGTGTTGAAGATGACATCAATATCCCAACTTTGTCGTGCAGCTATGGCCACTAGGGGCTTGTAGCAAGCCTGCCTCCACGCCCCAACGTTCTCTCCTCTTTCTTTGTATACTCTCCTTAGTACGTTAGACGCCTCCTCATCCAGGCAATGCAGTGCGTAGCAGTGTACGTAATGTCTCATCTTGGGTTTGTTGATGTAGCTTGCGCCGGCCTTCTTCGCATACCTAAACACTTGGTTTGTCACCTGCATTTTGAATGACACTTACAAAAAGAGTCGCATTTGGCAATATAAACATAAATCCCTCTGGGACATGCATGCGAAGAATTGAAGTAATCATGCATGAAAAAACCTACTGATCCTATTTTTATTTGACTATCAACGAATCTACTTGTGCTTCTAAGTACAGTGTCTGATCTGATGACTTGCTCCATAAAAATGAAAATTTTATTTGAAATATTTCCTTTTCTTTTTTTATTATCAACGTGTATGAAAAAAAAACATTTTAAGTAAATATGTTATTTGAAGAAGATAAAGAGAGATGCATCAGATTATCCAAGATAAAAGTATTGTGGTATTGTGCGAAAAATATTTTTCATATTTTGAGTGCAACTTTGTTCTATACAAAATATATAGAAAAAAAAAAAAAAGTTGTACCCATATTTTTCTTCTGAATAAATTAAAACATCTTGTCTCTGTATCTTTATTAGTGAGATACACATTGCTTATTGTTTTATCAGAGAATCTAAGATGAGAAATGCAGGCACGGATAGAGAAGCATAGGACTAAAAACTTTAATGAAGTGTCCCTTTAAATTCCAGGCCACAAGACAGGCCTAAACGTACAGGGAGCCATCTGGTTGCACCCTGACGACCCAATTTGATCAAATCATCAGCTCCCTCCCCTTAGCATCATGTTACATCCAAAGGAATACCCAAGCGGTCGAGTCAACAGTAAAAAGTGTATTCGACGGTTATTGAGGTAGTTAAAAATTGAAATTCTACTATACTAGTACTAGTACTAGTACTGGTACTGGGAACGAGTGGGTGCAGTATATTTATTTTAATTTAATGTTTTTTTACCTTTGTGGGGCATTTTTCACCTCTCTCTTTGGCAATATTTTGAACTTGGACCAAGAAATCACGGCATTGTTCGTATAGGTGGAATAGGTAATCGAGGCCGTTCTTTTTCCCACGCGCCACCTCCCCTGGCTCCGTCACAATGAAGGGGTGCTCTCTTTGCCTCTCACTACCACCACCACCACCACCACCACCACCACCACTACCGTTAGCATTTTCATCAAAGTCAACAGCAGCTTGATCACTGTCTCCATAGCCATCGTCATCATCCTCCTCCATGGACGTCCCCATTAATCTTGACTGCATCTTTTTCCGTCGTTGCTTCTTCTTTCCGCCACCCATAACCACCGCTTCCGAAGTCCCTCCGCCACCACTCCCTGCTGCTTCCTTCTCTTGTTGCACATGCTCCTCTGATAGTCCTTCACATAATTATTAATAGTTATGGAAATTAATACCTAAATAATTTAAAAATAGAATACTTTATGAAAAGAGAATTAGGGTGGAGACTAAAAGGCTATTGCCATCTCTGTCTTTCTAGCCACCCTTTATGAGCAAAACTTTAGTCCGTCTTCCATGTTCAAATTAAGAGAAGTCGAGAGGGTTCAACTTAAAAAGGAAAAGCCTTAACCTAGCTAGCTACTTACGTAAGTGTTAAAAACCTTTTCTACATCTACAATACAATCGATTGAAAAGGATAAAAATTGAGTTGAATGGGAAGACATCTACTAGGGAAGCCGAAATTTTGAAGCTTATAGTCATTGATTTAACAATATTATAATTAAGTCATGACAGCCACATATAGCATTAGCTACTATATATGTATATATATATATATATATATATATATATATATATATATCGTTCTTGTTGGGTTTTTAGTTGTTTCTCGCTTGATAGAATAGTTGAGTATCATCTTGACCACTGTCATATTACTCACGTACCATAAGAAGACTGTAATCATTATGTACTTGTATTTTTGCGTTATGTACTTGTATTTTTTGCGTTGCATGTTTTCTTTCTCTTTCTATACATATAATAATTCCTCTATTATGATAATAGGGATATATTTCTAAAATGACAATTTTTTATAAATTTATTTTTCAAACATCTTAGTAACACAACACGACTAAGATTTTAGTAAAGTATGAGAGTACACATTAAGACTAAGATTACTAACAGATAAGAATTTCATCTCATTTTATAGTCTAAAAATATTTTTATCTTAGATTTTTGAATTTACACAAAATTAAAAAACTTGTATATTTAATTTTGACGAATGAATGATAGATTTCTTTTTTTCGAATACAAATATTGTTTTAATTTTGTTACAAAAATTAGTACGACTATTTCATTAGTTAATTCATGGTTAGAGTTTTGATATTAAAGAATGAGAAATATAGTATGTATATATGTTAAAGTAATTAACCTTCTTGAGAGAGTGCATCGAGGGTATTGGCAGTATGATCATGAAGATGGCGGTCATCTAGGCGACGGCGCTCGGCTCTGACGGCAGATTTGATGCCATATCTCTCACCAACGAGGAGATCCCACCGGAAAATCTGGCAGAGGCTATTCATCATCTCATCAAGCTCCTCATCCTTCATGTCCAAAAGGGTGTTTACTGTAAACCCTAGCTCGGCTATCTTGGCCGCGGTGTAGTACCGAATGCCATAAGCTTGAAACAACTCCTCCAATCCTCCCACCTCTCTAATTGACCGGACCACTGAAAACGCCGCCGTCTGCGGCGGCGGCGGTGCCATCCCTTCAAACAGCCGGTTCTGCTGTGGTGGTGGTGGTGGTGGAAGAACATGATGATGACCTCTTGGGTCCCACTTGAACAAGTTTGCCGAGAATGCATCAGCAGGATCCATGATCAAATTATTTCACTCTGTCTAGCTCGCTGTCCTCTATTTATGTATTATGTAATGTAACACAAATAGAGAGAGAGACACTTGGTGCATTGGGGAGACGGAATGGAAGTGCTAGCTTTTATTTATGTGGCTGATAAAGTCACGTCAATATATATAATAATGTAAAATTTTAATGCACATAGTATATATAATTATATATATTAAGTTGAATTCAATAAAGTTCTCACTCTCAAAGATATTTTTAATTTTTTTTTTACATTCTTAAATCAAAATTATTTTCACTATTTTTGTCATTTAACTATCTTTTTGTGAATTTAATGTGAATGTAATATTTGTTATAATAAATAAAAAATATTTATAAAATTTAATACAATAACGATATGAACACTTTACAAAATCTGGATCCAATTATATTTGTAAAATCATATATGTAATATTAATTTGTTGCAATACAAATTGAAAATGTTTGTTATTTAAATAAGTTATATTTTGATAAATAAAAATTAATTCACAAAAGTTTTAAGATACTATAAAAGTCCAAAAAAACTCTAAATTGAAACCCTAAAATTGGTCAACCAAGAGCATTAACGAACAGGCTCTTAATTTACTATTCATACATCCAGTCCATTCCATTCCAATACTGATTGTTGTATTGGGGTATGAGAATTGGCCATGTCGATGTGGTAATCGTGAGAAAGAAAGATACAGTAATACTACTACTACTACTATTACAGATTAACGTACTAGTACTATTCACTACTTTTTACTTGCTTTTTAGCTCCTGCTTACAGCTTACACATGTAATGAAGTGTGTTATTGTTATATAGATATGTATGGCATATGCAGTAGGAGGTACGTACACGAAGTGCAACCAAACTGTTGTATTGATTTGGGGACCGGTCAGGTGATCATGTTCGGTTCAGACTAGGAACTCCATCGTATCTAATAATAGTTCTAACCAAACCAGAAATATATATATATATATATATATATATATAATGTTTGTCATTGGTATATGTACTTAAATAAATTTAATCTCCCAAATTACGTCCGGTGGGTAGAAAGAATCCATGCACCAAACCGACTTACGGTTTGAATAAGTGCATGCAGATTGCAGGGTAATATTAATGTTTTTAGTATATATCATTAATTATTTTAATGACGCTTGTTGACTCTAGTGTTAGTAGGCAGATCGAATGTATGAAAGAAATTACTGATACAACTACTAAATTAAACACTTACTGTATATATATATATATATATATATATATATATATTGTTGGGTCATGATATTTTATATATTGGTAGAATAGATTGTACTAATTATTCGATTAATCATTGGATCTCCATTATTGGGTCCCTAATGTTATTGGACTTAGTCACTATCTTATTTCATTAAGTCTTTACAAGATTGGGTTTGACCAATGATTGAACCATTAGATATTAAATATCTCCATCTTTGACTCAGAATGATGAAAAAGGAAGAACATTGACCAAAAAGTCTGTAGATCATTAATGTGGATGGGATTATAGGTGGGCGGCATAATAAATGGGGGGGAAAAAGGTGACAAACTGCATGCAATCGGCGAGATCAACGAGGAGTGGGGGTGTATCCGACAAGAAGGGTGGGTACCAGAACCGTCCGAGAAAGTATAACATGCATGCAGGAAGTCTTCAAAAAAAGGTAATCGATAATTTTCTCGCCAAGACACTAGATATTTTATCCTCCATTGTTAACCTTGTGATCGCTTTGACTTGACTCTCACGCTTTGAGCTTTATCCCCGAGCCGGTTGAAGCCAAGCTTTTTAGTGTCGATCGTGTTTAGTGTAAGTGCGAGATCGGGGCGCCTTACGTGATTGGGACGTGACAGAAGATCTTGGCGTTAACATTGGCGCTAGAAGGAGGGTTGCGTTCTAGTGTCTTGTAGTTTTCAATCACAAAACTTTATTTGTTCTACGTCGGAGAAGATGGTGAGAAGTAGAGCGGATACACCGGAAAGACAGCCGAGGGCTGTGAGCTCATCTGTCCAACACATTTCTGTTAAGGATCGTCTGGGTCCTTCAAAGAGTGCTCGTGAGAGTGAGAGCACCGCTTCCAAACATGTTTCCAAGGGTTCTCGTTCGAGAGCTCATGGTGGAGCCAGACGGAGGTTGGTGTTTGCCGATGATAAATGACGTGATCAAGATCGGAGGGAGGTGGAAGTTTCTCCGCCTAAAACCCATCACCGAAGTGGTCGGGATGACAAAACTGCCAAGTTGACGAAGATGGCAGAAGAAGCAGATAAAGCTTTAGAGGTTCTTCTGAAGCAGAGGGAAGATATAGTTGTGCAGATGCTTCGGATGGCCGATCTGAAAGACGAGGCGTCCACTTATGTTCAGTCCGGAAGGCGTAGTAGGCATAAGGATGTACAACATCGGGAGGGGAAGGAGCCGGAGCATTCCGTGCATGTGTCTCGGGGTCGACCTCAGGAGAGAAGGAGATCAAGAAGCAGAACTCCTGAGGTATCAAAGAAAGCACTTGTTGTCGTTGGTTCTCAAGGTCGAGATGGTGGTGATGCAGAGAGCCACCAAGAGAGAAGATATACCTGAGAATAGGAGGAGAGAGCATCAACGTGAATATTCTCATCATGAGGATAGAATTACACGCCGAAGTAGATCCAGAAGCCCATCAAGGGTTGTGGATTCGGGTGGAATGGGTCGATCTGTCCAAAAGCCGAAGGTTATTCAGGAGAAAGAAGTCTCCTCGCAGCCAGAAGGTGTGGATTTCTTGGTGAAGGATTTGAAGGAGCTCCGGAAGCAGTTGGCTGAGGTTCAACAGGTGAAAGACACTCCGGAAAAGAAGGCGTCTCCTTTTTCCTCGGACATTCTTAAGGAGAAGGCAGATACCACCAAAAAGTTACCTCATATGGAGAGTTACGATGGGTCTGGAGACCCTTATAACCATAGCTAGGCGTTCGACCGGCTGATGGACTATTATGATTTCACCGATGCTGCCAAGTGCCATACGTTTGTTACAACGTTAAGGAAAGATGCAAGGCAATGGATGGGGACTCTACCCACAGATTCAGTCTCGTCGTGGTCCGAGCTATGTGACAAATTCCATGCTCGTTTCGGGAGCAACCGAATAAGAGGGAAGCCCACAGGTTCTTGGGCACATGTCCGACAGTTTACTAATGAGTCCTTGGGTCAGTATGTGAAGAGGTTTAGAGAAGCAGTTGGCCAAGTGGCAGACCTCAATGATCTACAAGCTGTTGGGTTATTTCAGAATGGGCTGGATCTAGTGAAGTCTGAGAAGCTGGTAAAGAAGCTGATGTTTCACCATCCGAAGAGCTTGGCCGAAGTTTTTGATAAAGCAGAAGGCTATATTGTGGTGGAAGAGGCTATGAATAGCCTGAAACGTCCTTCTTCGGACCGAATGAAGGAGACAGATACTCCTAAGGCTGAAGGCGATCAGAAGAAGGCGGGAGGTTATAATGATCGGCCAGAGGGCAGCTCGAAGAAGTACAACAACTCATGGCGACAGAGAAATAATCGCCCACCTGCTCCTACCCTGAGGGTGAACAAGGTTTACACCAAACTGAATACGGATAGGTCGGTGATTTTGGATCAGATCAGGAACCAGCCGTTCTTTGAACCGTCTCGTGACGTCCTCAAGCCGGGATAGGGCAATGCTCGAAAATATTGTGGTTATCATCAAGCTGTTGGTCACGACACTAATGAGTGTTGCAATCTGAAGGACTTTGTGGAGAGGAAGGTTCAAAGCGGTCTATTAGTTCAATATGTGGTAGAGGGACCAAAGAACAAGAAGCGACATAATGTTGACCGTCATTATTCGGGGCGGTTCAAATGGTTCTACCCGTGCAGCCTGCTCCAAATCAGCCACCAAGGCACGTCGTTGATGTAATAACCGGTGGGACAGGAGGAAAGTTGGTAGGGAAGAAGAGGAGGGGATATCTGGATTCAGTCATGTCCGCGTGGCGGTGCTCCCCAAGATCGACTGCATCGCTTCGAGGACAACTATATCTTTCAGTGATGCTGATTATCCTTCGGAGTCCATCGAACCCCACGAAAAAGCCTTGGTGATCACAGCACAAGTGGGTTCGGTGGATATGAAGCGAATGATGATTGACAATGGGTCTTCCGTTGATATTCTGTATGCCCACGCTTATCAGAGGGTGCATCTTGATGAGCGAAAGATGGAGGTGGGGCAGGAGGCCCCCTTATATGGCTTCAGCAACGATCCGATCAAAGTGGCAGGGACTATTGAGCTACCAGTTATCTTCGGTACTGTTCCACAACAGGTAGAAATAACATTTAAATTCTATGTTGTGTATGTAGGTTCGGTCTACAATGCCATATTGGGACGACCTACCTTGACTGCTCTCCAAGCAGTGACTTCCATCCCTCACTTTAAGATCAAGTTCACAACAGCCCATGGAGTTGGAGAGGTAGTAGGGGACTTAGATCTGGCCAGACGATGTTATAGGAACGCAGTGATCGCTTCGGGAGTAGGGGTTAGCAAGCAGAAGCAAACCATGACAATTGAGATCGAGCCCTTCACTGAAAGCAGTTCGGAGCCATTGGTTGTTCCTGCAGGAGAGACGGAAGAGATCGAGCTAATTCTGGGGAAGAAAGACAAAACAGTGAAGATCGATTCAGGTTTGTCGGAACCTCTCCGGACAATCCTTATGGAACTTCTTCGCTGCTATGCGGATATCTTTGCATGGGAGCCGCAAGACATGCCTGGGATCAGCCGAAAGATTGTCGAGCATCGACTGGATGTGGATCCATCAAAGAAGCCAGTTCGGCAGAAGAGGCGGATCTTTGCACCTGAGTGACAGAGGATCATTGATGAGGAGATTGCAAAGCTGATAGCTGCTGACTTCATCTTTGAGATTGATTATCCGGAGTGGATGGCAAATGTAGTGCTGGTGCAGAAACAGAATGGGAAATGGCGAGTTTGCATTGATTACACAGACCTGAACAAAGCTTGTCCGAAGGACTTCTATCATCTGCCCCACATTGACTAACTTATTGATGCGACTTCGGGGTATGTACTACTAAGCTTTATGGATGCTTTTTCAGGTTATCACCAAATTTTTATGTGCAAGGAGGACATTCCGAAGACAACATTCATCACACACCGTTCGGTGTACGCCTATAAGAAGATGACCTTCAGCTTGATAAATGCTGGAGCCATTTACCAGAGAATGATGAACTTCGTCTTCCAGAAGCAGCTAGAAATGAACATGGAAGTATATGTGGATGACATGATAGTGAAGAGCATGATCGTTTAGAAGGATCTGGATGATCTAGAGGAATGCTTCCAAACAGTTCGTCATCACAAGTTGAGACTCAATCCGACAAAGTGTACCTTCGAGCTCGGTGCAGGAAAGTTCCTGGGTTATCTGGTCAGTCAAAGGGGCATTGAAGCGAATCTGGAGAAGATCCAGGCTATTCTAAACATGAAGACACCTCAGTCGTTCAAAGACATCCAACGTCTGACTGGTAGGATTGCAGCTTTAAGGAGATTCATGTCCGAGTCAGCAGAGAGGTGCTTGCCCTTTTTTGATACGTTGAAGGGACCGAAGAATGCGAAGACGTTCCAGTGGACTTCGGAGTGTGAAGACGCCTTCTAAGGCATAAAAACATATTTATCTTCGGCTCCTTTATTGGTGAAACTTGCTCCTGCTGAGATGTTGTATTTATATCTGGCGACTAGTTCATTGGCGGTGGGAGCTGTTCTGGTTCGAGAAGTAGCATCCGGTTTATTATGTTAGCCATGTCCTAAGAGATGCTGAAACCAGGTACCCGAACATTGAAAAAATTGCCTTTGCTTTGATAATTGCTAGTCGAAAGCTTCAGCAATATTTTCAAGGTCGGCTCTTGATCATCTACACGGATCAACCATTGAAAAAGGTGATGAGCAAACCAGAAGTTTTGGGGAGATTAGCAGCATGGACCATGGAATTATCTCAATTTTTTTATAGAATATCATCCCCGAACTGCTATCAAAGGTCAAGCCTTGGCCGATTTCATGGTAGAGTGTTCGTTCTCCGAAGCAGATGCTGAGCTACCAGTAGCTGAGACGTCCGATCGAGCAGTTATAGTTCTTCAACATGGTCATAGCTCTTGGACTTTATATACATATGGGTCTTCTACTTCGGACGTTAGTGGAGCGGGGATTATCTTGACAAGTCCGGAGGGATTCAAAGTGCAACAGGCCATCAGATTTGGGTTTAGATCAACAAACAACGAGGCCGAGTATGAAGCAGTGCTGGCAGGGGTCCGATTGGCGAAGAGTCTGGAGGTTCAGAGGTTAATCATTTATAGTGACTCTCAGCTGGTCGTCAAGCAAGTATCAGAAGATTATAACGCTCGGGGGGCGAGGATGATCAAGTATTTGGCAGAATTGAAAGACCGACTTCAGTACTTTGTCTCCTACGAGTTTCAGGGTATAGAGCGTAACGACAATTCCATTGCCGATGCATTGTCGAAGCTGGCCACTACGGATGCTAACGTTTTTGATGGATCTGTCTATTTGGAGGCTCTACAGCAGCCGAGTATCCCGCATGAAGCAGTGATGTGCATTAAATGTTCTGATTGTTGGATGACTCCCTATATTGAATATCTGACAGACGGCGTCCTTCCTTCGGATCAGATGCTAGCAAAAAATGTGACGCCCCTATAATAGGTATACATCACCCATTCTGAGTTGTCAATACATGGTACAGAAACAATTACAACTTTATTATTACAACAGTAAAACTGTGAGTTTGAATACAAATATTATCTTCTAGACAATATCTATACTCAAATAAATCCTCATCACATTTATTGATACATTATTTTACAAAAATGGTGAGGACTACTAAACAACTCTCTCTAGAACCTTCATTCCATACCCCACTCGCGTACTCGTTATATTCTCGCCTCCCGAGAAGAAAAATGGAACAAAAAGGAAAAGGGTGAGCTCAACTAGCCCAATAAAAGAATATTATGACTAAGATAATATACAACAAATTATCATTAGTCTTCAACAGGAAAAATCTAATAGAATACAATAGACAACAAGTTTTTAAATCAATATTCGCAATGGAAATAATAATTCATTAGAAGAGTTAAGTAGAGAATGCAAACTACTATCTTCTATGTATGAATTTAAAAGTTCATCGCTCATCTTTTATCCCCGTAACATCAATCAATATATATCTGGAATCAAATATTCATCTTTGCACTACGGTGCCAAAGATATTCATCATTAATCATGTTCATCTAAACACTGTTCATCTTTGCACTACGGCCAAAGATATTCTTCAGAAATCATTCATCTTTTACTACGGGCCAAAGATATTCAATAATATCATCATTTAAGACCGAGGATGATGAAAAATATTTTTAAAGAAAACGCGAATCCAAAGGAAACAAAATGATGAAGGATTAAGGATTAAGGATTCAGTACTTTGTTTTATCCATGTCCAAAAATACCTCAAAAATAATCATAGTGGTGTAAAATTCAAGAATGATCAAAACATGGATACAATCAAAGCTAGTATCCGAGAATAGATATTTTGGACGAAAAGAAAATTTTTATTTTTCATGAATAGTCAGAGTGATAAGTGAATAAGGTCGTATACGTGAATAAGAACTCAGACACCAAAAGTTCTAAATTTGATAAAAAACTGCAGATCAATATTTCAACATAATGATATTGAAGAAATAATATCATTACGAAAAAATAATATCCTTACCTCGAAAGATCAAGATTTCTTACAAATTAAACACCTGATATAAAGCATGACTTGAACTTGCACCTGTATATAGCAATACTCAAAATATACTCAAAATACTCTAAAGAATACGCCGATAATATAGAGAGAAAACTTGAGCTTAAATTGTGATTTTCAATTCTAACCTAAGCACCCTATTTATAGGAAAATGCTTGTAACACCAAAGCGAAAAATTTATTAAAATATTAATTTATTAATTTTATTCCTACGCCCACATTTAGAGATCTGAATTCAGCCACTTCTAACACATGCAAGACCCACAATAATAACAAAAAAACGTTTTTGTCATTTTAAATATTTTATACTTCCAAAAATCAATTATTTGAACTTGAAACTTTAATAATTCACAATAAATAGCCCATTTGTCGAAAAATTTGAAACTTCATGACTTTTTATAGGAAATTCAATTCTCTACAACTTTTCGTAAGAATGTTTTTCCGAATTCCAAACAAAATTGACCAAAAATCCACAAACCAAGCGATTTTACAAAAAAGTTATAATCAAATTTCACGAATAAATGGGGTCCAATTTACATGTTTAACATGTTTTAAACATTTATTACAACAAAAATACTCTTCCTCCTCAGATACTCATATATCCCACATTCGTTGTAAAATATCACCATTATTATATAATAATATATTTAAATGAATTATTTTATCGGAAAAAGATAAAATTTCAATTTTCAACAATTGTCACATTAAAATTTTCTCCATCTATATCCACATAAAATCAATATTTTTCTCATCATATGAATCAATAATTACTTATTCACAAATAATATTACGTAATCACAATATTGACAACCAGTGCGCTTCAGAAAGAGGGGCTTTCCAATAAGAATTTCTCCTTATCAAGCGCAATTTAGGTGACCAAACCTCTCCTTAGACATAACTTTCTAGACATTGCCAATAATGTTATCTAATAATATTATTCGGATAATATGAATTATTGCTTTGATAATGAAAAATACCGTGTAATGACAATTATTAAAACAACAATGAATATAAAATATCAACGCAACAATTATTAAATCAATAAAATATTGAATAATAATTACCGTAACCATTATTGAGTAGTGTCTTCTTACGTAAGAATCAATAATTGGTGCAATCTGAGTGCTTCTTGTGTTTTTTAACCAATTTAGTATTTTAACAATTAGATAATCTTGAATAACTACTACCGTTATTTTTAAACAACTTATATTTGTCGTTTTTTCATCCAATCGCTTTTTCAGTTATGGGGCCCACAAAAGATCAAGGCCGCCGCATTTAATATTCCCCGACAAAGAAGAATATTCCACGACCCAACGAATATTCCCCGACAACAATGAATATTTTATAACCTCTTGCTTATTTTGAAATATTTGCGTATTTTACCCATAACTATCCACATTAATCAAATCAACCCTTACTATTTCAAAATAGAAAATTAAATTTCATTAATAATAAGTTGGGGTCTTACAACCTCCCCTCCTTATGAAATTTCGTCCTCGAAATTGACGTCGACGTACTGGTGTTTTCAAAAGGTGTGGATACCTCGCTTTCATTTCCGCTTTCCAATTCCCAGTCATTTCTCTATAATATGATTCCTCCACAAAACTTTAACTTGTGGTATGACCTTTCTTAGCGTAGGACATGCTCCTTCCTATCCAAAATCTTGACAGTACCTCTCCTCATACGTTAAGTCTTGGCTATCTCGTCCGGTTCTAACTTTATAACGTGATTCGGTCTTTCACATATTTACGAATAAGAGATATATGTGAAACACATTATGAACACGAGACATACTTTGAGGTAACACGAGTCTATAGGCTACATTTCTACTACTCGGTCAAGAATTTGAAATGGACCAATAAATCGTGGATTGAGCTTTCCTCTCTTCCCAAATTTTGTAACTCCTTCCACGGAGCAACTCGCACATGACAATACATGATCCCATATACTAAATTCCACGTCCTTTCGATGAAGATCCGCATAACTCTTTTGTTGATCTTGTGCCGCTTAGTATCGTTGTCGAATCATTTGGATCTTTCCGTAGTCATACGCACTCAACTCGTCCTAACAATGTTGCTTCACCCACCTCGTCCCAACATAATTTGAGAGTGACACTTTCGTCCATATAATGCTTCAAATGGAGCCACACCTATACTTGCTCGATAACTCTGTTGTTGTAGGAGAATTCCACCAATGGTAAATACTTATCCTAACCGCCTTTGAAGTCTAGGACACGAGTCTTAATAGATCTTCAAGAGTTTGAATAGTCCTCTCTGATTGTCCGGGTCTGCTTGAGGATGGTATGCCGAATCGAATCGTAAATCGTGCTCATAGCTTTTTGCAAGCTAATCCAAAATCTTGAAGTGAATCTTGGGTCACGATCCAAAACTATGGATACTGGGCATGCCATGCAACCTCACAATCTCATTCATGTACATACTAGGAAGACGTTCAAGGAATAAGTCTCCGTGATCGGCAAGAAATGAGCGGACTTGGTTAATCTATCAACAATAACCCAAATAAAGCATTGATGCCTTGAGAAACCGTAGGAAGACCCGTGAACGAAATCCATGGTAATGTGTTCCCACTTCCATTTCGGAATCTCAAGTGGTTGCAAATTGACCCTTAGGTACTAGATGTTCCGCCTTTACACGTTGACAAGTTAAACACATTGAGATAAACTTTGCAATCTCTCTCTTCATATTGTTCCACCAAAATGTATGTCAAGATCACGATACATTTTGGTACTTCCAGATGGATTGCAAATGGTGTATTGTGTGCCTCTATCATAATCTTGTACTTCAAATCGTAGTCGTTAGGAACACAAAGTCTAGAGTGGACTCAAGTATTCCTTCTTCATCAATTCTCGCTTTAGGAATAGCACTTTCTTGTACTTTCTTCTTCATACGCATCATTTCCGGGATCGGTGGCTTGAGCAACCTTAACTTTTTCTATTAAAGTTGGCTCTGTCGTATACTTGACATCATCGCACTCATTTACGCATATATCTTCTTCTACTCAACGCGTCGGCTACCACGTTTGCTTTTCGTGATGGTATTGAATAGTGTGGTCGTAGTCTTTCAATAGCTCGAGCCAACGTCATTGCCGCCGCGTGTTGAGTTATTTTTGTGTGAAGAAATATTTAAGGCTTTTATGGTCCGAATATATCTCCACTTTCTCCCCATATAGATAGTGCCTCCATATCTTTAAGCAGCAACGATCACCGCCAACTCTAGATCATGAGTAGGATAATTCCTCTCATACTCTTTAAGTTGTCGCGAGGCATAGGCTATGACTTTTCCACGTTGCATGAGAACACATCCTAACCCTTTGCACGAAGAATCGTTGTAGATAACAAATCCATCCGAACCGGATGGTATTGTTAGAAAAGTCTTAAAATAAGTCTTTTCTTAAGCTCTTGAAACTTTTCTCGCATTCTTTGCTCCAAACGAATTTTGTATCCTTCCGAGTTAGGCGAGTTAATGGAGTAGCGATTCAAGAAAACCCTTCCACGAATCTCCGATAATAACCAAATTTGAACCGAAAGCTATTTACTTGGCCACCGACTTTTTGGTTGCTCCAACTTTGTATTGCTTTAATCTTCACCGGGTCCACTGGATACTCCATGTTTTGACACCACATGCCCAAGGAATGCTACTTCCTCGCCGTAACTCGCATTTCTTCAATTTGGCATATAGTTTATTTTCACGAAGCCTTTGGAGTACCAAATTCAAATGGTGCTCATGATCTTCACGACTTTTGGAATATATGAGGATGTCATCAATAAAAACAACAACGAATCCATCCAAATATTCCTTGAATACTCGTTTCATCATATCCATGAAAGCCGTAGGAGCATTAGTTAGTCCGAAAGACATGACTAAGAATTCATAATGCCCATACCGAAGTTACGAAGGTAGTCTTTGGAATATCCTCGCTTCTAATCTTCAAATTGATGATATCCGAATCGAAGATCGATTTTTGAAAAGAATTGTGCCCCTAGGTAATCGGGTCAAACAAGTCATCAATACGAGGTAGAGGATACCTATTCTTGATGGTGACATGGTTCAATTCCCCGATAGTCAATACAAAGTCGCATACTCCCGTCTTTTTTTTTTCACGAATAAAACAGGAGCACCCCAGGAGATGTACTTGACGCAATGAAACCGATGTCCAAGAATTCCCAGTAGTTGGACCTTTAACTCCCGAAGTTCAATAGAGCCATTCAATATGGGGTTTTAGAAATGGGCTTTGTACGGGTTCAAGATCAATAAAGAATTCAACTTCACGCTCGGGGGTAGACCGGAAGTTCTTCAGAAATACGCCGGAAAGTCAATAACAACAGAATATTATTCAAATTTGGCGTGTCTTTATTCAAATCCATAACATGGGCTAAGAAAGCTTGACATCCGTTTTTCAATTAACGAATAGCTTTATGATTAGATATGATAGTGATTGATTTTAATGGTTTAGTTGATTGAATTAAATCATAACAACAGTGGTTAGGAATATGAAAACTAACAACTTTACGAAAACAATCAATTTTGACATGATGAGTAGTTAACCAATCAATCCCTAAAATCACATCAAAAGCAAGTATTTTTAAAGAGATAAGGTCAATGGGTAAGGTGATGGTGCCAACTTGAATCAAACAAGATTTATAAACAGTGGATGTGATGAAAGTTTCTCCTAAAGCGGAGTTTCCACAGATAGTCAAAGTCTAATTTCTCCTGAGTCAAGTTTAAACGTTGAGCACATGCGGAGAGATAAATGAATGGGTAGCACCGGTGATCAAGTAAGGTATAAACTTCGCAAGAATTTATAAATAAACTTACCGTGATCACCTCGTTTGGGTTCCTCGCATTTTGACCGACTACAAACAAAACGCTTCTTCCTAATCGTTGACTTTGACTTTTACGGGGGATGATCTTTTGAGTCACCGTCCCATTGAACTAGGTTTTGCTACCGTCTAATCTCGCCAATATGTCCTTCCTTTCGACAATTATAGCATACCTTGAACTGTTGTGATGGCGGTTTGACCGATATGTCCCTCTTTCCGCATTTATAGCATATGACCGGTGGTCGTTTCTCCTCCCTTAGAACCGATTCTTCTTAGCAGATCGTTGTCTTCACATGGTTGTTGTTAAATCTCCTCTTTTTAAAATCTCATCCCGACTCGTTTCTTCTATTTTCATGGCCATGATTACCACGAGTGGTTACCATTTTTGTCCGTCTGCTTTTCTTTCTCCGTTTGTTATCATTATTATGTTGACCGCTTATCTCCGTACGATCCTCGGTTATGGTCCCTCGGTTGAACATACTAAGTATCTCGCTTCTAACAATTGAGCCTTGTTAACAACATCCGAATAGAGAAAAATTTATGAGAAATGAGATATTGTCGTATCGCCGGGTTTCAAACCTCTCGAAACATCCGCGTCATCGTTCCTCATTCTCCACCAAATGAGGTGCAAACACGGATAACTCTGCAAACTTTGCCTCGTCTTTGAGACACCGCCATGTTGTTTTGTTTCTAATCGATGAACTCCACTTCCTTCATATAACGAACACTTTCGGAAAGTATTTGTCATTAAATAGTTTCTGAAACGTCTCCCAAGACATCTTTGAAAAGGGCCGATGGGTACACTTCACGACTCCCACCAATGAGTCGCCGCCACTTTTAACATAAAGGTGGCGAATGGAACCTTCGTTCTCCGCATCCCAAGACATCGAATATCTTGGTAATTTGCTTGACCCATGTTTCCGCCATGATCGGATCCGGCTTTCCCTTAAATTCGGTGGTCCCAACTCTTTGAATCGCTTGGGTGTGACAACCCATGAATTGCTATCATTTCCTCCTATATTTTGAACACGAGTCTCCTCGTCGATTTTGCATGAATCGCAAAAAGCTTCTAAACATCCCCTCGTTCATCATCTCGCTCGATGGTGTTGTTCACAGGAGAAACATTGCACACTGTTGTACGTTCTCCTCGTTGGTGAGTACAAAGGCGTCTCCACGGTCTCATTTCCATTGTTAATATTCTCGATCGACATTCTCAAATCATCGCCATAAAACAAGGGTTAATTAAGGAAATCAATATATCACATAATATCCCTATATACCGACCAACTAACAAATAAGCTTAGTAGGACACACTAGCGAAGGATTTACTCTCGTCTCTCCTCCTAGCTCTATTCCCCGATCTCCGCCAGAGATCATATCCCTAAGCTCGATACCAACCGCGGCGCGCCTAAAAATAGGTATACATCACCCATTCCGAGTTGTCAATACATGGTATGTAAACAACTACAACTTTATTATTACAACAAGAAAAAAGCGTGAGTTTGAATACAAATATTATCTTCTAGACAATATCTATACTCAAATAAATCCTCATCACATTTATTGATACATTATTTTACAAAAATGGTGAGGACTACTAAACAACTCTCTCTGAACCTTCATTCCATACCCCAGACTACGTACTCGCTTATATTCTCGCCTCCCCGAGAAGAAAAATGGAACAAAAAAGAAAAGGGTGAGCTCAACTAGCCCAAAAAAAATATTATGACTAAGATAATATACAAAAATTATCATTAGTCTTCAACAGGGAAAAATCTAATAGAATCTGATAGACAACAAGTTTTTAAATCAATATTCGCAATGGAAATAATAATTCATTAGAAGAGTTAAGTAGAGAATGCAAACTACTATCTTCTATGTATGAATTTAAAAGTTCATCGCTCTATCTTTTATCCCTGTAACATCAATCAATATATATCTCGAATCAAATATTCATCTTTTGCACTCTGAGCCAAAGATATTCATCATTAGTCATGTTCATCTAAACACTGCTCATCTTTTTGCACTACGGGCCAAAGATATTCTTCAAAATCATTCATCTTTGCACTATAGGCCAAAGATATTCAATAATATCATCATTTAAGACCGAGGATGATGAAAAATATTTTTAAAGAAACGAATCCATGAAACAAAATGACAAGGATTAAGGATTAAGGATTCAGACTTTGTTTTATCCATGTCCAAAAATACCTCAAAAATAATCATAGTGGTGTAAAATTCAAGAATGATCAAAACATGGATACAATCAAAGCTAGTATCCGAATAGATATTTTGACGAAAAGAAAATTTTCATTTTTTCATGAATAGTCAAAGTATTCGTGAATAAGGTCAGATATCGTGAATAAAGGCTTGAGTATCGTGAATAAGAACTCTCAGAACACCAAAAGTTCTAAATTTGATAAAAAAACTTCAGATCAATATTTCAACATAATGATATTGAAGAAATAATATCATTACTGAAAAAAAATAATATCTCTTACCTCGAAAGATCAAGATTTCTAATTAAACACCTGATATAAGGCATGACTTGAACTTGCACCGTATATCAATACTCAAAATATACTCAAAATACTCACAAGAATATGCTCGATAATATAGAGAGAAAACTTCGATTTACGGTGTGATTTTCAATTCTAACCTAAGCACCCTATTTATAGGAAAATGCTTAGAACACCAAAACAGAAAAATTATTAAAATATTAATTTATTAATTTTTATTCCTACGCCCACATTTAGAGATCTGAATTCAGCCACTTCTAACACATTCAAGACCCACAATAATGACAAAAAACGTTTTTGTCATTTTAAATATTTTATACTTCCAAAAATTAATTATTTCGGAGCTTCGAAACTTTAATAATTCACAATAAATAGCCCTTTTGTCAGAAAATTCGAAACTTGCGACTTTTTATAGGAAATTCAATTCTATACAACTTTTCGTAAGAAAATTTTTCCGAATTCCAAACAAAATTGACCGAATCCATAAACAAGCGATTTTACAAAATTATAATCAAATTTCAACGAATAAATGGGGTCCAATTTACATGTTTAACATGTTTTAAACATTTATTACAACAAAAATACTCTTCCTCCTCGTATACTCATATATCCCACATTCGTTGTAAAAATATCACCATTATTATATAATAATATATTTAAATGAATTATTTTATCGTAAAAAGATAAAATTTCAATTTTCAACAATTGTCACATTAAAATTTTCTCCATCTATATCCACATAAAATCAATATTTTTCTCATCATATGAATCAATAATTAATTATTCACAAATAATATTACAGAATCACAATATTGACAAACCGTGCGCCTCTAGAAAGAGGGGCTTTCCAATAAGAATTTCTCCTTACTGGTGCAAGAATTAGGTGACCAAACCTCTTCTTAGACATAACTTTCTAGACATTGCCAATAATGTTATCTAATAATATTATTCGGATAATATGAATTATTGCTTTGATAATGAAAATACTTGTGTAATGACAATTATTAAAACAATAGCAATATAAAATATCAACGCAACAATTATTAAATCAATAAAATCTTCGAACGGAATTATCGTGAACCATTATTGAGTAGTGTCTTCTTACGTAAGAATCAATAATTGGTGCAATACTGGTGTCTTCTTGTGTTTTAACCACCGAGTATTTTAACAAGATACTTGGAATAACTACGCTTATTTTTAAACAACTTATATTTGTCGCTTTTCTTCATCCAATCGCTTTCGTTATGGGGCCCACAAAAAGCTATACTGTCGTGCGAATATTCCCCGACGCTGTGAAGAATATTCCACGACCCAACGAATATTCCCGACAACAATGAATATTTTATAACCACTTATTATTTTAAAATATTTGCGTGTTTTACCCATAACTATCCACATTAATCAAATCATCCCTTACTATTTCAAAATAGAAAATTAAATTTCAGTAATAATAAGTTGGGGTCTTACAAAAAAGATCAAGTACAAAAGTGCCAACTTCGTTCTTATTGATGGGGATCTTTATCGAAGGGCATTTTTAAATCACCATTCTTAAAGTGTTTGGTCCCGTCCGTCAATTTGAATATGCTCTTCGGGAGGTTCACGAGGGTATCTGTGGTGACCATATGGCTGCTAAGTCATTAGCCTACAAAGTACTTCGGCAGGGTTTTTACTGGCCTACAATCTTTAAGGAAGCTACGGAGTATGTGAAGAAATGTGAGAATTCAGTCCACACGAAAATCTACAACACCTTTTCCAGTGATTCCACTTGGATAAGCTACAAAACTCATAGATCTAACTCTAGGACTTGACCACACTCAAAATTCAAAATATAATAGGAGATATGGTCAATTGAATTTCATGTTACGTTTTTACCAAAATCTGATTTTTCAACCCTTTGTGATTTCTAAGAAACGTTCATGTTTTCACATAATAACCACATAACTCATCATAACACTTAATAATACTTCATATACCCATGATTTTCATTAGTCCAATGCTTTTATTATGACTTTCATCATAATCCTCGTAAATGCATCCTTTTAGTTGAAGAAATATTTGAGGGTTTAAGAAATGGGTTTTTTGACTTTGAGTCAATACAAAATTCGATTTCACGCTACAGGGTAGGCTAGAAATCTTCAAGAATACGTCAAGAAATTTATTAATGATAGAAATATCATTCAAAACTGCTACTCTTATCCAAGACTTGGATAATACGTTACATTGATACCAACTGTGACTTCTATCCTTTAACCTAGATAACACCTCACAATGATACCTATCAACTTGTCATCGTCATTCACGACGTCGCCTACAGAAAGTCTGGCTTCGGTGCATTCCACACAAGGAAGTCAACAACGAAAGGATCGGGGCTCTTTACTTATGGCTTGATATAACAGTGATTAACTTTAGGGTTTGGTTACTTTGAATTCGTATAACAGGTTGGTTAGGAATATGAAAGCTAACAACCTTACAAAAGAATAATAAGTAGTTAATCAATCGTTTTCAAAAATTACCTCAAAGGCAAGTATTTTCAAAGAGATAAGATCGTGAAAGTGTTTATTTGAAACAACAAGATTAATAAACAATGGAGGTAACGAAGGTTTCTCCCAACGAAGTTTCAATAGATAAATCAAAGTCTAATTTTTCCGGAGTCAAATTTAAACATTGAACACAACTAGGTAGAATAAAAGAGTGGGTAGAACTTGTATTGAATAAAGTATAGACTTCAATAATTTATAATTAATTTACAGTAATAACTTCGTTCGGGTTTTCTCGACAAACGCCTCGCTTAAATTATCGAAGTTTGACTTTTACTATAGGGTACATTCCACCCTTAAGTGCTTCTTCACATTCCCGATCCATGATTTGAATCATTATTCTCCGATCCATATCAAATTCGGGTTGGCCGCTATGCATGGGTAATTCCGAATTCGATGTTGGGTTCTCCCAATTCTTTGTCCAAAAAGCAAAGTCCATTTCATCTATTTTGGTTTTATTGGATCTGACGACGTCTTTTCTACACTATCAACGCGTTGTGCGACTTTTTACCCATGCATCGCCTATTCTCCTTCGTTCGGTTGTTTCTTCTTTTTAGGCGATCTTTGATTTTTAAATTCTCGATTCCAACTTTAATATCTTACACCTCGCCAAAGCGTGATTTTGTTCGAGCATCACATATTGGGTAACCCAATTTTGAATTGTCAGATCCCTTTGTTCCACGACCGCTTGCCGCTCTTCAACCTCGTTCTTCTAGCTCACGAACACGATTTTGTAATTCTAAGTTTTGATCATAAATTTCTTCTAACCAATTCTCCTCTGGTTCCTCTTCTTCCTCTTCTTCCTCACTCTCACCGCTACCTCTGCAAACTAGCTCTAAAAACAATTAGTTCTTCATTCACTACGTGGATATCTCTAATTTGTTCCTTGTCGACACTGCAATAGAACAGTCGGTTAGTGATTAAAGGTGTCATAACGGTCACATTCACTCCATTGTGAATATTTTCAAATGCCATTTCCAAACACCGCCACAACACAAGGGTTAATTAATATATCAAATATTATCCCTATACTCGATTCGACCAATTAAATAACAAATAAACTTAGGTAGGTCATACTAAGCAAGAATTCCCCATTTCTCCCTCTTAGTTCTTATCTCAAGATCTTAGCCGGGGATCATATCCTAAGCTCGATACTTAATCGTGACCCCCAAAATTAGGTATACGCCACCCATCTTGGGTCCTCACTTACATGGTACATAAATTCAAATACAAACTTAATTATACATCCGTCAGTATAACATACGACAATAATACATAAACCGAGAGTTCTAATAGGAATATTGTCATTTAGACAATATCCATACTCAAGAGTCCTCATTACATTTATTATCACACTATTTAATGTAATAGTGAGGACTACTAATGTTATTTTTGGGACCATCACTCTTTTCCCCGACTCGTCGTCCCATTTATATTCTCATTTCACAAGAGAATAAGTGAAAGAAAGGCGAGCTTAACTAGCCCAAGAAGAAATATTATAACTAAGATAATGCGAATAAATTATCAATAGTCTTCAACAATGTTAAACCGATAAAATACAATGAGACAACCAGCTTTAATCTGCGGTGATGAATATCTGATCCATTAAAAGAGTCAAGTAGAAAATAAAGTCTACTATCTTTTAGGTTTTAAAAGGTTTTCATCAATTTTATCACTAAGACTCGGTTTAATGAATAAACCACAATATCTAATCATCCTCGCATTCTACGGTCCAAGGATTTTCATCAAATTATCAATGGTCATGACTATACTTAGAATCACCCCGGTCATAATCATACCAAAACTATCCATCAACGCATTCACAGCCATCGAGGACTTTTGTCACATCATTTATATCAAGCCATGATTATACCGAATGATCCTCGGTCATAATCATACTAAGTTCATCTATGCACGTAAGCCAAAAGATAACATAATATAACATGAGGATGATGACAATGACATAATAATTCAATAAAAACAAGTTCACGAATTAATTTATTCAGAACTAATAACGTCCAAATTCGTCAACATCTTACCGCTTTGTAGAGTAAAATTCAAGAATGCTCGGAAAAATATTTTCATTAAAATACTTGGATGAAGCGCAAATATCAAGGATATTCCACTAAATTCATGGAGTATAAAGTCAAAATTTAAACCAACCGAGTATAATAAATAATGAAATAACAAAAGAAATCACCACGCAAATGCGGTATTAGCATGAATGGGTTATTCCAATGTAATAATAAATACGTAATAATAAAAGCGGAACCAGTCCTCAGGTAAAACACATGCAGACGTGATATTCCAATAGAATAATAAAAGACAGAATAATAATAAAGATTTTAACCAGGTCCTGTAAAAACACACGCATACATGATATTCCAATAGAATAATAAAGATGTAATAATAAAGATTTTAACCAATGTCCTACGTAAAAGCATGACAGGATGTTCTAACGAATAATAAAATAATAGAAGAATGTCACCAAGTATAGGGATTCCAGCATATACAAAGTTATTCCAATGAAAAAAATAAGAATGGAATAATATAAGGATTTCACCAAGTATAGGGTATTCCAGCATATACAATCATGTATAGGGTATGCCACTTTTACAGTTATTCCAATGAATAATAAAGAATGGAATAATGTAAGTTCTCTTCATGAATAAAAAAAATAACACCCTTACGAGTACAACAAATAATATTCCCTACCTTAGAGAAATTGAATATTGGAAAAGTGAAGTAGCAAATACTTTTCTTCTTTCTCTCTATAGTTTCTCTCTTTAGAGTTTCAATTGAATTCGTAAGAAATAATGTAGGAATGAGCTTTCTATTTATAAAAAAAAAGCGAGGTGGCTCTTGGTCTTAACGAAGAAGGTCAAAATGACTCTTGTAATATTGAAGAAGAGACAACTACTATTTGCGAAGGGGTAATTAACCCTTGGAACAATCAAGAAAGGCGATTAACTCTTGGTAATATTGAAGGGACAACTACTATTTGCGAAGGGGTAAATTACTATCGACGAAGGTAATTACTATTGACGAATGTAATTACAATTGAAGAAGGTAAATACTATTGACGAAGGTAAATACTATTGACGAAGTTAATTACTATTCACAAAGGTAATTACTATTCACAAAGGTAATTACTATTCATAAAGGTAATTACTATTGACGAAGGTAAATACTATTGACGAAGGTAATTACTATTCACAAAGGTAATTACTATTCACAAAGGTAATTACTATCGATTGTGAGAAGGACTCTTAGATGATGACATATATTTTATAAAATAATCAAACTTACCACAAACGCCTCATAATGGACTCTTTATATACATCAAGGATTGAATAAATATTACCACAAATCATTTTATTTTTAATTAACACATATTTAATCTTTCAACAATTATTAATCATTTATAACTTGTCGTCTCAATTAATAATTTAATACTATAACATATTATACGAGATGATCTTGTGACAATAATTGAATCAATAATATAAGAGATATGATCAAACAATTCTTTGTAGCAATAATTGAAGCATAGGTGAGTGACTTCTCACGTAAGCATCAATAATCAATATCGTGTGCTACTATAACTACTGGCAGTATTATTGTTCTTTTACTACCGGTAGTTCAACAGGTTTTGACGGTAACACCTCTGCCGTTATTTTTATAGAAAAATAATTTTATCGTTTTCTAACTACGACAATACTTACATTGTGGGGTCCACTAATGATTGAGTAGTCGTATCGCGAATATTCCCCCGACAAAAAGAATATTCCCAGGCCAAACGAATATTTTATAACAACTTGCTTACTTTGCAAAATTTATAAATATTACCCACAACTATAACATTATATCAAATTTATTCCATAATATTCAAAAATAATATTTATAAAAAAATTCATCTTTATTTATAAAAGCTGGGGTCTTACATTGGATCTGTTGGAAGCAGTCAGAGAGGTGGCTTTGATCAAATTAGCAGCCTATCAGCGGAGAGTAGCCAAACATTACAACAAGGGGGTAAAGCTTCGTAAATTTTGAAATGGGAGACTTCGTCCTCATAGAAGTCGAAGCATCTACGCCTCAGAACATGAGAAAGCTGATGCCGAACTAGGAAGGACCGTACGAAGTGGTTGAGGTACCGAAGCCAGGAACTTATCGGTTGAAGGCATTGGATGGATCAGAAATCAAGAACACTTGGCATGCTGGCAGACTTCGAAAATATTTTCAGTAGAAATCAAGTCAGTTTACCAGAAGAATGTAAATATTGAATCATCATCAATAAAAGATTCACTTTTTTACAATTGATCTTCCTCCTATCAGTCCTAAATACACCGAAGTAAGGAGGACGGGGTGAACTCGTTGACCATTCGATGGTAGCCTTTTCGGCAGGAGTGTCCTCATGGGTTTGATTTACCGCAAGTGGTAAACAAACTCCATAGTCCTTTTAATTTTGCTTTACCGCGAGTGGTAAACAAAATGCACCAAAGTAAGGAGGACGGGATGGACTCGTTGACCATTCGATGGCAACCTTTTCGACAGGAATGTCCTTATGGGTTTGATTTACCGCGAGTGGTAAACAAACTACATAGTTCTTTTAATTTTGCTTTACCGCCAATGGTAAACAAAATGCACTGAAGTAAGGAGGACGAGGTGGACTCGCTGACTATTCGATGGTAGCCTTTTCGGCAGGAGTGTCCTCATGGGTTTGATTTACCGCGAGTGGTAAACAAACTCCATAGTCTTTTTAATTTTGTTTTACCGCGAGTGGTAAACAAAATGCACCGAAGTAAGGAGGTTTGGGTGGACTTGCTGGCCATTCGATGGTAGCCTTATTGTGACACCCCCAAAATAGGTATACATCACCCATTCGAGTAAATCACATAACATGATGCGTAAACAACTACAACTTTATTAATACAACCCATAAACTGTGAGTTTAAATACAAATATTGTCATCTAGACAATATACATACCCAACTAAGTCCTCATTACAATTATTGATACAATACTTTACAAAAATGGTGAGGACTACTAAAACAACTTCCTAGAACCTTCATTCCGCACTCCCAACTAGTACTCGCTACATTCTCGCCTCCTGAGAAGAAAAATGGAACAAAAAAGAAAAAGGGTGAGCTCAACTAGCCCGATAAAGAATATTATGACTAAGATAATATAAAACAAATTATCGTTAGTCTTGACAGGAAAAAATCGATAGAATACAATGACAACAAGTTTCGGATCGGCGAGAAATAATAATTCATAGATGAGTTACGTAGAGAATGAAATCTACTATAATCTATGAATTTAAAAGTCCATCATCATTATTTTATCCCTGTAACATCAATCAATGCACATCTTGAATCATATATTCATCTTTGCACTACAAGCCAAAGATATTCATCAGTCGGTCATGTTCATCTCAACACCTTTACATCTTTGCACTACAGGCTAAAGATATTCATCATAAAATCAACCATCTTTGGACTACAGGCCAAAGATATTCAGTAACATCATCATTTAGGACTGAGGATGATGAAAATAATTTTAAAGAAAATGAATCCAGTGAAACAAAAGAACAAGTATTATGGATTCGTACTTTAAACAATCCGAGTTCAAGAATACTTCATAAACAATCATGGTGAAGTAAAATTCAAGAATGATCAAAACATGGATACAATCAAAGCTAGTATCCATAATAGATATTTTGGATAAAATACAAAAATTTAATTTTTCTGTGAATAGTCTTGATATCGTGAATAGTAACCCCAGACACAAAAAGTTCCAAATTTGATTAAAAGTTCGGATCAATACTTGACATAATGATATTGAAAGAAATAATATAATATATGAAAAAATAACATCCCTTACCTCGAAAAAGGCGGTACTCTGATTGGAATACTAGATATAGTCTTTGAAGGGAACTTGCAGATCGTATAAGCAACACTCAAGGTATCAAAATACTCATAAGAATCGCTTCGATATATCGAGAGAGAAATAGAGAAAACTTCAGTTTACGGTGTGATTTTCAATTCTAAACTAAGCACCCTATTTATAGGAAAATGCTTAGAACACCAAAGCAGAAAATTTAATATAATATTAATATATTTATCAAATTTTCCTTAGCCCACCTCTAGACATCTGATTTCAGCACTTTGCATATGTTAATGATGTCCACAAAATACAAAAAACATTTTTTATCAAAAAAATAAATAAAACTTCCAAAAATCAATTATTTCGGAACTTCAGAACTTCAATAATTCATAATAAATAGCCCTTTTATCAGAAAAATTCAAACCGCATATCCTTACCATAGAAAATTTCATTCTCTACAACTTTACAGAAGAAAGTTTTCCAAATTCTAAATGAAATTGACCGAAATCCACAAACGGATAATTTTACTTTGGTATAATCAAATTTCTATTCGAAGAATTGGGGTCTCTGAGCACACAAAAATATGTGTTAATCATTTAATGCAACAAAAATACTCTTCCTCCTCATATACTCATATATCCCACATTTATTTTAAAAAATATCACCATTATTATATTATTAAAATAATATATTTAAATGAATTATTTTATCGTAAAAAGATAAAATATTAATTTTCAACAATTGTCACATTAAAATTTTTTTTCCATCTATATCCATATAAAATCAATATTTTCCTCATCATATAAATTAATAATTAATTATTCATAAATAATATTACGAGAATCACAATCACGACAACCGTGCGCTCCTGGAAAGAGAGGGCTTTTCAATAAAGATCTCTCCTTCTTGTGCCATGATTAGATGACCAAACCTCTCCTTAAATGTAACTTTCTAGACATTGCCAATAATGTTATCTACTAATATTATTCGGATAATATGAATTATTGCTCCGATAATAGAAAATATTGTGCAAAGACAATTATTAAAACAACAGTAATATAAAATATCAACGCAACAATTATTGAATCAATAAAATAAAATACTGAACAATAATTACTGTAACAATTATTGAGTAGTGCCTTCTTACGTAAGAATCAATAATTGGTGTAATACTGCAGGTGTCTTCTTGTGTTTTAACCAACAAGATTATTCCAACCGTATTAATACTTGATAATAACTACGCCGTTATTTATATCCAACTTATTCTTGTCGTTTTCTTCATCCAATCCCTTTCCGTTATGGGGCTCACACAAGGCTGCGCCGTCGTACGAATATTCCCCGACAGTAAAAATATTCCTCGACCAAACGAATATTCCCCGTCAACAATGAATATTTTAAAACCACTTGATTGTTTGAAATAATTGCGCATTTTACCCATAACTTACCACATTAATCAAATCAACCCTTACTATTTCAAGATAATAAATAGAGGAAATTTAATTTTATTAAATAATAAGTTGGGGTCTTACACTTATTGTTAGGTGTGTCCTTATGAAATTGTTCTGCCGCGAGTGGTAAACAAATGTCCTTATATACTTGTTTTACCCCGAGTGGTAAACAAGATCTTGATGGTGCAAAGAGGATCAGCTGAATTCACCTTATACATGACATATCTTACACTTCGGAAACGATAAGTATGCATTACTTTATTTTGTTCAAGTGTTGAGTTCAGTTCCTTCAGTTCAATTCATTGAGTTTAGTTTATTATGTTCAGTGTTACTCTTTAACTTAACTGTTATATGCCTTATCTGATTCACAATTCAAATTAATTTCAAAAGCACCTTAAACATTCTTCAAGTCCATTGATGCTGAATTATTGACAAGAAAAGCATTATGCAGAAGTCATGACATAGAAAGTTGAAATTTCATTAATAAGTACCAATCCATTCATCTATAATATTATCCTATTACATAAACATAGAAATTTTCACAAAGTTCTTAAAGTTAGAGTAAAGCAGTATCATCTTCAGAATTGTCTTCACCTTCTGGACGAGTCGAAGCAAGGCTTCTAGTTAAATCAGCACTTAACTTTTCTTTGTCCCGACCTCTGCAAACGTCGTAACCTTCAGAATACACTTTCAGGATTTCTGCATTCAATTTGTCAAATTGTCGGTATTCTTCTTGAATTTGCTTACGAAGGTCATCAGTTAGAGGAGGACCTAACTCCTTCAAAGCCTTTAACTTATCCTGAAGCTTCCGACGCCTAACCAGATGCCTTTCCTTGTCTTCACGGGCCTTCACCTGAAGCTCGTCAACTTGTATTGCCAGGCTTTGATTTGATATGGCCAGCTCTTCATTTTTGACCCTTAGAACTTCGTTTATGGCGACAAGGTCGGCGTTCATATTGGTCATATCTTACTGGATGGCCTTGGTCTCTTTTAGTTCTTCCTTATTGGCCTTCAGTTAATCATTGGACGCCTTGAGACCCTCTTTGACTTGAGCCAGCTTTCTCCGAAGACCCTCGTTTGTATGAAGAATTTCTCCATATTGACTCCTTTCTCGGGTCGATGATGAGGTCAGGATGGCATTCTCTTGTCTTGCGGCATCCTCTGCAGCTTCATCCTCTATATGCCTGGGACGTAAACGCCCGAAAACCGCATTTGCCTGTACATGTTCGATAACATTCCATCAGTTTCAAATATTTAAGCAAAAAGAGAAGTGTACATGCTAAGGAAACAGTGACTAACCTTCGCTATGTAGCTCATCCCTTCGTCAATCAGATCTCTCATCGAACTATTTCCAAATCGGTGATTGTCAGTTTCCCGAACGAAAGCTTCGAAGAGATGGAACGGGAAATTGGCATTAAACCGAGGCCATAAGGTCGGCGACCCCATTGCATCATTTTGAAACTCGTAGGACGAAGATCGAGGTGGAGAGGGCATGTGTTGATCATGAGTTAGAGACGGGTCCATATATATGTTTTCAGGTGATGGAGACCGAGGTGGAACGGTTTCGCATGGTGGTGATGGGGCAGAGCCTGAACTTGGCTGACTTTCGGATGGTCTTTTTCATTTTTGAGACAGTGATGGGATGAGCTCAGCTGGTTCTTCATCTTCAGATACTTGAATTTCAACAGGAATGGTTGAAGGGAGATCAGGTGAAGGATGAGGCACTCCAAGCTCCTCGATTGTCAGGGGAGTGATCTTGGTCTTCAATTTCTTAACTCGAAGAAGCCTTTTCCTATCATTTACTAACAGATCAAGAAGACTTCTTCGAGTGGGTGCTGGGTCGGAGACTGGTTCAGGCTCAACGATTGGTTCAGAATCTGGGATGGGTTCAGAAGAAGTTGGAATGAGAATTAATCTGGGTTTTTGGATGGCCCTTTTCTTCCGGCGAGGTTAAAGAGTCTCTTATGGTAGGGGAGGTTCATCAGATTTGGGTTCATTTATTTGAGGTTCAGCAGTGGTTGGGTTTTCTTCGGGAGAAGCTTCTATCAGAGGAGATTCAGCAACTTCCACTGATTTGTCAGAAAGGAAATTTTTAAACTCACTTATTTCTGAGGAGTTTGGTCTGATCAGAGATACTACACAAAGCAAACAGTCATATATCAGAATTCACATCACATAAAATTTCAAATATTTATATATGTAAAATAAATCAGTTGTGACGCCCCCAAAATTAGGTATACATCACCCATCTTGGGTAGTCGATATACATCGTAGTGAAATTTAAATACAACTTACTAATATAATCGTAGTGTACAATCTGACATAAAACTGTGAGTTTAAATACAAATATTGTCTACTAGATATTATACAAACTCAAAAGGAGTCCTCATTACAATTATTATCACACTATTTCACGTAGAATAGTGAGGGACTACTAATCTATCCTCTGGACCATTAATCCATTCCCCGACTCGTCCCCGGCTATATTCTCATTTCACAGAAGAGAACGATGAAAGAAAGGGTGAGCTCAACTAGCTCGAAGAAATATTATGACTAAGATAATGCAAAATAAATTATCATTAGCCTTGACAATGTTAAACCGATAAAATACAATAGACATCAAGTTTAATCTGCGGCGGATCAAGCAATCCATTAAAAGAGTCAAGTAGAAAATATAATCTACTATCTTTTATGATTTAAAGGTTTTCATCATCATTATAAATTTGAGACTCGACTTTAATAAATATTCCACATCATCGAATCACCCCTACACTACTACTGCCAAGGATATTCTTTAGTATCACGACCACAATTATTCATACGCACTACGGGCGAAGAATAGTTGTGTATTCACTAATAGTCATGATCATGCCAACAATCGTCCATCAATGCACTCTGACGGCCATCGAGGATTTTTATCACATCATTTGTAACATTACGGTCGTGATTACACCGAATAGTCTCGGTTATAATCATACCAAGTCCATCTATGCACTTCTGCCATACATATGACTTTCATCACATCATTTGTAACATTACGGTCGTGATTACACCAAATAGTCTCTCAGTGTATAATCATACCAAGTCCATCTATGCACTACAGGCCACAAATGACTTTCAACAAAATATAAACATGAGGATGATGACAATGATATAAGAATTCAATAAAACAAGTTCAAGAATTATTTTATCCAGGAATTATTAACATCCAAATTGTCAACATGATACTGTTTTGTAGAGTAAAATTCAAGAATGATCAGAAGAATATTTCCATGAAAAGATCTTTGGATGAAGCCTTGAAATATCGAGGATATTCTACTAATTTCATGGAGTATAAAGTCAAAGTTTTAACCAATTTGGGTATAATAAAGAATGGAATAACAAAAGAAATCACCATAAATGCGATAGACCTCACAGGCGAGGTTATTCCAATGAGAATAATAATAACGGAACCAGTCGATGAAATTCACAATGGCGAGATGTTCAAATGAATAATAAATGCGAATAATAAATGATGGAACCAGGTCCCAGATATAGACGAGACAAGATATTACGACGTAATAATAAAGGCGGAATAATAAAAATGGAACCGTGTGCGTGTAAAACACACGATGTGATATTCAACAGAATAATAATAAAGATTTTAACCAGTCCTGTAAAACACACAGAACATGGATGTTCCAATGAGAATAATAGAAGAATGTCACCAAGTATAGGGTAGATTACATATACAGTTATTCCAATGAATAATAAGAAATGGAATAACAATTCTCTTCTTCATGAATAAGAAAGAATAACACCCCTTACGAATACAACAAATAATATTCCCTACCTTAGAAGAACTGAATATTGGAAAAGTGAAGTAGCGAGAATACTTTTCTTCTTTCTCTCTATAGTTTCTCTCTCTAAATTTCAATGAATTAAGTAAGAAATAATGAAGGAATGAGCTTTCTATTTATAGAAAAAGCGAGGGTGGCTCTTGGTGTTAACGAAGGGTCAAATGACTCTTGGTAATATTGAAGAGACAACTACTATTTCTTGAAGGGTAATTAACCTTTGGAACAATCAAGAGCGCGTTAACTCTTGGTAATATTGAAGGACAACTACTATTTGCGAAGGGTAATTACTATTGACGAAGGTAATTACTATTGACGAAGGTAAATACTATTAACGAAGGTAATTACTATTCACAAAGGTAATTACTATTGACGAAGGTAAATACTATTGACGAAGGTAATTACTATTCACAAAGGTAATTACTATTCACAAAGGTAATTACTTATTAATGAAAAGACTCTTAGATGATGACATATATTTTTCCATAAAATAATCAAACTTACCACAAACGTCTCATAACAAACTCTTTATATACATCGAGGATTGAATAAATATTACCACAAATCATTTTATCAACACATTTTAATCTTTCAACAATTATTAATCATTTATAACTTGTCGTCTCAATTAATAATATAACATATTATACGAGATGATAATCTTGTGACAATAATTGAATCAATAATATAAGAGATATGATCGTGAGAATTCTTGTGTAGAAATAATTGAGTATAGCTAAGTGACTTCACGTAAGCATCAATAATCAATCTGGTAGTGCTACTCTTATCTGCCACGCAGCGACATCTTGTACTTTTACCAAGGGTAGTTCAATGGTTTTAACGGTAACACCTCAAGACGTTATTTTATAGAAAGATAATTTTGTGGTTTTCTAACTACGACAATACTTTCGTTATGGGGTCCACTTAATGATTGGTAGTCGTCACGAATATAATATTCTCCCACAAAAGAATATTCCCAGACCAAACGAATATTTTATAACAATTTGCTTACTTTGCAAAATTTATAAATATTACCCACAACTATAACATTATATCAAATTTATTCCATAATATTCAAAAATAATATTTATAGAAATTTCATCTTTATTTATAAAAGTTGGGGTCTTACATCAGTACTTACATTTGTGGTCATACAACCACGCCTGCTTGGAGAGAAGCCCATAGTTCCATTCTTCCTTCGGGAAGTTGTCAAAGAGCTCTATCATTTCGGCCTCACGCTCCTCAGGAATGTCTCCGAAATCGGCAGAAATCTTCTCATCGGTGGCCCAATTCGGCAAGGAGGCAATCTCTGGTCCCTTAACGAAGAACCATCCTTTGTGTCATCCTTTGTTGCTAGATGGGGTAGAAACCAACGACCGTCTCTCGAACTTTTCTCCGTCTTGAGGATCGCTTTGCTTATGGCCTTGAATCCTTTCTCTGCAGATGGCCGATCTTGTAAACAATGAAGAAGAAATCAAGTGTGGGTTCGACGCTTTGCTTCATGGCGGCGATGAATGCTAGGATGTGAATGTAAGAGTTTGGCACTAGTTGGGCAAACCCAACACCTATAAACCCTAGGAGTGTTACTATGAAGGCATGAAGAGGGAATCAGATACCCTTCTCCAAGATAGTCACCGGAACAGCCGTCCATCCTTCACGACGTTGATACATTCGTTCCTCGGACCTGTGAGCTCTCACTAGATGGGTGTCCGGGATATGGCAACGACTCTGAATCCTTTTCAAATCGATTTTAGTGACAATCGATGGAGTGTTGGCATGAGCATAACGTTCTTGGCTTCTGAAGAAGGCAAAAGGATTGGGAAGGGGTTTCGTAGGTGGATTTTTGCTGGGAATGGAAGTTTGGGGGTTCGAGCTCGAAGCTTCTTTAGTGGGGCTAGGGTTAGTTGGAATAGTATTGATTGGGGACACACGGAGAGGAGAGTTTTGGTTTGAGTTGAGGACCACCATTGTCGAAATCTTACAGAGAATGGAAGAAAGATTGAGAGAGAAGAAGAAAGCTCAAGAGTCTGGAATTTCAAATTGGCAGGTAAAACTGTCAAAATTGGTGGAAATAACTTTTTATCTTGTGATTTACCTGATTCATGAGGGCGGCACATTAAATGATGGTAATGATTTAGAATTTGAACGGGTAGCGTCCGGATTAAGTCTCAAGCGTTTTTCAAATTGGGCCTTTCATGTTGGACCTCCGGTCTCTTTCTATTTTATCTTACGAATTACATCGGGCGAATTTCAATTATTTTCATTATGGGCCTTTAGTAAGTCCTATCATATCGCGCACCACTTATAGTTTCTTATTAAACATTCTATTTAATAAAAAATAAGGGGATAATGTTGGGTCATGATATTTCATATATTGGGCCGAATAGATTGAGCCTAATTATTCGGTTAGTCTATTGGGTCTCCATTATTGGGTCCTAATGTTATTGGGCATAGTCACTATCTTATTTATGTTAAGTCTTTACGAGATTGGGTCGGATCAGTGGATTGACCCATTAGATATTAAATATCTCTATCTTTGACTTGTAATGATGAAAAAGGAAGGCTGTTGACCAAAAAGTCTGCAGATCATTAATATGGATGGGATTATAGCCGGCCGGCGGCATAAACAGTGAGGGAAAAAGGTGACAGCCTGCATGCAGTCGGCAGAGATCACTAAGGAGTGAAATGTGCAAATCGACAAGAGTGGATGACACTAGATGGCAGTGTCTCGAGAGTATAACATATAGAAGTCTTGAAAAAAGGTGGCGATAATTTTCTCTCATTTCAAGACACTAGATATTTTATCCTCCATTCTTAACCTTGTGATCGCAGATCTTGTTCTACCTCGAAATTATCCCCGACGATCAAAGCCGTTAAGCTTTTGGTGTTGACTGTGTTTAGTGTGAAGGATCAAGACGTCTTACGTGATTGGAACGTCACAGAAGATCTTGGCGTTAATATATATATATATATATATATAAAAGAAAATTAAATGAGAGTAAGTCTCGTTCCGAACAGATTGATCAGTAACCATTCTAGATGAATAGATGATTATACGGTATACGAGGTATATACTTTCTTGGCTGAGTTATTTATATACTGCGATACGGTTAATTCATTTTTACTTTGATTCCATTCACGAAATCCAGTAATTAAAATGATGGAATGCTCATTAATTGTCATGATATGCATGCATGTTCAAAATAATCACACGTACCTAAATTCAAAAGCATTCCTAATTAATTATGCTCGTTAATTTAACACAAATAAAATTACAAAGGGAAAAAGAATTAAAACTAACTTTGAAAGCATTTTGTTTCTCTTTCAAATAATCAAATAATATATATATATATATGTCATCTTTTTTATCTTGATTAATTCTCTCCAGTCTCCCTCCATAGAGAAGGTGAAGATTGTGAATGACAGTACTATTCAAAATTATGAAAAGCTAGGTGGAAGAGCTTTGGTTGAAGGGTAGGATAGGATATGCACAAGTCAGTAACATCTGGTAACTTGAATTAGTTGCAGCAGCAGCAGCAGCAGGCCCAGGCGGAAAGAAAGAATTGAAGAGAAGCTAAGGTACAACATAATAATATCTACTTACAAAACTTTTCCAACTGGGCGAGAGAGAAATTAAAGATATTGATTTCATTTAATAGACAAAAATGAAAAAGAGAAAGACGGATAATTAATTTAAGAAATTATCTGTATAATATATATATTTGGTATGTATGTATGTATTATTTTCGTTTCAAAATATAAACATTAATAAAGACTTTTTAAAAAAAATTATTTTCAGACATTTTAAATTAGAAAACGACATCATTATTTTTTACGTTTTTGAACAATAAATGTCCTAGTAAATAATACTAATACTTTTATATAATTTATACTATGTATTGTTGTACTTCTAAGAATTAATTAAGTATATTCATAATATATAATTTGGAATTAAAATAATTTCAGAGTATTTTTTTTTATTTTGCAGTTTAGAATGCAGAAAACATTAATATTTTTACTTGGCAATTAACGTGAAAGGCAGTGAAAGTACAGAAAATGGCCAGATGTTTTCAGCAAATTGTGTAATTGCAAAAGAGAAAGTGAGATAGAGAGAAAGAGAGAGGTGAAAGCCTAGCCTAATCTCTCTTTCTGAATTAAGGCTGTTTTTTTTACTATACTTGAATTCTTTTTCATCGCACTTCTTCTACAGCCTTTGATCGATTACAGTGCCACACTCAGCTTCATCTCATCTACTCTGCTTTCTTGCTTGTTTTCATACTCAATCTATATATATATATATATATATATATATATATATGAATCTTGGTCGAGCTTCAACTTAAATTGAACAAAAATTAAAAGCTTAAATTACAATGAAATATTAGTTAATAATATTAATATTATTAATATTTATATTAATAATAATAATAATAATAATACTAGTATTAATATTCATATTAGTTATTACTATTATTAATATTAGTATTAATAATATTACAAATTATTATTAATATTAATAATATAAACAATATAAATACTAATATTATAAAATATTAATATTAACATACCGCTACAACATTTCTCTTTTTAATTGTACTAACCGCTTCACAAGTTATAATGACATGACTTTTTTTGTTTGCTCCGAAATAGGTTATATATATATATATATATATATATATATATATATATATATATATATATATATATATATATAGTCCCCTTCAGTTGAGAGATCTCTCAAATAGTGTTATTTGAGGGATAGGGCGTTCAACCGTTAGATCTGTTTTAATGACTTTATGTGGCTGAGATTATTTTACATCTTTTAACCCGTTTTTTCCAAATAACCCAACACATCCATTAGAAATTATATCATAAATTCATCATTAGAACCCAAATCAAGAATTTAATACAAATTAAAAATATTTCATTAGAACTTATACCAAGAATTTATCAATGGAACCCAAATTAAGAACTACCCATTAGAACATATATCTAGAATTCATCATTATAACTGAAATAAAAAATTACCCATTAGATGTTTGATTCTCTTGCTTCGTGTCTCTTGACTTTTCTTTTCTTTCAACAATAATAAGTCACACGAATTTTTACAAATCCATATTAAATCTGGAGATGTAATCTCAACTCAGATTTAAAAAATCCAATTCAAAAAATCCTCGTACATCTCCAAATCAACGCCCACAACCTAGATTTGTTAAGAAAAAAAAACTACGTGGATACCTTATAGAAATAGAAATATTGCAAGTTAGGTTGAAAATGTGAAAATGGTGGGTCATCTCTTCATCTCGAAAGGGTTGGTCTTTTCTTAGGCTTGCACGGGACTCTTCCACTTTTTCCTTTTGTGTGCCTTAGGTTTTCTACAGCATTGGATGTGTTGGATTATTTGGAGAAAAAGGGTTAAAAGGTGTAAAACAATCTCAGCCACATAAAGTCATTAAAACAGATCCAACGGTTGAGCGCTCTATCCCTCAAATAACACTATTTGAGGGATCCCTCAACTGAAGGGGACTATATATATATATATATAAAAGATAATTCAGGGTACGTATTTGTTATGAATTTTTATAGAGAATACACTATCTCTATCATTCATTTTAAACATCAACGGACAAAATTAAAAAATAAAAAAGTCGACTGCTACTAATAGTAACGAACGATTAAAAAAAACACATAATTTGTTACTAATAGTAGTGGACGCTAATCAGAATAAAGGTTTATCTTTATTAATTAAAAATTATGTTTATTACCTAGAGTTTAGGGTTTATTAATTAGGATTATGAGTTTATTTACTAGTGTTAAGAGTTTGTTAACCAGAGTTTAAGACTTATTAACCATAGGTTAATAAGGTTAATAAACTCTAAATTCTAGTTAAAAAATGAGATAATACTTTAAATTCTGATTAATAAATTGCAAATTTTGGCTAATAAACTTTAAATCCTAATTAATAAATACTAAACCCTTGTTAATAAAGTCAAACCCTTATTTTGATTAGTAAATAATATGTGGTTTTTTAATTCTTTCATATTTTTAATGATATAGATTGTGTGCCTTAGGTTTTCTACTGCATTGGATGTGTTGGATTATTTGGAGAAAAATGGTTAAAAGGTGTAAAACAATCCCAGCCACATAAAGTCATTAAAACAGATCCAACGGTTGAGCGCTCTATCCCTCAAATAACACTATTTGAGGGATCCCTCAACTGAAGGGGACTATATATATATATATAAGATAATTCACGGTACGTATTTGTTATGAATTTTTATAGAGAATACACTATCTCTATCATTCATTTTAAACATCAACGGACAAAATTAAAAAATAAAAAAGTCGACTGCTACTAATAGTAACGAACGATTAAAAAAAACACATAATTTGTTACTAATAGTAGTGGACGCTAATCAGAATAAAGGTTTATCTTTATTAATTAAATATTATGTTTATTGCCTTGAGTTTAGGGTTTATTAATTAGGGTTATGAGTTTATTTACTAGTGTTAAGGGTTTGTTAACCAGAGTTTAAGACTTATTAACCATAGGTTAATAAGGTTAATAAACTCTAAATTCTAGTTAAAAAATGAGATAATACTTTAAATTCTGATTAATAAATTGCAAATTTTGGCTAATAAACTTTAAATCCTAATTAATAAATACTAAACCCTTGTTAATAAAGTCAAACCCTTATTTTGATTAGTAAATAATATGTGGTTTTTTAATTCTTTCACATTTTTAATGATATAGATTGTGTGCCTTAGGTTTTCTACAGCATTGGATGTGTTGGATTATTTGGAGAAAAATGGTTAAAAGGTGTAAAACAATCCCAGCCACATAAAGTCATTAAAACAGATCCAATCGGTTGAAGCGCTTCATCCTCAAATAACACTATTTGAGGGATCCCTCAACTGAAGGGGACTATATATATATATATATATATATATATATATATATAAGATAATTCACGGTACGTATTTGTTATGAATTTTTATAGAGAATACACTATCTCTATCATTCATTTTAAACATCAACGGACAAAATTAAAAAATAAAAACAGTCGACTGCTACTAATAGTAACGAACGATTAAAAAAAACACATAATTTGTTCTAATAGTACGTAGTGGACGCTAATCAGAATAAAGGTTTATCTTTATTAATTAAAAGTTATGTTTATTACCTAGAATTTAGGGTTTATTAATTAGAGTTACGAGTTTATTTACTAGTGTTAAGAGTTTGTTAACCAGAGTTTAAGACTTATTAACCATAGGTTAATAAGGTTAATAAACTCTAAATTCTAGTTAAAAAATGAGATAATACTTTAAATTCTGATTAATAAATTGCAAATTTTGGCTAATAAACTTTAAATCCTAATTAATAAATACTAAACCCTTGTTAATAAAGTCAAACCCTTATTTTGATTAGTAAATAATATGTGGTTTTTTAATTCTTTCATATTTTTACACGCCTTAGGTTTTCTACAGCATTGGATGTGTTGGATTATTTGGAGAAAAATGGTTAAAAGGTGTAAAACAATCCCAGCCACATAAAGTCATTAAAACAGATCCAATTCATTTGAATTGCTTTCTATCCCTCAAATAACACTATTTGAGGGATCCCTCAATGAAGGGGACTATATATATATATATATATATATAAGATAATTCACGATACGTATTTGTTATGAATTTTTATAGAGAATACACTATCTCTATCATTCATTTTAAACATCAACGGACAAAATTAAAAAAAAAAAAGTCGATTGCTACTAATAGTATGTAACGATTAAAAAAAAACACATAATTTGTTACTAATAGTAGTGGATAATAATCGAGAATAAAGGTTTATCTTTATTAATTAAAAATTATGTTTATTACCTAGAGTTTAGGGTTTATTAATTAGGGTTATGAGTTTATTTACTAGTGTTAGGGTTTTGTTAACTGAAGTTTAAGACTTATTAACCATAGGTTAATAAGGTTAATAAACTCTAAATTCTAGTTAAAAATGAGATAATACTTTAAATTCGATTAATAAATTGCAAATTTTGGCTAATAAACTTTAAATCCTAATTAATAAATACTAAACCCTTGTTAATAAAGTCAAACCCTTATTTTGATTAGTAAATAATATGTGGTTTTTAATTCTTTCATATTTTAATGATATAGATTGTGTGCCTTAGGTTTTCTACAAGACATTGGATGTGTTGGATTATTTGGAGAAAATAGTTAAAAGGTGTAAAACAATCCCATCCACATAAAGTCATTAAAAGCAGATCCAATCTATTGAATAGCTTATCCTCAAATAATACTATTTGAGGGATCCCTCAACCAAAGGGGACTATATATATATATATATATATATATATATATATATATATATATATATATAAGATAATTCACGATGCGTATTTGTTATGAAGTTTTATAGAGAATACACTATCTCTATCATTCATTTTAAACATCAATGGACAAAATTAAAAATAAAAAAAGTCGATCACAATAATAAGAATGAACGATTAAAAAAAACACATAATTTGTTACTAATAGTAGTGGACGCTAATCGTAATAAAGGTTTATCTTTATTAATTAAAATTATGTTTATTACCTAGAGTTTAGGGTTTATTAATTAGAGTTATGAGTTTATTTACTAGTGTTAAGAGTTTGTTAATCAGTTTAAGACTTATTAACCATAGGTAAATAAGGTTAATAAACTCTAAATTCTAGTTAAAAAATGAGATAATACTTTAAATTCTGATTAATAAATCGCAAATTTTGGCTAATAAACTTTAAATCCTAATTAATAAATACTAAACCCTTGTTAATAAAGTCAAACCCTTATTTTGATTAGTAAATAATATGTGGTTTTTTAATTCTTTCATATTTTTAATGATATAGATTGTGTGCCTTAGGTTTTCTACAGCATTGGATGTGTTGGATTATTTGGAGAAAAATGGTTAAAAGGTGTAAAACAATCCCAGCCACATAAAGTCATTAAAACAGATCCAACGGTTGAGCGCTCTATCCCTCAAATAACACTATTTGAGGGATCCCTCAACTGAAGGGGACTATATATATATATATATATATATATATAAGATAATTCACGGTACGTATTTGTTATGAAGTTTTATAGAGAATACACTATCTCTATCATTCATTTTAAACATCAACGGACAAAATTAAAAATAAAAAGCAATGATTGCTACTAATAAGAACGAATTCGATTAAAAAAACACATAATTTGTTCTAATAATGCGTAGTGGACGCTAATCGTAATAAAGGTTTATCTTTATTAATTAAAAGTTATGTTTATTACCTAGAATTTAGGGTTTATTAATTAGGTTTACGAGTTTATTTACTAGTGTTAAGAGTTTGTTAACGAGTTTTTAAGACTTATTAACCATAGGTTAGTAAGGTTAATAAACTCTAAATTTTAGTTAAAAATGAGATAATACTTTAAATTCTCGATTAATAAATCGCAAATTTTAGCTAATAAACTTTAAATCCTAGTTAATAAATACTAAACTCGGTTAATAAAGTCAAACCCTTATTTTGATTAGTAAATAATATGTGGTTTTTAATTCTTTCATATTTTTAATGATATAGATTGTGTGCCTTAGGTTTTCTACAAACATTGGATGTGTTGGATTATTTGGAGAAAAAATGGTTAAAAGGTGTAAAACAATCCCAACACATAAAGTCATTAAAAGCAGATCCAACTATTGAATATTTATCCTCAAATAACACTATTTGAGGATCCCTCAACCAAGGGACTATATATATATATATATATATATATATATATATATATATATATAAGATAATTCACGGTACGTATTTGTTATGAAGTTTTATAGAGAATACACTATCTCTATCATTCATTTTAAACATCAATGGACAAAATTAAAAAATAAAAAAGTCGACTGCTACTAATAGTAACGAACGATTAAAAAAAACACATAATTTGTTACTAATAGTAGTGGACGCTAATCAGAATAAAGGTTTATCTTTATTAATTAAAAATTATGTTTATTACCTAGAGTTTAGGGTTTATTAATTAGAGTTATGAGTTTATTTACTAGTGTTAAGAGTTTGTTAACTTGGTTTAAGACTTATTAACCATAGGTTAATAAGGTTAATAAACTCTAAATTCTAGTTAAAAATGAGATAATACTTTAAATTCGATTAATAAATCGCAAATTTTGGCTAATAAACTTTAAATCCTAATTAATAAATACTAAACCCTTGTTAATAAAGTCAAACCCTTATTTTGATTAGTAAATAATATGTGGTTTTTTAATTCTTTCATATTTTTAATGATAAAGATTGTGTGCCTTAGGTTTTCTACAGCATTGGATGTGTTGGATTATTTGGAGAAAAATGGTTAAAAGGTGTAAAACAATCCCAGCCACATAAAGTCATTAAAACAGATCTAATCAGTTGAAGTATTTCTATCCCTCAAATAACACTATTTGAGGATCCCTCAACTCGAAGGGGACTATATATATATATATATAAGATAATTCACGGTGCGTATTTGTTATGAATTTTTATAGAATACACTATCTCTATCATTCATTTTAAACATCAACGGACAAAATTAAAAAATAAAAGCGATCATTCTTTATTAATAATAACGAACGATTAAAAAAACACATAATTTGTTTTAATAGTACGTAGTGGACGCTAATCAAAATAAAGGTTTATCTTTATTAATTAAAAGTTATGTTTATTACCTAGAATTTTGGGTTTATTAATTAGGGTTACAAGTTTATTTACTAGTGTTAAGAGTTTGTTAACCAGAGTTTTAAGACTTATTAACCATAGGTTAGTAAGGTTAATAAACTCTAAATTTTAGTTAAAAATGAGATAATACTTTAAATTCGATTAATAAATCGCAAATTTTAGCTAATAAACTTTAAATCCTAGTTAATAAATACTAAACTCACAGTTAATAAAGTCAAACTCGATTAATAAATAATATGTGGTTTATTAATTCTTTCATATTTTTAATGATATAGATTGTGTGTGTCAGTTTTAGGTCTATAACAACTACTTGTTAATTGTTCTTTATTGATTAAATTTGTTTTTAAAAAATTAATTAGAAACATTTTATAATAAATATTGTAATCAGTGGTCAACAATATCTCAAAAATTGATTTCAAAATATTAATATTAACCCTGTTTTAATTTGAGGAGCGGAAGATATATATATATATATATATATATATATATATATATATATATATATATATGCATTGATTGTGTAGATATCATAATTATCTCATGCATCATTTACATATATATAATCAAAATATTTTTAAATGAATTCGATTATGATGAAATTAATTCTAATATGCATGTGGATACTATATTAATAGATTGACTAAAATTAACTTATACAAACCGCTCCCAATTAAGCAGTAGCTGTACTTGTTATCACCATTCATCTCCCTAGCTAGGCAGCAGCGCTCAGCTACTACTGCCAACCAAACATCAACTGTACATTTGATTTTTCAATCTATCCTTAATTTTAAATCTACTTCTTCATCATTCATTTAATTTGTAGGTAGGTTAAATATTTAGAGCATGTTTTTGGACCCCTCCCCCCTGTTTCTATTCTGTATTTTGATTTTTTGTGGAACTAGTTACATCATGTCCTTACGTTACATTTAATAAAATTAAATATATTGTGTCATTTTATAATAATAGTATAAAAACGAAATTATTTTTCTGTCGAAAAAAAAAAACTGATAACTGGGGTGCTTTTTTAGAACAAATTGTGGAGCTTATAAATCATTAATTAATATTCCTCCGTTTTATACGATAAGATTATTATTGATTTTTAAAATTAATTTAATATATTTTAAATTCAAAATTGAGATAATTTATTGAAGAATATGAAATAATAAATTTTGCAATAACTAATATTTTTAAATAGTTTAAAATTAAAAATAAAAAATTCATGTTAAATTTAAATTTAAAAAATAATTTTAAACAGACGACTTTTAAAAATGAACAATGATATTATGTTCTGGATCATGGTGTGAGTGCAACTTTTGCTTGTGGGAAATATTAACTTTCGTGCAAGTAAATGATTAAAAAACTACTCCTAAAATAATGTTATTATTACATAAAATTATAAACATACATATTGATATGATTCAGATAAATTGCTCCGTACATGGACCATACTAATATACACGTCATGAATATGATTAGATTGCAATTAAGAGGCCCAATAAGAGGTCGACACGTCATAGACACGCAGGTACGGGCGCTGAGTATTTTGTCGCATGTCTGACTTAAATACTCGTGCGAGGGTGTTGATGAGTTCCTGACTCACTTCCAATCAATCACCGCTTTACACATTGTTTTGCAGTTCCGCCCTTTATCCGATAGCTAATACTACAAGTCTACTACTACTATGGAGAGAGCAGCTGACTCTTTTTGGTTTTCCTACTGCAGCATTTTATTTTATTTTTAAAAAAGAAAATCTTTTACTTTGTTTTTCTTTTCTTTGACTTGAATTTCCATGATTATAATGTGCCAAAAAATCATACCAATCTACCAAAAAAAGAATTGGGATGATTATTCATGTTACTACTCCCAACCGTACAATACGTAATTATACTATTTCAAAATTAAATGTTCAGAGTTGACTTTTTAAATTAAATTTTTACAAAATATAAGTGAAAAAATTATAATTAAAAAAAAGTATACAATTTACTACTAACTCCAATTATAATATTTTTTAAAATATTTATTAAAAAAATTAAAATTATATACCGACGGATCGGTTTCACTTTCACCTTTTAAAGATAGAAATCCAACAACACTACTATTAGTTTGTGCCAATGTATAATTCATATATAATTTAAATGGAATTTTGCAGAAACCTGATAATTAATTTAGTCCAAGTACACCACCTTGGTGCCCGTTTAATAGGGTTAAAAATATTTGCAATTTCAAAAATATGGTATTTCTAAGTATCTGTTATCGTAACAAAAGTGACAGAGAAGGGATTGAGGTAGTGTTTTCTTAAGAAATTTGCAAGCTTGTTTCCCAAAAAGTCTTAACCATGCACGTCTTTTGGCTAGTAGTGAGATAAAACAACAATCTAATCAAGTCAGTCTTGAAATGTCTTAATGGGACAAAAGTTGTTATTCCTTAGTTTTAGCTTATTTTTGGCGCGTACATCATTAACGACTATAATTATGATAACTTTAGATTGGAATATCGAAGGTACTAATGAAATGATTCAGAAGATAAAAAAATTGTGTTTAGTTGCGATTGTAATAGATTATATTATTTTTATTTCTTTCAAATTTATAAATTTTATTCTTTGAGAGAAAGAGGGTATGAAATAATATATTAATTCCAACTATAATAAAATGAATCATTTCATTTTCTATTTCATTCTTTCAATCCAAACGTAACATAAACATATGAATGAACTAGGAAATGGGCTTAAAATGTAAAAGACTCCTGTAATTTACAGCCTTTTTAAATACTTCTCAATTTCTAAAATTTAACAGAGATACGATTTTTAATTAAAATGAACCATTTTTAAAATAAATTTATTTTTTCACATTCTTAACATTTATTAGAAATGTTATAGTTATTAAATAATAATGATGTAAAATATAGGTATTAGCATGTTAAAAATTTCATGCATGTCACTTTAAAATAAAAATATATCTTTAATTTTAGATAATATTAAAAGAAAATTGTATTCGAACAAAACGAGTATGGAATAATTTAATTTATTTATTAATCTCCTCAACAATAGTTAAAATACTTTAGTGGTGCGTAATTTAGGCATTTTTCATTGATTAAAAAAAATAATGAGATATATATATATATATATATATATATATATATAGGTGTATTGGGTAAATTATTTGGGTTTTTCTTCAAAAATTTATATTTCTCTAGCCTAAGGCCTTCAGGCCCAAATTTATCGCCCTTCGGCCATAATAATATGACCCGGCACATTCCATGGACACGGAGCTCTTGCTATGGCGACAAGGCGACAGTGTTTTACGATCCCTCTCCATCTTAGTGCAATTTGACAAACTATGAGATATATATTACATATGTATGTATATATATATATATATATATATGAAGATGATTAGACTTACTGAGAAGAGGGTCAGTTCTTCTTTACTTTGGCGTTCGAACCATACAGCAACAATGGCTAGCAGTGATACAGGTTACTACTTCTTCTCTCCTTTTCTCCTTCCGCTAAAGTTGATTAATTTCGTCTGTTTTTTATGTGATTATAATGGTATCTTTCTTCATTAACTAATGATGTGGTAAAAGCTATTTCATTACTTGCCCTCAATTTAAATACCTATTTGGTATTTACTGCTGCCAATTATTCTTTAGAATCATTGCTACTATAGGAGTTCTTGATTTCTACCTTATGTGAACAATAAAGGAAACACTTTTCTGTTCCCGGAGAAGGACTTTGTTTTTCGGTCTTGATATCCATTATTGCAGTTCTGTGCTAGTAATAGTATTTCATTTCTGTCTCCTATTATCCTTAGGCTGCGTTTGTTAGCAAAAGTAATGGATGGAATAAGACTAATTGTATTATTTAACAGAATAAGATTATGTTTGTTTGGAAGAATTATACTTAGGATGCAACTATTAATGTTTGTTTAACGTGGGACTATTAGTCCAAAGATTATAAAATGACTTAAGATTAGGGACTATTTAATACCATGGCTAGCTAGGTATTATAAACCCATTATATGTGATTAAAAATTTATGGACAAAACTAACATTTATAAATAATGAGGTACTGACTTACTATATCTTATTTCGGCAAAAATGAGTTACTGTAATCCGGTAATCCCATCGTGTCTATATAGGATTTCTTATAAATGAGGTACAGTAATCCCATCATGTCTATATAGGAACTTTTATAAATGAGGTACTATAATCCCATCAGGTCTATCTTTTGGCAATTTAATGCTAAATTTTGGAATTAAAATTTAAAATGAAATAATCTTTGTAATTTCCTAAAATAAAAATTAATTATAATATGGCACTCAGTTCTTGTTAAACATAACTTTTGTGAAAAACTGGGAGGAAAAATTAATTATTCTCATAACTTTTTATGAGAATAAATACTTATTTTGAAACTACATCTACTTTTACTATTAAAAAGTTTATCATTTATTTTTCTTAAAATAATTTTTTCATGACGAGCTTCATCATAATTGTCTCTAATCTAGTATGTACATGTGATATGTTTAAATATTTTTTTTTTATTTATAGGCGCTTTTTGATGTATAAACAATAAATTATAATTTAAAATGTTATTATTGGTAAGGATATAATAGTCTAAATGATATTTTTATCCAATCCTTTAATTAATCTTATAAAAAAATATCATATCATGAGATTATTTTAAGTTATCCCATAAATAATCCCATAAAAAATAAACATATGGGTATGACTATTTAATCCTTGCAAAAAAACATGGCCTAAGGGACTATTTTATTCCAGAATTAGTCCTTAATTTAATCCTAAAATTAGCACTTTATCTAATCCCATAGACTATTTTTAACATTCCTAAGGTCATTTGATTTCTCAGAAGGAATTATATAATACAATTTTTTCACTAGGGATTATAATCCATCATCAAATGACAAATCACAAAACATAGTCCATAGATTAAATAAATGACTAATCATGAAATAAAATAATCCGTAGTGGTATTAAATCAGTACAAATAGTTCTATCCCATCCATCATTTTTAAAAACAATCATAGTTTTAGAGTTTCTAAAAGGCCTTAATCTGCAGCAACAATAAATAATAAGAAATTTTTTCATTTGCTTGTCTGTATATAAGGTGGAGGTAGTAAGGTTTAGTTTATCAATGTGATATGATATTGTGAAACATTCCTTAGTTCATTCGTTGTTTCTTTTATTACAATTTTTGGTCAACTTATAATATGAGTGTTGTGTCTTGTTGCTGTATTTATGATATTTTCTTATCTTTAGCTTGTATCTTTGCATGTTGTCTTTTTATTCACTTTAATTTGTCATAACATTTATGTTAGTGCCTATATATCTTTGGCATCTGTAAAAACTTGAAGTCAACATTGTGTGGGCGAGAAGCACCTGCTGAAAAGTCGTTTGCCTCTTTTTGTGAGTATTATGCATCTGCTTGTATCATGACTATCTACAATTTTTTTATCAGGTAAATATTTTGATTGTTTCATGTCTCACCTGGTTGCTACGAATGATTTGTATGAGCTAGTATCATGATGTAGCGATACACAAGAATGGCCTAACAACTAGTTTAATTATATTTTCATTTTTATGACCTTAACTTATCTTTGGCTCTCTGCACTATAACCTAGCATCAGCAATAGCTTGTAGATCTGTAGTATAATCCTTGGTATGCATTTTAATTATCCAGATCAGTAATGATTTCCAGTCATTGTTACTCTTGTAAAAAGTTTTAAATATTTTTGCATCATATACTTGAACTATTTTGTTTATATTGTATTTTGTTGGAGGTTTCTCTCTTTAAGTTGATTCGCATTTGTAAATATTCCTTTCAGATCATTGGACACTCCTCAGTGTTCTTAAAGCATGCAGAATCTCCCCCAACTTAATAACTGCTAATAAGGCTCACACTAGAATCATTAAACTTGGGTATGAGACATGCCCTTCTCTCATATCACTGTTGGTATCCATGTATATATCTTGTGATTGCCACAATAATTCTCGTCAAGTGCTTAATGAAGTTCAATGTCGGGATTATGGCCTGGTCTCTGCCAATTTGATCATTGCAAGTTTCATGAAGATAGGGGAATTTGATATTGCAAAGAGGGTATTTCAAAAATTACCTACCCCAGATCTGGTCTCATGGAACTCAATAATCGGAGGTTGTGTCAGAAATGCCCGCTATGAGGAGGCATTCAGTTATTTCCGAGAGATGTTGAGTTCAAAATTTGAACCTGATGGATTTACATTTGCATCCGTTATATCTGGATGTGCGCGAATTGGAGCTCTTGACCATGCCAAGTGGATACATTGTTTAATGATTGAGAAAAAAATTGAACTAAATTACATTCTGTCTTCTGCACTAGTTGACATGTACTCAAAATGTGGAAGAATTGAAACAGCTAAGGAAATTTTTGACAGTGTTCAAAGGAATGATGTTTCAGTTTGGAATGCAATGATTAATGGGTTAGCAATTCATGGGCTTGCTTTAGATGCAATTGCACTATTTTCAATGCTGGAGGTGGAAAATATTTCGCCGGATCCTATTACTTTCATAGGAATTCTAACAGCATGTAGCCACTCTGGTTTGGTTGAACAAGGTCGCAAGTTTTTTGATCTAATGGGAAGCCGTTACTTGGTTCAGCCACAACTAGAGCATTATGGAGCAATGGTTGATTTATTAGGCCGAGCTGGGCTTTTGGAAGAAGCATATGGAGTAATTAAGAAAATGCCAATGGAGCCTGATGGTGTTATATGGAGGGCATTTCTTGGTGCTTGTAGAACACACAGAAATTCTGAGTTTGGGGAAGTTGCTGTTGAGAAGATATCACATCTTTGCAGTGGAGATTATGTCTTGCTATCAAACATCTACAACTCGCTAAGAGAATGGGATAGTGCAGAGAGAGTGAGACATGTCATGAAAAAGAAAGGTGTTCATAAAAATAGTGGCAAGAGTTGGGTTGAATCTGGTGGAGCTATCCACCAATTCAAGGCTGGTGATCATTCACATCCTGAGAAAGAGGCAGTATACATGGTGTTGGATAGATTGATATGTAGAACCAGAATGGAGGGATTTATCCCTAGGACAGAGTTGGTTTTGATGAATATATCCGAGGAGGAAAAGGAGAGAAATCTAAATTATCACAGTGAAAAGTTGGCATTGACCTATGGCATCCTAAAATCAAGCCCAGGAACTGAAGTTCGAGTGTCAAAGAACCTACGAACTTGTACTGATTGCCACTCTTGGATGAAAATGGTGTCAAGAGTATTAAATAGGGTGATAATTATGAGGGACCGGATTCGCTTTCACCAGTTTGAAGGTGGTTTATGTACTTGTGGAGATTATTGGTAGTACTTTTAGAGTGCCTATTCATGATTCATACAATATATAATAATTTGATGTGCAATATAATTAGGTTGGTACCATAGTCATAAACGGCACCGGCAGATTAGTAGGTTACATGATATATGATTAGCTGTTGTTGAAGTGTATGCATAATCGAGATGTACGCATGCATTGTCATATTTCTAAGATATGTTAGTTGTCTAGTGATTATTCTGTTAAATATAATGTATGTATATCTAATTCTCTTATTATTCTGATGTGATGTCCCCTAACCTAACCTAACCTAAAGTTTAGACGACTATGCACTAGCTAATTTCTACATTTGCCTGCCTTTTGAATTGTTTATTATCAAATGTTGAATTTTCTAATTCTCTTGTAATGTTGCCTTTTGAATTGTTTATTTTTCAAATGTTAAACCCAAGATAATTTCTATACTTATCGTTTACTTCAAATGGAAGAAAGTGAATGGTCAAATGTGTGCTAGCTATTAATTATTATTTGTCAAATTTCTGTACGCTCAACTGAGGCTTAATGTTATTTTATACACTTGAAACGAGTGTTGAATTGTTGTGTAGGACTTGGTCTTGGTCTTTCCTTGGGAGTATTGTGAAGCTAAAACTTGAGAGTTGACATTAAATATATATATATATATATATATATATATATATATATATATATATATATAATTAAAATAGAGGATTTATAATTAAAATAGAGGAAAGAATAATAACATTAGAAGAAGGAAGAAAGAATATATGCAGCTAGCTTATTCAGATTTACAATACATAATACAATTTCTAGATGCAAATCCTAATTAAGCTACCAACTTTTTATATTCTCAAGTAGACCAAAAACAAACAGAAGAAAAGTTGTAAAAGCGCTAGCTTAATGTTGCTTGTCCAATTAGCTTATTAGCTATATATCTTGGATAGGAAATAGTGGCAGCTTGCCACCATAAATCTCTGGAAGCTGGCTCTCCAAAATGTCTTCTAGCAGAGTTTCTTTCAATCGCTTCTTTTCCACAAATACAATCTGTAAGATTAGTCAACATGGGTGGGTGTACATGCAATTATTAATTAACGATGTTGTACGTACATGCTTTAATCGTGCGTGCTTAGTGCTTACTAATATATATATGTAACTCGGAACTGCTTCAAATTAACACACAGTAAGTAATTTCTGATCATACCTTCTTCTTCGTATTGTTGTCTATAAATTGATACACTATCTTCCATACTTTCATAAATATGTAAGGCACGTGTAGGATAAATAATTTCCCTAGTCTTTCCGGGTAGTAATCCTGCCATTAAGTACTGAGTTATATATAATCTCATCAAATGTGATTAATTTGTAGTTTGTCATGCTAGCTAGCTCTTATGAATTATGATATATATATATATATATAATTAAACTAGAAACCGATTCCAAAAAGACATAATACAGAGGTAAATCAATTAAACCTGCAAGATGGAGAGAGCACCAAGCATTCCGCGGATATCACTATTTGAATATCCCCAACCTTTTAGATCTGCGATGACAACAAACTTTTCCTGTCCTGTTGGCATACTGATGATGCGCCAAAGGCGGCGTTATTTAAGTATAATCTTCACAAATTAAACTATGTGCGTGAGAGATTAATTATCAATGTAAAGATAATAATAATACCTTGAGCATAGTTTGTCGAGCGCAAAAACTACAAAACCTGTGATTCCAAGGGTATATATATATACTTCAATTTAACTAGAGAATACGAAACAAGTCTTGTTAGAAATGGTTTTAGCTAGGGAAAGAATTAACATACGCTTTAACTCATCTACACCTCCTTTCTTGTTGTAGAAATGTTTACTGCCAAGTAGAACCGTAATCGGTCGTCCTTGTTTATCTGACCCCTGCATAAATTGCTTATTCTGTGCTATTTCGTTTAGGATTTCTTGTTCAGAAATGTAACCCTTTGGGACGAATGATCGTTTCCATGTCAGGTATTTCAGAAACATAGCAGAAGCTTTATCTATGTCCTGATCACGGGCTCGTAGAAACCTTCTCAGCATCGAGTTGTCTACCTCCTGCTGTAAGCCAATTCATTAACGCATGACAATAGTATATGGGCTGCATGCATTTCATTTGAAGCTCTAAATGACTGTTTATGTTGCTTCCTTTCAATCTTATACAAGGATTTTTAACATCAGAAATACGAGAATCAAACCTTTGAAGACGGGTCATGCTTTTCAACAAAGTCTCTCATGCAAAGAATTTTGTGTTGCTCCTCCTTATTGCTTTGACCAATATATTGCGCAACTCTTTTTGCTTGTTCTTCTTCCTGTCCTTGCTTTTTCATTTTTTCTTCAGAGTTAAACCCATTTCTTTGTTCCATCACTGCCTTGCCCCCGGCCCGTTATTTATTTCTACAAAACTTTCTCTAGCTCTATTATGTATACTGGAAAAATGTGTTCACACGGGAGAAATTTTTGTAACTTAAGTTTGGTACTCGGTATACATAGAAGAGAGAGATCTAGCTAGGAGAAAGAGAATTGATGACAACACAAACTTAAATGAATAAAGATAGCTACCAAGGTTGTATGACTGATAAACAAATACTTGCTTTAAATAAATAAGACAAGAATGGCTTACATGAGGGTTGAATAAAAGCACTCCGGCTATTATGTAATAAATAAATATCAACCCTTAAATATATTGTAGACGGATCATTTGTCAAAAAAAAAGTGGCCAAATCATTATTTTTTATTTTCTCAATATATGTAGCTGCCAGTTTTGAATTTCAAAGGCATTTGGCCCATTTATTATTTTTGTGGTGGCAGTTCACAACTTAGTCAATTGGAAAAAAACGAAAAGGAAATTAGTAATTAGGTGTTTGTAAGTTAGTGTGCATGAACTGGTAAGTTGGGAGTGATTTGCTGCCAACGGAAGAGTTGACATTGACTATATGGCTATTGGCACACGTGTTTCCCTATAAATAAATAAATAGTACGTAGTAGTTGATTAAAACAAAAACAGGTAAATAAAGAAAAACATACAGCGTGTTTCAATTGGTTTTATTTTTGTTGTTGATTTTGTGATAATGGTGCACAACATATGATCAGAAGAGTCTAACAGTAACAGAAGAAGGGATCAATGCCTACAATTCTAAGTTACTCTTTATATAATTTGGGTCATCACATATCTGCTGGTTTCCTAGATCTTGCTTGATTTTTTCTTGCAATATAGCTGACAATTAAATTTATGGCCATTGATCCGTTATTTGTGGCCGTTTAGATCAGTCAACTAGCTAGTTATTTGCTGGAGCTACACAGATGGGACAGGATATATATTTCTTCTATATATTTATTCAAACGTATTCGGTATTATTATGTAGCACATGCTTTTGAATAACCAGAAGAGAAAATTTTTTACTTGGAAATTAAGTTGAATACAACGTCCAATGTCAAATAGTATGCCAAATGCAACACTGCTATACACAATTTATCTATTTGCGTTTATTGCTTAACCAACATTTACTAGTAATATATATATATATATATATATATATATATATATATATATATATATATATATTTGTCCCCCGTAAATAGCTAATTGTGAGTTGAGAGTTGGACATTCAAGATAAGATAATAAAATTTGAGGAGAGTCTAATGTTAGAGATGAATGAATTCTTGGAGTATCAAATGATAACAAGATTAATTTAATATACGGTGCATGTGATACAGACGTATTAAATAGCTATATATGCTACTAGCTTTATAGAAAGAAAATCATGCCTTCCAAACTTCTTGGAATAAAAACACAGATGACCAGTTCTTGGTAGCTTCAGCTAGTCCATATATAAACATATCGAGTGCCAAAGAGGATTTGAGCTGATTACAAAGAAACCACACCAATTAATTAATTAGCTATCTTGTATAGGAATCAAAGGCAGTTTGCCTCCATAGATCTCTGGAAGCTGGCTCTCCTCAATGTCTTCTAGCAGTGTTGACTTCAGTTGCTTATTTTCCACAAATATGATCTATAGTTATTTAAGGCCCAACAAAATAAACTTGGTCAACATGCTGGTTGAGCGAGCGAATATTAGCTATATAGAGATATCCTTGATCAACTATACATAATAGAACATACACAATATCTCAAGGATATATAACACTATTTTCACCATGTATTTTCGATATTTTTATCATGATGCTGGAGAGAGGACCATGTAAAAATATCAAAAACACGTATGGAATTACAAGTTTCCTCTATTAATTATTGGAAAATGATATTTCCACTAGTAAAAGTTATAGTTCTTCAAGTTCATTCTCACCGAGTCTCACATAATCACATGCACACACTCATATGAGATGGATTTTGTAAAAATATTTATTCCCTAATTAATTATAGGAAGTTTGAACTGCTTGAATTTTCTGATAATCTTACCTTCTTCTTGGTTTTGTTGTCGATAAATGGAAACACTATCTTCCATATTTTCATGAATACATACGGCACGTGCACGATAAATAATTTCCCAAGTCTTTCCGGGTAGTAATCCTGCCATTACCAACACAGATTTGACCGACTTTATATAGGTATGTATATATATATATATATATATACACACACAAACACACATATATACATATACATATATATATGTGTGTGTGTGAGCGGTGAGGAATGATCCACAGTCAATAGCTAGCTAGTCAACCAATCCGCCAAATAGTTGATCGGCCGATAACGGTTTGACGGACTGTTGGCTACACGGTATATGTATATGGTAAGTTTGGATAGCTAATTAAAGAGACCTGCAAAATGGAGAGAGCAGCAAGGTATCCGCGAATGTCACTATTTGAAAAACCCCATCCTTGAAGATCTCCTATCACTACAAACTTTTCCTGTCCTGGTGGCATACTGTGATCCACACATACATACCCCAACGTCTATGCTTAGTATACTATTAGTCTTCACTTTTATTTTGTGTGTGACCAAGATTGTAGTTACTAGTTATAGAATAAAAATAAATAAATAAATACCTTGAGCATAATTTGCCGAGGGCAAAAACTACAAAACCTGTAATTTAATTTCAAGAGGTTAAATTAATTATATGCATGCGACCAGATGTGAGGAATTGAAGTGGGATTAATACTACGACTACTACTGCTGCTGCTGTAGTAATTGTATATATATATATATATATATATATATATATATATATATATATATATACACACATACGCTTGAATTCGTCAACACCTCCTATGTTGTTGGGAAAATGTCTACCGCCAAAGACAACAGTGATGGGTCGTCCTTGTTTATCTAATCCCTGCAGAAACTGCTTGTTCTGTGCCAAATGATTTGGGATTTCTGATGCATCTATGTAACCTTTGGGCATGAATGCTCGTTTCCATTTCAGGTATTTTAGAAACATGGCACAAGCTTTTTCTATGTCTTGATCCCGTGCCCGAAGAAACCTTCTCAGCATCAACTTGTCTACTTCCTGCTGCAGCATCAAATGTAATTATATACTGAACACGTACGCATGCTACGGATCTTCTATCGTAACAACAATTTAATGAACTTCATATCACTAGTTAGAATTAAAATTCATGTATGTATATAGCATACGTACCAGATTAAAAAATATATATTATAAAGACTATAATTAATTTATTTTTCTTTTTCAGGTCAAAATCAAGAAGATGAGAGAGAGAGAGAGAGAGGTGATCTAGCTAGTTAGGATCAAAACAGAACCTTAGCTGAGGGGTCTTGCTTCTCAACCAAGTCTCTCATTAGAACAACTTTGCGTTGCTCCTCTTCATTGGTTTGACCACAACCTCCTCCTTTTTCTTGTTTTTTCATTGTTTCTTCCGAGTGCTTTCCATTTCTTTGTTCCATCACCACCATCCCCTCCATATTTTCTGCCAACCAAACCTTGCTAGCTCTCTTTTTATCTCTCTAACTATCTATATATAAATATCTTTATTTTTATATTTGAGTACCGGTGTATCACAATAGTATAAAATCACACCATATCTTTAAATATAATTTTATAATCATACTAGTTAAATGCTCCATCCGAAGCATGGACTACTTTTTAACTACAATTTTAATTTTTAATTTATTTTATATAATAATTATAAAATATATTTTTTAAATTTTAAATTAACTTGCTACTATTTAATACAGATTCCTTCATTTCCTAATTATTATCCATTATTATGAGGTATTATTAATTATTACTAGAGTCAACTCTTAAGTTAGCTAGCTAGCTACACATGAGCCAGCAATAGACATCACTCATTTCATCGTAGCTTGCCTTTATTGTTATCTCTTCTCTTAATTTTTCCTACCCATCGTGTGTGTGGTGTCGATAACGGTGACAATATATCCTCCATCCATATACTTAAAAAAAAAAAGTTATAGTATTTTTTTATTAAATATGTATTTTTATTTTATATTAAATATGTATTTTTATTTTATATTGGTAACTAAAAGTCTAAAAATGAATGCCTATCCCTATAATTACTTCCTATCTAGATATCAGTAGGGTCCGTCCATTATTAATTGCGCTGTTACCCCAAAAAAATTGAAAAGGTCCATTATTGCTCAATTAATTTTAGCATTAATTAATCTACCATATTAGTTGTGGCACTCACCTACCTTGTCCTTCATACATCAAATTACAATAATATCAATTTCAAAATCAGTCTATATATATACAAACACACGTATTTAATTTTGTGGCCAAAAAATTTCAAAATTCAGCCTTCTTCTAACCATCCATTCATTCATAGAAAGTAGTAATAATATATTCCCTCATTTAATTAATATGAAAGACATTTAATTAATTAATTACTGATATTTTTATTATTTCATCAATTTTATTGATTTAATTTTTATTATTAATTAACATTCGGTCGTTGAGCTGTTTCAACTACACCCACCTTTCCCCTACTATATACTATACGCCCGTGTGTCAGAAATTGCCTTAATCCAATTTTCTTTTATTTATTCATTAATTAAAAGAAATTGTCCTACACATTTAAATGCGGTTATCTTTCTCCTTTTTCTTAAAAATATCTTTATTTTAAAAATTAACATTAATTGAAAATAAATATCATAATCAGTCAATATTTTAAAATCTCATCGGTAAGTAACCGATGAGAATACAAGCTCGACAATAAGATAGTTAAGAAAATTATAATAAAAATAAAACATTCTCCTTCCGTTTCAAAATTATTATAATTATTTAAATCTTAGAAGAGTTAACTTTTAATAAGGATACCAAATCATACTCCATCCATTTCAAAATTAAAAATATAATTTGATTTTTTAGATCAAACGATAATATATTAAACTTTAAATTAATATAAATTTATTTAATTTTAGTTGATACAATTATTATAATTATAAAGTATATAACAAAAATTATTAATCATAAAATTTATTTTATTATAAATTTTTATAAGTCATATTAATTTTAAAATTTAATATATATACTACCGTTTAATTTTATAAGTTAAATTATATTTTTAATTTTAAAACAAAAAGAATATCACATAAAATTAAAGGGTGTCGTATCAACTCAACTCAATACATTATCAAATTGCCCCCAAGTTTTGGCCATCTTGGAACCGTATTACGAGTACTGGTTCATGCGCATGAATTAAAAAAATTATTTGATAATTAAAATTTATATAAAAATTTATCTCTCTCTCTCTTTATGACAAGTTAAAAATTATTAATATAAAAGAGAAATTCTTAAAATAATAAAAAAAATAAAGAATGATATAAGAAAGTAATTAAATAATTTATTCTTTTAAGAAGTTGTAAACGATAAATAGAACAAATTTTTTTCTCTAAAAAGTGGGAAAGTGGCAACACATTATTAGGCTATTTATTGTTTTCACCAAACAGAAATTAAATGCAAGTCTTTGTCAAGAAATATTAAACCAAATGGGTAGCTGTATTCCTAAGCGAAATAAATCATCCCAACAAACTCCTTTTACTTCTTCATTTCCACATGTCAAAAAAAAAAAGAAAAAGAAGTCGAATATCTTTTAATAATTTATGATAGTATAATTGACATAATATTTTAATTTTAGCATAACAAATTCATATATTATCATATAATTATTAACTAAATACCCATTAAATTTAAAGATAAATATGAAACAGACATTTGTTTACAATAAAAATGCACCTTTTTTTCGTTTTTCTTTCTTTTTTAATTTCAGTTTCAGTAACAGTGATTTATTCGTACGTAGTACATTAAACAAGGGGGACATTTTACTATTCTTTTTATTCATATATAATAATAAAAAAAGTATTGATTTAGTATTTGAGGTGGAGTAACTGGATCATTGAAATTTTTTTCTCGTTTTGTCCCTGCAAATTAAATTATATTATTTTCTTGTCCTTTTCAATGTCGTACTATTTTGGCATCAAAATTTAAAAGTATAAAACTTGTTCTTATACTAATTATGTACATACAAATACAATACATGCATGTGTCACAGGGATAAGTCTTTGTATATATAGCGCACACACTGTCGTACTTTTTAGGTTAATATTATTGTGTTGCTTAAAGTATTACCTCTTGTATTTCATAATTCACTTATATTCATCTGTGACGACTAGACTAACATACATACACATAAGACAAATTCAGAATCAATAAATAAAATTAGTATGTAAATGAAAGTTTTATTTTCAAAAACTACCTACACATTTTAAGAAAATCTATCAACTCTATCATCCATCCGATCCTAACACAACTTTGAATAACAATAGTGTGTGTGTGTGTATATATATATATATATATATATATATATATATATATATATATATATATATATATATATATATATATATATATATATTTTTAAATTATTTACATAAATGAGACTTTTCTTTTTAAACTTTAATTTACAAAATATCAAACGTGAATATTCTCATTTTGAAAAAAAAAGAGTATATTAAAGGAATTTGTTAATGATCAATGGGCTACTATATATATATATATATATATATATATATATATATTAGCCTTTAGCTCTCTACAAATTGGTTCTTCTCCTGTCCACATTTTATTTATGATATAAAAAATGTACACGTACTTATATTTAATAAACGAAATGAAATACCAACGTCGACATCATATGTGGTTTAGGTGTGTTGTGTTTTAGGAAGGATGTTTAGCTTGCATGATACATGTAATGTTATGCACGTACTCTTAAATGGAGTAGTTTCTGGTCGGTCAGTCCATAAATGAAAACCATTACTACTGATGTAAATATATTTACATATACCCAAAATGTTTAACACCCCACCACATCATTTATGAAGGAACTGCATGTTTTTAGAATTAGGTGAAGCTTCCTCCAGCGGCATAATACAATATAAATGCAAAACATGGATAACCATGAAAATATTAAACCAACAATCTTGTAAATTAATGGTAGTATATATATATATAACGTTTTACAATAGTACTATTCTTTTAAACACATGACCCTTTCCTTTATTAATAAAATTAAAGTTCCATTTGAAAATTTTACAAATATTAATGATGTAGGATTATTTTTTTTTTCTCGTGAAGGTAAAAAAATTCATTTGGGAATAATAACATGATAATAAAATTATTTAAGAGTATTATCTTATTTTATACTTTGTCTGTAGATTCCAAACTATAGGATCGGTATTAACTTTTAAAAAATTAATTTAAGATATTTTTAAACTCAAAATTGACGTGGATTCCCTTATCTTTTGCTTTAGTACATGTACTTTTGGTAAATCTAACATAAAATGTTGTCAAGATTTATTGTGAAGTACAACAAAACTTGAATTCTGTTTTTCTCCTCTGCTCAATAGGTAAAAATAAATGTCTAGTTGGTCACTTACTTTGAAGGTCTTTTCAATACGGGTTTTATTAACATGTGCCCTTAGAGCACATGTTAAACACAAAACTAAGGGATGGATACTAAATTATTTCAAGGGTTTTCTTAACATGTGCCCTTAGGGCATATTGCTAAACATCAAACTCAAGAGATGAACACTGAATTTAAATGATGGGGTTCAATGAAAAATAATTTTTAAATGTATAAAATAATATTTCAATGGGGCCCTATGCATTTTAAAATTATATTTTAGTGGATCTCATTCTTTGAATTCAGTATTCATCCCTTGAGTTCGGGCATAGAGGGGGAGGTCATAAGCGTCTAGTTCGGTGCTTAGCATGTGACCTAAGTGCACATATTAAGAAAACCCTTTCAATAATGTTGTAGATTAATTATTACTACAAATTTGTTACTATTGGGCTCAAGAGAACAAATAAGGCCCAATTGGATAACGCACTACTAATGTATGAATTGGATCAAGGGTAATGCGGTCCGATACGTATGGGGGCTGAGGACTCAAGTAAGCCATCAAAGCTATTGCTTGTTATACCCAATTAAGTTGCAGACAGCCCAATGGGTCGAAGTCGTATTAACCAACATATGGATCCATTCCGGTATTTATAATATATTTATTACATGGCTTTTGATCATTCAATTATTGGCTCCATAATTTTATTTTTTTTCCTTCGCAAAAAATGAAATTCACACTTGTGTGAGCGTGTGATTCAATACCATATTGATTGTTTTACTATATATATATAGGGAGATCATCTGTGGCAACCGGTTGCTAAAAATACTGTGCAACAACCTAGTTAATCACCGTTGATCGTGACAATTAAAGGTTGTGATTGAACCTAAATAACCCCCTGCCGCAAGAGCCTGTAGCGGCAGGCATTAAATGCCAAAATTCAAGTGAAATTACATTCTTTGCCCTCTCAATAAATAAAAGTCCTACTGCTAGAAATTTGTAATGGCAGCGTTTCACGTTAACACTCGACAACCCTAAGACTGATTCGCATGACGGACGCAAGACCGATTCCACGGAACACGGAAGCCAAAGCGTAGCCTTTGCTGCCATTGTATGCAGTAGGCATTCTCCTTTTAAACCATCTACCGCCTCTTTCTCCTCTCAAAGCTTTTTCTTTTCTTTCATTTCTGCTGCCATTACCCATCTCCCCGCTGAAAAATTCTATAAAGCAAAAAAAAAGCAGTTGGACGCGAGAAAGAAAGTTGATTGGTCTTCAAAGAACAAATATTCACATTCAAATATTATTTTGGTAAGATTTATTTCTCATATATTTAATTAAAATAAATAAATATTATAATTAGTTTTAAAATATATTTATAAAAAAATAGAATTTTAAACTTTTAATAAAAATTGTCAATCATTGCTATGTCTATATATATATCGTGTGAATTTGTAGAAAAATTTAAGATTCATGTGTTTGGATAAATTATATAACTATGTGGTGAAGTAGTTAGTATAATTTTTTATTGGTTATTAAATTATGTGCTTAAAAATTATAATGTAGTATTGTTTTATTATGAATTTTTATTTTGATAAAATATAGTGAGTTTTGTGGGATATAATATGCATGTTAATATTGTGACTAATAATGATTAATTATTATGAAAATGTGCAATATAGATATAATTGTGTTACATAGTTATTAAACAATATGAAAAACCTTTTCTGTTATTTTTTTTAGGTACTAGATGGACAGTTGGAGTTATGGACCAATTGACCCAAGTGTCCTTAACGATCAACAAAATCATGTGTCGGATGATATATATGATTTTAAAAGACAGGGAAGACTACTCATGTCAATTAATCGAAAAAATACGATCAATGGATATTAACAAAATCTCAAAAAATATTTTTACAAAATGTGGATTTGGAATTTTTTCATCCCATGATTGTACCACAAACCGACATTGGGCTCGTGGTCCGCCAGGTGGAGAGATGGCGATCGGAGAACAATAGTTTTCACCTAAATTGTGGGAAAATTACAATCACTTTAGAAGATGTACATTTCATTCTTGGGTTCTTAGTGAGTTGGCAAGCCCTTAACTTGTCCATTATTCGACACTCCATCGGCTCATTTTAAAGAATGTTTTGGTAGTGAAGTAGCCGTTGAATTTCGGAATCAAAAAGCTCTCATTTATTTCATTCTTATGGTTGCATAAAGAAAGATTTTAATAATTGTCCCCCTAAAGCAAGTAAGGAAATTGTTGGTCGATGCACAAAGGCCTATATTCTTTGGTTTTGTGGGGCAATATTGTTCCCCACTAGAAATAAAAACATTGTTCATCCCAGGTATATGTATTTTATTGTTAATGCTGAAAATTGTGTAACGTATTCTTGGGGTGCAGCTGTGTTGGGCTATTTGTATAGGTCTTTATATACTGCCACTAGAAAAGGGGCAAAATATATTAATGGTTGTGTCACTCTTTTACAAATTTGGGCGTACGAGCGTATAATAATTGGAAGACCTAATCCCTGGCCTCAATCACAGTTATGGTTACCTAGGGCCCTAAGCGTGGGCATACTCGTAAAATCACACTACTACGATGAGCGACAAAATTCCCATCATCATTTGAAATTTTACTGGGGGAGTTAGATGTCCAAATTGAATGGCAAGTAGTTTGGTGCCCTTACGCGGGGTGGGATGACAATATGAATGGATTTAATTTTGAAGAAAGATTGTTGGGATCTGGTAGAATCCCCTTGATCCATTTTGATATTGTAGAATACCAGATGCCAGACAGGGTGATGAGACAGTATGGGTTCTTACAAGGTATACCATCTCCGGCAGAAAATCATAAAGAAGGTGAGGGAATACAAGATAGATTTTATAAATACTCACTTGTTTGGGAACACACTTTCTCATCCACCAATATTTCCTGTCATACATCCGCAAAAATTGTATACGCTGCATCACGACGCATTCAAGGCCTTAAGCCCTAATTCTTGGATTTTTGAGCATTCGTTGACGCCAGATATCTTATTATTATGACATAGAGGAGTATTACGGACGCAGGCATTAGAAGGTGGGCAACATTTGGATTCATGGAATCATTCTTCATGCGTCTTAGCAAGAATCATGTGTCCCCAAGCCGCCGAATGGGGCGTAGAGTTTTACTGTCGAAGCTTATGTCCACCTGATGTGGGCCCTGCATTACACGAATGCACGTATATATTCATGCCGATTAGTAATACGCAAGATACCAAGCATTTTATCTTGTTTGTATTCTCGATGCCCGAATGGGCAGTCACCATCTTTGACCCTCTATACGATGATACCCCGTATATGACCATCCAACAAATGTATAGAGAATTTGTTACAGTTGCGATATGTATATTTATTGTTAGTGTTGTACTTTTATGTATGTATATTGTAAGACCCCAACTTATTATTAATGAAATTTAATTTTCTCTATTTATTATTTTGAAATAATAAGGGTTGATTTGATTAATGTGGATAGTTAGGGGTAAAATACGCAAATATTTCAAAATAAGCAAGTAGTTATAAAATATTCATTGTTGTTTGGGAATATTCGTTTGGTTGTGGAATATTAAATCTTTGTGGGGAATATTAAATGCACGAGCATAACCATGTGTGGGCCCCATAACGGAAAGCGATTGGATGAAGAAAACGCATAAATATAAGTTGTTTAAAAATAACAAACATAGTTATTCTGCAATTAATCTTTGTTAAAATACTTTCGGTGGTTAAAACACGAAGCGCACACACATTATTGCACCAATTATTGATTCTTACGTGAAGAAGGCACTACTCAATAATGGTTACGATAATTCTTATTCGATATTTTTATTGATTTAATAATTCTTTGCGTTGATATTTTATATTCTTTGTTGTTTGATAATTGTCATTACACAAGATTTTTCATTATCGGAGCAATAATTCATATTATCCTAATAATATTATTGGATAACATTATTGGCAATGTCAAGAAAGTTACATCTAAGGAGAGGTTTGGTCACCTAATTGCTTGCCGTCGATGAGGAGAAATCTTTATTGGAAAGCCCCTCTTTCCTGAACCTACTGGTTGTCGATATTGTGATTACGTAATATTATTTATGAATAATTAATTATTGATTCATATGATAAGAAAATATTGATTTTATGTGGATATAGATGGAGAAAATTTTAATGTGACAATTGTTGAAAATTGAAATTTTATCTTTTTTTGATAAAATAATTCATTTAAATATATTATTATATTTTAATAATATAATAATGGTGATATTTTTACAACGAATGTGGGATATATGAGTATACAAGGAGGAAGAGTATTTTTGTTGCAATAAATGTTTAAAACATGTTAAACATGTCGGTGGACCCCATTTATTGACTGAAATTTGATTATAAATTTATAAAATTGCCCGTTTGTGGATTTTGGTCAATTTTTGTTTGGAATTTAGAAAAACTTTCTTACTGCAAAGTTGTAGAGAATTGAATTTTCTATAAAAAGTCGCGAGATTCTAATTTTCTGGCAAAAGGGCTATTTATTATGAATTATTGAAGCTCCGAAGCTCCGAAATAATTGATTTTTGGAAGTTTAAAATATTTAAAATTAGAAAAACGTTTTTTTGTTGTTAGTCTTATGTAGTGGGCTGGTTGGTGGCTGATGTTGGGCAAATTAAGTGTGCGTTAGAAAAATATATATATATATTATTAATTTATTAAATTTTACGCTTTTGTGTTTCTAGCGATTTCCTATAAATAGGGTCTTAGGTTAGAATTGAAAATCACACCGTAAATTGAAGTTTTCTCTCTATATATCGAGTATTCTTGTGAGTATTTTGAGTATACTTTGAGTATTGCTATACTGCAAGAGTCAAGTCATAAGATTATATATCCTGTTTCAACTAAAATCTTGTCTTTTTTCATGTGAGGTAAGGGATATTATTTTTTTTTCAGAATGATATTATTTCTTCAATATCATTATGTTGAAATATTGATCTGAAGTTTTTATCAAATTTGGAACTTTTGGTGTCGGAGTTACTATTCACGATATTCACGTATTACTATTCACGACTATTCATTCGTATAATTTCTTTATTCACTTATTATTCACGAATACTATTCACGTATCTTTATTATTCATCAAAAATGAAAAATTTTCTTTTCATCCAAAATATCTATTCGGATACTAGCTTTGATTGTATCCATATTTTGATCATTCTTGAATTTTACACCACTATAATTATTTTTGAGGTATTTTTGGACATGGATAAAACAAAGTACGAATCCTTAATCCTTAATCCTTGTCATTTTGTTTCACTGGATTCGTTTCTTTAAAAATATTTTCATCATCCTCGGTCTTAAATGATGATATTATTGAATATCTTTGGCACGTAGTGCAAAAGATGAATGATTTCTGAAGAATATCTTTGGCCGTAGTGCAAAGATGAACAGTGTTTAGATGAACATGACCAATGATGAATATCTTTGGCTGTGAGTGCAAAGATGAATATTTGATTCGAGATATATATGGTTGATGTTACGAGGATAAAAGATAGATGATGAACTTTTAAATTCATACATAGAAGATAGTAGTTTGTATTCTCTACTTAACTCTTCTAATGAATTATTATTTCACTGCGAATATTGATTTAAAATTTGTTGTCTATTGTATTCTATTAGATTTTTTCCTGTCTAAGACTAACGATAATTTGTTGTATATTATCTTAGTCATAATATTCTTTACTGGGCTAGTTGAGCTCACCATTTTCCTTTTTGTTCCATTTTTCTTCTCAGGAGGCGAGAATATAGCGAGTACGAGTCGGGGTATAAAATGAAAGTTCTAGAGAGAGTTATTTAGTAGTCCTCACCATTTTTGTAAAATAATGTGTCAATAAATGTGATGAGGATTTATCTGAGTATAGATATTGTCTGAAGATATTATTTGTATTCAAACTCACAGTTTTATTGTTGTAATAATAAAGTTGTAGTTGTTTCGTACGTACCATGTATTGACAACTCGAAATGGGTGATGTATACCTATTTTGGGGCGTCACGGTTGGTATCGAGCTTAGGGATATGATCTCCAAGGAGATCGGGAATAGAACTAGGAGGGAGAGACGAGTAAATCCTTCGCTGTAGTGTGTCCTACCTAAGCTTATTTGTTAGTTGGTCAAGATATAAGGATATTATGTGATATATTGATTTCTTTAATTAACCCTTGTTTTATGGCGAATTTGAGAATTCAACCGAGAATATTAACAATGGAAATGAGACCGTGGAGACGCTTGTACTCACCAACGAGGAGAACGTGCAACAGTGGCAATGTTCCTCTCGTGAATAACACCACCGAAAGCGATGATGAACGAGGGATGTTTAGAAGCTTTTTGCGATTCATGCAAAATCGATTTAGAGAGACTCGTGTTCAAAATACGGAGGAAATGATAGCAATTCACGGGTTGTCACAACCAAGCGCCGAAGAGTTGGGACCACCGAATTTAAGGGAAAGCCGGATCCGATCATCATGAAACATGGGTCAAGCAAATTACCAAGATATTCGATGTCTTGGGATGCACGGAGAACGAAGGTTCCATTCGCCACCTTTATGTTCCGTGGCGAGGCGACCACCGGTGGTAGTCTCGTGAAGCGTACCCATCCAAATTACTCATCATGTCTTGGGAGACATTTCGAAATTATTTAATGACAAATACTTTCCTGAAAGTGTTCGTATATGAAGGAAGTGTAGTTCATCGATTAGAACAAAAACAACATGACGGTGTCTCGACGAGAGTAAAGTTTGCGAGTTATCCGTGTTTTGCACCTCATTTGGTGGAGAATGAGGAACGTATGACGCGGATGTTTCGAGAGGTTTGAAACCCAAGATACGACAATATCTCATTTCTCATAAATTTTCTCTCTATTCGGATGTTGTTAACGAGGCTCAATTATTAAAAGCGAGAAAACGAGTATGTTCAACCGAGGGACCATAACCGAGGATCGTACAAAGATAGCGATCAATGTAATAATGATAACCAGGGGAGAAAAACAGACGGACAAAAATGGTAACCACTCAGTGGTAATCATGGCCATGAAAATAAAGAAGCGAGTCGAGGTGATTTTAAAAAGAGGAGATTTAACAACGACCGTATGAAGACGATAAAGGTCTTGGCGATGAATCGGGTTCTAAGGGAGGAGAACGACCACCCATCATATATGCTACAAATCTGAAAAAGAGGGACATATCACCAAACCGCCCACAACAGTTCAAGGTATGCTATAATTGTGGAAAGAAAGGACATATCGCTCGAGATTATGCGCAGTAGCGAAACCCTAGTTCAATGGGGACGGTGACTCAAAAGATCGTCCCAGAAAAAGTCAAAGTCAACGATTACGGAAGAAAGCGTTTTGTTGTGATCGGTCAAAATGCGAGGAACCCAAACGAGGTGATCACGGGTAAGCTATTTATAAATTCTTGCAAAGTTTATACCTTACTTGATCTGGGGGTCTTACCCATTCATTTATCTCTCCTGCATGTGCTCAACGTTTAAACTTGACTCGGAGAAATTAGACTTTGACTATCTCGTGGAAACTCCGTTAGGAGAAACTTTCATCACATCCATCATTTTATAAATCTTGTTTGATTCAAGTTGGCACCATCACCTTACTCATTGACCTTATCTCTTTAAAAATACTTGCTTTTGATGTGATTTTAGGGATTGATTGGTTAACTACTCATCATGCCAAAATTGATTGTTTTAAATAAGGTTGTTAGTTTTCATATTCTAACCAACCCGCCATTGTATGCAATTCAAGCAACTAAACCATTAAAATCAATCACCGTCATATCTAATCATAAAGCTATTAATTTATTGAAAAACGGATGTCAAGCTTTCTTAGCCCATGTTATGGATTTGAATAAAGACACGTCAAATTTGAATAATATTCCTGTTGTTATTGACTTTCTGACGTATTTCTGAAGAACTTCCGGTTACCCCCGAACGTGAAGTGGAATTCTTTATTGATCTTGAACTCGCATACAAAGCCCATTTCTAAAACCCCATATCGAATGGCTCTATTGAACTTCAGAGTTAAAGGTCCAACTACGAGAATTGTTGGACATCGGTTTCATTCGTCCCTAAGTACATCTCCTTGGGGTGCTCTGTTTTATTCGTAAAGAAGAAAGACGGGAGTATGCGACTTTTGTATTGACTATCGGAATTGAACCATGTCACCATCAAGAATAGGTATCCTCTACCTCGTATTGATGACTTGTTTGACCAATTGCAAGGGCACAATTCTTTTCAAAATCGATCTTCGCTTACGGATATCATCAATTTGAAGATTAGAATCGAGGATATTCCAAAGACGCGCTTGAGAACTTCTGTATGGGCATTATGAATTCTTAGTCATGTCTTTCTGACTAACTAATGCTCCTGCGGCTTTCATGGATATGATGAACCGAGTATTCAAGGAATATTTGGATCAATTCGTTGTTGTCTTTATTGATGACATCCTCATATATTCCAAAAGTCGTGAAGATCATGAGCACCATTTGAAGTTTGGTACTCGAAAGGCTTCGTGAAAACAAACTATATGCCAAATTGAAGAAATGCGAGTTCGGCTTGAGGAAGTAGCATTCCTTGGGCACGTAATGTCGAAACATGGAGTATCTGTTGATCCGACGAAGATTGAAGCAATCTGAAAGTTGGGAGCAAACGAGTTTGCGTGATCAAGCACGTAGCTTTTGGGCTTAAATTGGTTATTATCGGAGATTCGTGGAAGGTTTTCTCAAATCGCTACTCCATTAACTCAAATTTAACTCGGAAGGATACAAAATTCGTTTGGAGCGAAGAATCGCGAGAAAAGTTTCCAAGAGCTTAAGAGGAGACTTATTTCTAAGCACTGTTCTAACAATACCATCCGGTTCGGATGGATTTGTTATCTCTGATGATGCTTCGAGCAAAGGGTTAGGATGTGTTCTCATGCAACGTGGGAAAGTCATAGCCTATGCCTTGCGACAACTTAAAGAGTATGAGAGGAATTATCCTACTCATGATCTAGGGTTAGGCAACGATCGTTTTAGCGCTTAAAGATATGGAGGCACTATCTATATATGGGAGAAAGTGGAGATATATTCGGACCATAAAAGCCTTAAATATTTCTTCACTCAAAAGAACCCAACATGCGGCGGCGACGTTGGCTCGAAAGCTATTGAAAGACTACGACCACACTATTCATACCATCCTGGGTAAAAGCGAACGTGGTAGTGACGCGCGTTGAGTAGAAGATCATATGCGAGGAGCGAGTGCGATGATGTCAAGTATACGCGCATAGAGCCAACTTTAATAGAAAAGTTAAGGTTGCTCAAGCCACCAACCCGGAAATGATGCGTATGAAGAAGAAAGTACAAGAAGGAGCTATTCCGGAAGCGAGAATTGATGAAGAAGGAATATTGTTAGGTTTGTAATATTCTTGAACGCAATCAAATTGCAAAAATTAAGCGGAAGCGTGTAAAATCAGAGTTTAAAAATTATTTACAAACCATAAACCCGGATCACCCTTTATGCATAATTATTAATTAAACGAAAAGATAAAGAATAAATCATACCCTTGAAGATCGAGCTTCCTCAGGTACAAGTTCACCTCCAAATCCTTTCGCGTTCAATCTTGAATCCACCGGGTTTGGTTCCTTCCTTTGATCAACGTTAGCCACCCATATGTTTGGCCTCTAGAGGTGATCCACCAAGGAATTATAATGATTCAAGAAAAAGGGTGGCTGGCTAAACCCTAGTTTTTCTATCTCTATAGAAAGGGTGTACTCTCCCAACAATTGGAATTATGTCGTATGTTGAAAAAGTCAACAACCCCTTCACCCATAATAAGACTCCTCTTATTAATAGATGTGGGCAACCCACCTTAACAATTAAGGAATTGGGTTTTATTTAATTAATTAAATTCTTTTAATTAATTAAGCTCCCTAATCTTATTAGGGATAATTAATTAAACTCTTTTAATTAATTTAACCTCCTAATCTTATTAGGAATAAATGAGAGTACTTATATTAAATTAATTCCTAAACTCTTTTAGAAATTAAAATAATAATAATTATAATAATATTAATAAGACTCTCTTATTAATTTATATTTAATATTTCTAAAATATTAAATAATAAATATTAAGCTATTTAATTTATTCTATCACCATAGATTAAATTAAATATACATAACATATTATTACGATTATGCCATTAACTTCTTAAATAATTATTCTTCCTTTTATGGTGTGACCCTTTAGGTTCTCCATATTAAACCTAGGTTGTGAATAAATCAATTAGAACAATTCTAATCTTATTTAAATAAATAAATTAAACAATTAATTTATTTAAATAAATAATATTTATTCTACAATAGGGATAAGCCTCCTAGCGATCAACGACTTTCCGGATAATATAGATTTCAACATTAATCATAAAAGAACCTTTGAGTAAATAGTTCTGCATAATGATCAATTCAATCTTCACCATACAATGTCCCAATTAAATATAAGACGTGGAATTCTTTGTCAAGTCTTATTTTATTTAATTATATGTATTTCGATTCTTAAATGCACAACTCAAATAATGCAAATTAGAAACTCCTTTCTAATTTCATTACATTTATAACCAAGGACTCTTGGGTTGTCATTTATCGAATCACATAGGACATTTCTCTTCTTTTATTGAAGTGGTAGATTATTTATTGATCATACATTATCTCCATGTACAACTTATTATACCCAAGCATACCCTTTGATATACCCTAAGGGTCTTAAGGAATAAGTCAAAGTATAACTCATCATACACAAGATACTATGATGATCTCAAGTCCAAGGATTACTTGTCTACTATCACTACAGAATTCCTATTGACGAGCAAATAAAACTCCATTAGGTATTCCTTAGCGAGCCACGTTCGAAGTGTACTTATTCTCTAATAAGCACCTCACATACTCCTTTTAGTGTCTCCACACAAATGATCATGAGATCAATCATCCTCATCCAATGAAAGCAAGCTTAACGTATGTACCAATCTATCCGGATTCACTAATCCCCAATTTAGTAATCCAATGATTGGGAACTATTTTAGTTTTAAGCTTTCTAAGAATTTAGATCTCATTAGAATGATCATCATCATTATTCTAAAAGCATTGCTTAAAACTATGGGTTTATCACATATTATAAAACAACATCATGTAGATAATTAAAAGCCTTTAATAAATTAATACTTTTATTAATAAATGAATAAGATTGTTACAAAGTATATGCTTTATCATCAAACATGATTGGCTTGTGTGCATACTACTTTCAATCTCCCACTTGCACTAAAAACCAATCGTCATGGTATCTCATACTCTTCTTCTAAGTGTGACGATTATCCTGTTTGTTGGATAAGCTTTAGTTAATGGATATGTAATGTTGTTCATGAGAGTCCACTATCTCTATAGTGATTTCCCATCTTTCAATGATTCTAATAATCAAATAAAAGTGCCACAACACATGTTTAGATCCAAGATGAGACTTAGGAACTATTCCTAGTTACGTAATGAACTTTATCCAAACAATCAACTTGCGCACTTCATTTATAGCTACTTACTTTGTCTTTATCACTAAATCGGCAACTCTTTTGTTGTTTGGAACCTTTCGATTCAACTTTTCACCATTGTTCAAGGTAACACTTTACCTTAAAGTGAATTTTACGTCGTCTCTTGGTCTATCTCGAAAAACTTGAGTGCATTAAGCCCTCTAGTTTTAATTTAGACCCACCATGAATATGATCACATCCTTGAGTGCTTAAGTTAAGCACTTTAAGATGTTTTTCAGCGACTCATAGTGAACTTCTCCGAGATATGACCGATCAACATCGGTCTCGTATATTTCATTGCATACATGATAGTCACTCATGCGACCTCTCTTTTCAGGAGTCTGTGGGGACTATTAAGAGAGATACACTCCATAGCTCATCTACATGAGACATCTCTTGGAGTTTTCCATGCTAAACGACTTTAGCATTAAATGAATATACATTCCTTGGTTTAAGTCGAGCATCCTCTTGAATCTATCTATATAGATTTTATCCCCAATTAAGATACTCTTCCCAAACCATTCATGGAGGAATGTTTAGACAACTTTATCTTTACTGATTGTAGCATTGGTATGTAATTCCTCATCCGTAGTATATCAACATATAATACTAGAAATTTCACGATGCTCCCATTGACCCTTTTGTACACACTAAAACTCTTACCTCATCGTATGTAACTGGATCATCATCTTCTATGATGTGTACCTCATCATCATCATCCATGATGAATCCATACCTTCTAGATATCTTCTTGATGCTATTCCAGTTTATGATTCATTTGTGGTACAATAGGTTATCTATAGTTCCTCTTATTTGACTTATAGTGTTTTGTGGTTCTTGAACTTTTCAAGATCTATAATCCTCCCACTAGCCCCTTTTAATGATAAACACCTTTATATTAGAAAGCGTGTTTTTCGTAACAAACACCTTTTGCTAAGTAGAATTATAGAACATATACCCTAAACTTACTTTAGGATGTCCCACAAATCGATTACTTTGTCAAATCTTGTCTCAAGCTTATCCTTTGAAACCTTTTCACATAAGTTGGACAACCCCTTATCTTAACATACTTAAGATTAGGAATCCTCCCTGTCTATAACTTTTATAGAGTCTTGGGGCCGGATTTTGAGGTTACCTTTTGTATATATGCAGCCATTTCTAGGACATTATCCCAGAAGGATACTGGAATGTCAGTAAAATCATTATGGACCGCACCATGTCCAACAAGGTACGATTTTTCATTCAGATACATCAATCAATTATTGCGTGTCGGGATGTGTCCATTATGAGAAAAACCATTTGAGATGATCTAGAAACTTATTGCACAAGTATTCCTTCCTTGATCCGATCAAAGAATCTTAATACTTTGCCAATTTGTTTCACTTTTGAATTCTTTGAACCTTTCAAATGATTCACACTTGTATTTCAAAGAAATACACACATTCAACTCTTTGAATGATCATCTCCTTTTCTTATACTAGTTTCTTCAATTTGCAAAATAATTTTTCACGTAAGTCAAGTATACAAAATCCATTAAGTAATCTTTCGAAGATTATACTAAACATTATTATTATAAATAGAACAACAATTGTTCTTAATTATAATACCAAAAATTTTATTGTCCAACAATAAAATGGAAATAATGTTTCTAACAAGAATTAGAATACAATAACAACTTATTGACTTAATAGATTTGCGGTAAGGCGGTCTTCAAACTATAAGTTTCTATAGCTAATGCAAAGAACCTTTGCTTCATTTCCCACACATAGGATTACTTATATTTGTTTACCTTTCTACTTGTTTTGGTCCTTTCATAAATCTATATTTATGATAACCAAAGTCGGTATCCAATACCCAAGTAGAACCTTGACTTAAAGAAAAATTTATTTCAATCATGAACAAAAACTGTATTGTAACTGAAACTTCACTAAGCTTCTTTGGTTAACCTCTGCAAGATGCTTCTTGCAGTTTCTTTCCAGTGTCCAGGCTTATTGCAGTGGAAGCAAACTCCTTCGCTATCCATTATCATTTTTGTTCTTATTATCCTTTGTTTTTGCCTTTTCATTTACCTTCTTTGAATCGTCCTTCTTTTCAGAAGATCCTTTGGCCCCTACCAGTAAGACTTGATCTTTCTTGGTTGGAAAGTGACTTTCAACATTTTTCAACATGTTAAGCAAATCAGCGAGGCTGATATCTAGCTTGTTCATATGAAAAATTAACAACAATTGTGAAAGGAGTCCGGGAGTGAGTGCAAGATCAAATCTTGGCTCAACTCTCCATCCATGACAAAACTCGTTGTCCTAATTGATCAATCAAATTGATAATGTTAAGGACTTTTATCTGCATCTTATAGTGTCATCAATAATGCATTCTAGATCGGAAGAGCTCTTTAGATATCTCGATATCTATCGGTCCTACTTTCTCACCATCAACTACTTGATGTGCGGGAATATAGTAGGAGCATCCATAGTTTCATCTTGACGTCAAGAAGCTCGTTACTCATGGATGCGAGTATGATGCGTTGAGCCAATCAGTGCATCATCTCGCCACTTTCTAAAAGTAACAATCTCTTCCTCGGAGGCATTATGCGCAACCATTGCGAGGATAGGCGTATTAAGGACATAAGATAGCTTTTTTCACCATGAGAACTATTCTCAAATTCCTTAACCAATCCGTTTAATTCTTGGCCGGTTAATTTAGCATTTAATATGCTTCATGATGATAGTAATTTTAAACATTGTAAAATTACGTAAATGAATTTGTAATTAACAACATTTTAACATACATTCTTTTATTAATTACCAAAATAAATTAGGTCTTGTTTTAAATTGGTATCTCCCACTATTTTCTTCAAACTATATAACCCTCACTTATATAGTTCTAAAAAATCTAATTAAAGATTTGCTAGTGAGAATAAGGATCCCATTTCAAATGTATATAGCCTTGTGGTGACACAACAAACTATATATAAATAAATAGGTAGACAACTTTTGTCAATTACATCAACTATGCAACTCCTTTTATTTTTGCCTCTTAGATTATTTTGATCAGTGGTGACACATCCGAATCAAAATTATCCAAGTTAAGTCCGACCTAGCACTCCATATATTCAAAAAGAAAAATATCATCCTTGTGGTGACACAACAAAAAAATATTGTTCAATTTTCTTTATAAGCATCAAATGTGATAAATTAACATCTTAAATACTTAATACTTGCCTTGTGGTGACACAACAAACTCATATTAAATATTTAATACTCTATTAATTTTATCATGCTAGAAGGCGACGTTCAATATTCCAAATATCTTTGAACGCTTAGGACTTAATATAAAAAATTGAGGGTTTGTTATTAATTTGTCTCATCTTGTTTAGCGCAGCATTTACATATATATATAAAATACGCGTCATATTAATGAACATGCGAAGTATGTTTGCATAATATATAATATATATAGTATAAGCATGCACATATAGAATACTATATTCTACCCTTATTGATTATGGACTTTTATTCTAGTTTGGTTCACTAGAGCCACCAAGTGAACCAAAAAGGGTCAAACCCTAGGGGTGCAAGAAATAATATTTAAATATAACTATTACATTTAAACCCTGGCTCCATTACAAACGGGTCTTCAAGCTCTCCTTTTTCCTTTGATCTCCAATTTTTCAAAATTAATTCTAACTATTCCTATTACAAAACTATTTAAAATAAATAGAAACCTTGATCGTGATCGAGGGAAGTACATAGGAGAGAGATAGAATTTACATTAAGAAAAATTAGAGAAGGCGAGTCTACGCAGACCCCATTTAATAAAACCCATACATTCGTGCATCCAACTAAAATAAAATCCAATCGCATTGGTCAATAGTCCATAATCAATCCCATTTATTATCATACACATCATCATATGCATCAATAAATAACATTCATCTTATGAATAATAAACATTTAATATATATATATATATATATATATATATTGATATCGTGGGGCAAATTTAGTTAGTATAAAATCTATTTTTGAATCAAAATAAACTCCTTTATTTTAATCCAAATTTAAATTAAAATAAAACTATTTTATTTTAATTTATCCAATTTTGAATAAAATAAACTATTTTATTTTAATCAAAATTTTAATCAAAATAAACTCCTTTATTTTAATTAATTATGGAATCCAATTCCATATATATATATATAAAAAAATATTTAATTAAAATAAACTCTTTTATTTTAATTAATTATGGAATCCAATTTCATGTAAAAAAAATATTAAAGGAAACACGGATTATCTTTCCTATTCACAAATAAACTCCTTTATTTTGAATAATATGAAATCTTATTTCATATTTAAATAAACTCCTTTATTTAGGGAAACATGGATTCTCTTTCCTATTCACAAATAAACTCTTTTATTTTGAATAATATGAAATCTTATTTCATATCTAAATAAACTCCTTTATTTAAGGAAAGATGGATTTATTTTCCTATTCACAAATAAACTTCTTTATTTTGAATAATATGAAATCTTATTTCATATCTAAATAAACTCCTTTATTTAAGGAAACATAAAATCCAATTTCAACTCCAATTAGTTATCATGGAATCCAATTCCAACTCTAATTAGTTAAGATGAAATTCTAATTTTAAAATTAAAATAAACCTTATATTTTAATATTAAAATAAACCTTTTATTTTAAAATTAAAATAAACCTTTTATTTTAATTATAAAATCATTGAGAATAAAATATTATATATATATATATACTATTATATATATATATATAATAAACTCAGATATATATTATCATATATATATATATATATATATACCAATTCCGTGTAATTCCTTGCATTATGTATAACCCTCAGTAAACTTGAATCATGCTACCAATAAAGTAATCATGCAATAAAATTTCAAAAAAAACTGATCCTGTTAACACTTTCAAAACCGTGGATGATTCTCTTTGGTTTAAGTCCCAGGCATATTTTGTTTCACGTGGGCCACCCACCAATTTTGAATCCAAGAAACCAATTTCCACGGAAATCATCCACGTTTTTTTTTTAAATTTTTTATAAATGAATAAAATTATGCCCAATTAAATTGTTCTAAACACATATCAATATACATATTAAATTAAAACAATTAATAATTCGCATAAAGGTTTGGCTCTGATGCCACTGTTAGGTTTGTAATATTCTTGAACGCAATCAAATTGCAAAAATTAAGCGGAAGCGTGTAAAATCAGAGTTTAAAAATTATTTACAAACCATAAACCCGGATCACCCTTTATGCATAATTATTAATTAAACGAAAAGATAAAGAATAAATCATACCCTTGAAGATCGAGCTTCCTCAGTCTGACAAGTTCACCTCCAAATCCTTTCGTTCAATCTTGAATCCACGGGTTTGGTTCCTTCCTTTGATCAACGTTAGCCACCCATATGTTTGGCCTCTGAGGTGATCCACCAAGGAATTATAATTATTCAAGAAAAAGGGTGGTACATTAAACCCTAGTTTTTCTATCTCTATAGAAAGGGTGTACTCTCCCAACAATTGGAATTATATGCATATGTTGAAAAAGTCAACAACCCCTTCACCCATAATAAGACTCTCTTATTAATAGATGTGGGCAACCCACCTTAACAATTAAGGAATTGGGTTTTATTTAATTAATTAAATTCTTTTAATTAATTAAGCTCCTAATCTTATTAGGGATAATTAATTAAACTCTTTTAATTAATTTAACCTCCTAATCTTATTAGGAATAAATGAGAGTACTTATATTAAATTAATTCCTAAACTCTTTTAGAAATTAAAATAATAATAATTGTAATAATATTAATAAGACTCCTCTTATTAATTTATATTTAATATTTCTAAAATATTAAATAATAAATATTAAGCTATTTAATTTATTCTATCACCATAAATTAAATTAAATATACATAACATATTATTATTACGATTATGCCATTAACTTCTTAAATAATTATTCTTCCTTTTATGGTGTGACCCTTTAGGTTCTCCATATTAAACCTAGGTTGTGAATAAATCAATTAGAACAATTTTAATCTTATTTAAATAAATAAATTAAATAATTAATTTATTTAAATAAATAATATTTATTCTATAATAGGGATAAGCCTCCCTAGCGATCAACGACTTTCCGGATAATATAAATTTCAACATTAATCATAAAAGAACCTTTGAGTAAATAGTTACCAAATGCAATTCAATCCTTCTACCATACAATGTCCCAATTAAATATAAGACATGGAATTATTTATCAAGTCTTATTTTATTTAATTATATGTATTTCGATTCTTAAATGCATGACTCAAATAATGCAAATTAGAAACTCCTTTCTAATTTCATTCGCTTAACCCAAGGACTCTTGGGTTGTCATTTATCGAATCACATAGACATTTCTCTTCTTTTATTAGAAGTGGTAGATTCTTTATTGATCATACATTATCTCTATATATAAACTTATTATACCCAAGCATACCCTTTGATATACCCTAAGGGTCTTAAGGAATAAGTCAAAGTATAACTCATCATACACAAGATACTATGATGATCTCAAGTCCAAGGATTACTTGTCTACTATCACTACAGAATTCCTATTGACAGCAAATAAAACTCCATTAGGTATTCCTTAGCGAGCCAATGCTCAAAGTGAACTTATTCTCTAATAAGCACCTACATACTTGCTTTAGTGTCTCCACACAAATGATCATGAGATCAATCATCCTCATCCAATGAAGCAAGCAACGTATGTACCCAATCTATCCTGGATTCACTAATCCCCAATTTAGTAATCCAATGATTGGGAACTATTTTAGTTTTAAGCTTTCTAAGAATTTAGATCTCATTAGAATGATCATCATCATTATTCTAAAAGCATTGCTTAAAACTATGGGTTTATCACATATTATAAAACAGCATCATGTAGATAATTAAAAGCCTTTAATAAATTAATACTTTTTATTAATAAATGAATAAGATTGTAACAAAGTATATGCTTTATCATCAAACATGATTGGCTTGTGTGCATACTACTTTCAAATACTTCGAGTCCACTCTAGACTTTGTGTCCCTAACGACTCTGATTTGAAGTACAAGATTATGATAGAGGCACACAATACACCATTTGCAATCCATCCTGGAAGTACCAAAATGTATCGTGATCTTCGACATACATTTTGGTGGAACAATATGAAGAGAGAGATTGTAAAGTTTATCTTGATGTGTTTAACTTGCCAACGTGTAAAGGCGGAGCATCTAGTACCTAAGGGTCCGTTGCAATCACTTGAGATTCCGAAATGGAAGTGGGAACACATTACCATGGATTTAGTTCTGTCTTCCACGGTTTCTAAAGGCATCAATGTTATTTGGGTTATTGTTGATAGATTAACCAAGTCTGCTCATTTCTTGCCGTCACGGAGACTTATTCCTTGAGCGTCTTGCTAGTATGTGCGTGAATGAGATTGTGAGGTTGCATGGCATGCCTATATCCATAGTTTCGGATCGTGACCCAAGATTCACTTCAAGATTTTGGGTTAGCTTGCAAAAAGCTATGAGCGCAGATTTACGATTCTGATTCGACATACCATCCTCAAACGGACGGACAATCGAAAAGGACTATTCAAACTCTTGAAGATTTATTAAGACTCTGTGTCCTAGATTTCAAGGGCAGTTGGGATAAGTATTTATCATTGGTGGAATTCTCCTACAACAGCAGTTATCAGGAAAGTATAGGTGTGGCTCCATTTGAAGCATTATATGGACGAAAAGTATCGCTTCTCCAAGATATGTTGGGGACGAGGTGGGTGAAGCAACATTGTTGGGACCCGAGTTAGTACGTATGACTACGGAAAAGATCCAAATGATTCGACAACGTATACAAACGGCACAAGATCGACAAAAGAGTTATGCGGATCTTCATCGAAAGGACGTGGAATTTAGTGTAGGGATCATGTATTATTGAGTTGCTCCATGGAAGGGAGTTACAAGATTTGGGAAGAGAGGAAAGCTCAATCCACGATTTATTGGTCCATTTCAAATTCTTGACCGAGTAGGAAATGTAGCCTATAGACTCGCGTTACCTCCGAGTATGTCTCGTGTTCATAATGTGTTTCACATATCTGTACTTCATAAATATGTGAAAGACCCGAACCACGTTATAGAGTTAGAACCTGACGAGATAATAGAAGACTTAACGTGTGAGGAGGTACTGTCAAGATCTTGGATAGGAAAGAGCATGTCCTACGCCAAGAAAGGTCATACCACAAGTTAAAGTTACGTGGAGGAATCATGCTATAGAGGAAATGACACAGGAATTGGAAAGCGGAAATGAAAGCGAGGTATCCTCACCTTTTGAAACACCGAATGCGTCACGTCCAATTTCGAGACGAAATTTCATAAGGAGGGAGGTTGTAAGACCCCAACTTATTATTAATGAAATTTAATTTTCTCTTTTATTATTTTGAAATAGTAAGGGTTGATTTGATTAATGTGTATAGTTAGGGTAAAATACGCAAATATTTCAAAATAAGCAAGTGGTTATAAAATATTCATTGTTGTCGGGGAATATTCGTTTGGTCGTGGAATATTCGTCTTTGTCGGGAATATTCGTGCAATCCAGTAGCGACCATGTGTGGGCCCATAACTAAAAGATTGGATGAAGAAAACGACAAATATAAGTTGTTTAAAATAACAGGCGTAGTTATTCTGAATTAATCTTTGTTAAAATACTTTGGTGGTTAAAACACGATGATTTGCAGTATTGCACCAATTTATTGATTCTTACGTAAGAAGGCACTTACTTTCAATAATGGTTACGATAATTCTTATTCGATATTTTATTGATTTAATAATTCTTTGCGTTGATATTTTATATTCTTTGTTGTTTCATAATTGTCATTACAGTATTTTTCATTATCGAGCAATAATTCATATTATCTGAATAATATTATTGGATAACATTATTGGCAATGTCTAGAAAGTTACATCTAAGGAGAGGTTTGGTCACCTAATTGCTTGGCGTCGATGAGGAGAAATCTTTATTGAAAGCCCCTGCTTTCCTGAGGAACCGCTGCACAGTTGTCAATATTGTGATTACTGTAATATTATTTGTGAATAATTAATTATTGATTCATATGATAAGAAAAATATTAATTTTATGTGGATATAGATGGAGAAAATTTTTAATGTGACAATTGTTGAAAATTGAAATTTTATCTTTTTCTGATAAAATAATTCATTTAAATATATTATTATATTTTAATAATATAATAATGGTGATATTTTTACAACAAATGTGGGATATATGAGTATACGAGGAGGAAGAGTATTTTTGTTGCAATAAATGTTTAAAACATGTTAAACATGTCGGTGGACCCCATTTATTGACTGAAATTTGATTATAGCCTATAAAATCGTCCGTTTGTGGATTTCGGTCAATTTTTGTTTGGAATTTGGAAAAACTTTCTTCTGCAAAGTTGTAGAGAATTGAATTTCCTATAAAAAAATTGAGAGATTCAAATTTTCTGGCAAAAGGGCTATTTATCATGAATTATTGAAGCTCCGAAGCTCTGAAATAATTGATTTTTGGAAGTTTAAAATATTTAAAATTAGAAAAACATTTTTTTGTTGTTAGTCTTATGTAGTGGGCTGGTTGGTGGCTGATGTTGGGCAAATTAAGTGTGCGTTAGAAAAATATATATATATTATTAATTTATTAAATTTTCTGCTTTGGTGTTCTAAGCGATTTCCTATAAATAGGGTCTTAGGTTAGAATTAAAAATCACACCAAAAATCAAGTTTTCTCTCTATATTATCGGCGTATTCTTGTGAGTATTTTGAGTATACTTTGAGTATTGTTATGCGGTGCTGCAAGTTCAAGTCATAATTTATATCCTGTTTTTTATTAAAAATCTTGTCTTTGTGAGGTAAGGGATATTTTTTTTCGTAATGATATTATTTCTTCAATATCATTATGTTGAAATATTGATCTGAAGTTTTTTTTATCAAATTTGGAACTTTTGGTGTGAGATTCTTATTCATGTATACTCTGGCATTATTCAAGCGTGAAGATATCTGATCTTATTCATCTTTCTGTGACTTATTTATCTAAAAATGAAAAATTTTCTTTTCTTTTCATCCAAAATATCTATTCGGATACTAGCTTTGATTGTATCCATGTTTTGATCATTCTTGAATTTTACACCACTATAATTATTTTTGAGGTATTTTTGGACATGGATAAAACAAAGTACGAATCCTTAATCCTTAATCCTTGTCATTTTGTTTCACTGGATTCGTTTCTTTAAAATATTTTCATCATCCTCGGTCTTAAATGATGATATTATTGAATATCTTTGGCTTTGTAGTGCAAAGATGAATGATTTCTGAAGAATATCTTTGGCGTAGGTGCAAAGATGAACAGTATTTAGATGAACATGACCAATGATGAATATCTTTGGCACAGTAGTGCAAAGATGAATATTTGATTCGAGATATATATTGGTTGATGTTACGGGGATAAAAGATAGATGATGAACTTTTAAATTCATACATAGAAGATAGTAGTTTGCATTCTCTACTTAACTCTTCTAATGAATTATTATTTCATTGCGAATATTGATTTAAAATTTGTTGTCTATTGTATTCTATTAGATTTTTCCACATCAAGACTAACGATAATTTGTTGTATATTATCTTAGTCATAATATTCTTTCTGGGCTAGTTGAGCTCACCCTTTTCCTTTTGTTCCATTTTTCTTCTCGGGAGGCGAGAATATAAGCGAGTACGAGTCGGGGTATGGAAATGAAAGTTCTAGAGAGAGTTATTTAGTAGTCCTCACCATTTTGTAAAATAATGTGTCAATAAATGTGATGAGGATTTATCCGAGTATAGATATTGTCTAGAAGATATTATTTGTATTCAAACTCACGCTTTATTATTTGTTGTAATAATAAAGTTGTAGTTGTTTACATACCATGTATTGACAACTTCGAATGGGTGATGTATACCTATTTTGGGGGCGTCACATATATCCTTTATTAATATATTACTTTGTGTACGCAGGTCAAATTGATACCAGTTTGTTTGCGAATTGGTGATCCATGGCGTGTGTGGCCAACACAGGATCATGGCGTCTTAATACCAAAGACCGGACACATGCGTGAAACTTTTATGACTGTGGTATTTTCGTTTGCAAATATGTTGATTATTTTGTCAGGGGGCAATGTAGATATTCGCAAAGAAAAATGGTCCACAGAAGATTTAATGATATTTCGATACCGAATTTCGTGGGAACTCTTTAGATTTAATGGTCCACAGAAGATTTGGTGTCATACTGCACAGATAATTTATCATGAAAGAAGCGAAAGAAACTTGCGTATATGATCATCATACCATGCCGATCACCATGAAGCATTCTTTATTGTTTGTTAGAAATAATAGTGAAAATCTCCGATTATAGCTTAAATTTAAACACCCAAGAATTGCGCCTAGAAACTAGCAGTTTCTGTGGTTTTCCCAAAAAAATATTAACTCAAAAAGGAGCAATTATAGAAAATCAAAACACAAAATCTAAAAATATAAGCCTAATTCAACACTAACAATAAGAAAATTCGAAACCCACTTCAAATTTTGTTACCTTGTAGTGAATCGGCGCCTCACGAGGGACGGCTTGTAGTGAATTGAGGTTTACGGCATTTGCAGGCGGCTTACAACCCCACGATCGGCGTCCACGAAGAAGGCGCGGAAGGCTTCAGACCCTTAGATCGGCGTCCACGAGACGGGCACAGAAGAAATTTTCGAGATAGAAAGCGACGAGGAGAGAGAGAAAGAGCATGAGATTGATTGTGAGGAGAGAGAGCATGATGGGCGGCCTTTTTTTTGTTCTGATAAGAAAGTGAAGGGAGAGAATAAATAAGGAGCGACAACCCGCGTGTTTTTTTTCTTTGGTCCGTTGCTTAGTCCGTGAATAAGGTCCGTCTAAGATCCTTGCTATATATATATAATCCTTCCTTTTACCAAATCATGCAGTATAATTAATAATAAGACCAAAACTTTAAATATATATACATACATAATCTTCACAATTGATGTGAGAGTTTCATGATTTTATCTCACCTTTATTAAATAAATTTCTTTTGTCTTTGTATTGGAAACTTTCGAACTGTCGCTGTTGGGTCGTGATATTTCTCCTATTGGACCGAATGGATTGGGCCTACATATTCAGTTAGTCCATTGGGTCTTCACTATTGGGTGTTGACATTATTGGATCTAGTCACTTTATTATCTTTATTAAGTCCTTCTAGTATCGGACCCAATCAGTGGGTCGACCCATCATATATTTAAATATCTACATCTTTAACTTGTAATGATGAAAAAGCATGACGGTTGACTAGAGAACCTGCCATGCATTAATGTGGATGGGATCATAACCTACGGCCGTGGAAACAAAGCGATGACCAAAAGCGGTTGGATAAACTACATGCGATCAGCAGAACCCATCGATCAAAGGGGCGTGTCGGGTAGTAGTGGATGGCACAGTAATCCAGGCAAAGAGAGTATAACTTAGCAAGGAAGTCTTCACAAAGAGGTACGTTCTCATACACTTCTTCATTCATAATCATATATACACAGAGAATTATTATTTCTCTCTCAAGACACTAGACATTATATTCCTCCATTGTTTAACCTTGTGAACACGTATATCTTGACTCTCACGCTTTGGCTATCCCAAAGAAACCGCCGCTGCTTGTGGTGTTTATCGTGTTTATTGTGCAGGATCAGGGCGTCTTACGTGATTGGGATGTGGCAGAAGATCCTGGCGTTAACATTGGCGCTATAAGGAGGGCTTTTCTAGTGTTCTTGAGCTATCAATCAAAATATTTCCAGTTGTTCTACATCGGAAGTTATGGCACCAATCAGGGGGTTCTCGTTCGAGATCCCACGGCAAACCCAAAGATGGTTGGTCTTTGTTGTTGATAAAGAGCAGGATCATGACCGAAGGCAAGTAAAAGGCACCCCGCCCATAATTCGGCATCGAAGTGATCAGGTTGATAAAGATGATGGTCGAAGCAGAGTAGATGAAGACCCAACAGCCATTTCTTGTTTGATCAAGAGGTAATCACCTATGGTCTTGGGATGATAATTGAAGCGAGTAGATGAAGTCCCAATGACCATTTTCGATTGATCAAGAGGGTATCCCTTCTATCGGTTTCGGGATTATAATCGCGATGAGACGAAGAGATCCGATCCGTGGAGCATGCACCTCGAATACAAATAAGGCATTACGCCTCGAGTATCCTCATCACCGTGACGGGGAGTTTCACCAAGTATATCCAAAATCACACTCCAGAGAGTCCACCGGGGCACACCATACAGCCAGAGATACTTTTCTTGAGATGCCTGTCTAAGGTTGCCGGTTCAGATTCAAAGACACAAAATGCACCCATATTCCTAAGCATCTCGAAGAGGATACCTCATCCTGGGGGTTCTCGGGACTATGGCACAAACGGATGAGGAGCAATTCAAGAATATATTCACCCGAGAATGCAAAAAGGCACTCACTGCTTGAGTGTTCTCGCCAGAGTAGCGAAGGACTCGTTACCAAAGCGGATCTATAAGCCGCAACTCTTGGAAATTTGAACACTTCGATAAATATTTCCCAAGTCGGTTGACATTATGGTCGGACAATTCTTTTATGAAGCTGATAATAGTTAAAGAGAAGCGAGGAGTCCGACAAAGCCGTTGCAGCTTCTTCATTGAGGCGAGCTCGTAGACATTGCAAGCAGATGGATATTCTATTTTTGACATCAGTACAGCAGGCTATCAAGGGGTCGATCACAATAACAATTCTGTTGCTGATGCATTATCGAAGTTGGCCTCTACAGATGCTTATAACTTTGATGGCAGATGGCGTCTTTCCTTCGGATCAGATGCTGGCAAAGAAAACCAATTATAAGAATGTCAACTTTGTTCTCATTGATGAGAATCTTTATCGAAGGACCTATTTCGTCATCATTACTCAAACATTTGGTTCCATCCGAGCAGCGACGTATTTCTTGAAATTCACAAAGACATCTCATGGCGATCATTTGACCCGAAGTTGTTGGCCTATAAAGCACTTGGCGGATATTCATGAAAGAACCAGAAGTCGTAGACAGATGATTTCGGTGGCTCATCCACATTCACTTTTGCACTACTGATCCTGGTCCTATTTGTCCTAAGGTCACAATGGTGTAAGGAGGTATGGTAAGACTCGCTGGCCATTCGATGGCAGCCCAAGGTCCTTATGATCCTATATTGATTTTACCAGGGTGGTAAATCAAAGGTCACAATGGTGTAAGGAGGTATGGTAGGACTCGCCGCCATTCGATGACACCCCGAAGGTCCTTATGATCCTATATTGATTTTACCAGGTGGTAAATCAATGGTCACTATGGTGTAAGGAGGTATGGTAGGACTCGGCGCCATTCGATGGCGACCTCAAGATCCTTATGATCCTATATTGATTTTACCAGGGTGGTAAATCAATGGTCACTATATGTGTAAGGAGGTATGGTAGGACTCACGGCCATTCGATGGCGACCAAAGGTATTTATGATCCTATATTGATTTTACCAATTGGTAAATCAATGGTCACTATGGTGTAAGGAGGTATGGTAGGACTCATCTGCCATTCGATGACAAATTTCAAGGTCCTTATGATCCTATATTGATTTTACCAAGGTGGTAAATCAATGGTCACTATTGATCCTTATATCTTGATCCTTATATCTTGATCCTTATATCTTGGTCCTTATATGCTTGTTCTACCCTCGAGTGGTAAGCAAGATTTTGATGGTCTGAGGAGGATCGGCTAAATTAATTCACACATACGTGGCCGATCTCACACTTCTAAACGATAAGTATACATTACTTTATTTTGTTCAAGTGTTGAGTTCGATTCATTCAATACTGTTCATTAAATTCTATCCATTAAATTCGATTCACTTCATTTCATAAATTAACCATTATATACCTATCTAGTTCATGTCCTAAGTTAAGTTCATACAGATTAATTGATCTTCAATTATTGACAAAAATGTTCACTCAGAAGTAATAAGGCATGAAGTTGATATTTTAATATTAACTATCCACAACAAGTTAGAATTTTTACATAAAGTTCTACAGCTAAGGATAAGGAGAGGTCATCTTCAGGCTTCTTCCTTGTCATCGTCACCATCTAAAGAGTCTAGAAGAGATGGATCTACCTTGGCCCGAGCTTTTTCTTGCCTTTACTCCGGCAGATTTCATATCCTTCGGCGTTGCATATGGTCGATCTCATCGTCCAGATCGACGATTTTCAGATGCTTACTTGGATTTTTATGAAGGTCTTCGATCAAACAAGCGGACTCAAATTCTTAGGGGCCCAAAGATCTTTGAGCTCTTCTTCAAGCTTCGACGATGTACCGGATGCTTTGATCCTGTAAGCAGCGGATCGACATTTATATTAGTGATGACCCGATGAGTGGCCTTGGTCGCTTTCGGTTCTTATTTGACCTTGTCGATATCCTTCCGAAGGCATTCATTGTTGAGAAGAACAATGTCAAGGTTGCTTTTTCCTTTTGCCAAACACAGGCTTTAGAATGGCTTTCTCTTTTCGGCATTCTCTTTGACATTCTCTTTGGTATTCTCTTGAAAGATTAACTTCAGGTATCCTTTTCTATTTCTTTGTATTTGGGACGGAGGTAAAAAGACGATGTTTACTTCGCGGATGACCAATATTAATCGATCGATTGATTGATGGTCAAATCTCAACTTCCTTTAGTCCGGTATATCACTCCTTCACCCATCGGTTCCATGATGGAATTATTTGACAACCGACGATCATCGGTGTCGCCACAACTTCGAACCTAGATTGAAGAGAATGGTTTTTATGTGGCGAAGGTTTGGGTTGTTCGAGAAGCGGTGAAATATTTGTTGTTGTATGTTCTAATTTGGAGCGGGCTCTTCTTTAAATGGACTTCAATCTCTTAATTTATGTTGCCATTTGATGTTCACGGATGGGCTTGATGGCCGTATATTTGGGCCTTCATTGGTCATATATTAATTCCTTTTGTCTGAACCGATGCCATTTATAGTTTCCTATTAAACCTCCTGCTTAATAAAAAACTAGAAGCAATGTTGGGTCGTGATATTTCTCCTATTGGACCGAATGGATTGGGCCTACATATTGATTAGTCCATTGGGTCTTCACTATTGGGTGTTGACATTATTGGATCTAGTCACTTTATTATCTTTATTAAGTCCTTCAAGTATCGGACCCAATCGGTGGGTCGACCCATCATATATTTAAATATCTACATCTTTAACTTGTAATGATGAAAAAGCATGATGGTTGACTAGAGAACCCGCCACGATTAATGTGGATGGGATCATAACCTACTTACGGTGGAAACAAAGACCAAAAGCGCGTGGATAAACTACATGCGATCGGCAGAACCCATCGGATCAAAGGGGCGTGTCGGTAGTAGTGGGGTACGATAATCCGAGCAAAGAGTATAACTTAGCAAGGAAGTCTTCACAAAGAGGTACGTTCTCATACACTTCTTCTGTAAAACCCCGAAATTTTTTTAAATAAAAAGGAATTTCCTTTATTTATTATTTTGAAATATTAAGGGTTGATTTGATTAATGTGGATAGTTATGGGTTAAATACGCAAATATTTCAAAATAAGCAAGTGGTTATAAAATATTCATTTTTGTTTGGGAATATTCGTTTGGTCATGGAATATTCGTATCTGTCTGGAGAATATTCGTATGCGACCAAGCAATGACCATGTGTGGGCCCCATAACTGAAAAGCGATTGGATGAGGAAAACGACAAAGTTTGGGTGGTTATAAATAATCGGCGTAGTTGTTACCATTAAGATCGTTGGAATACCCGTTGGTTAAAATACGAATACGCTCTGGTCGCATGGTTGCCTGATTACCAGACAGATTGCAAGATTGTTGAATTATTGATCCTTACGTAAGAAGGCACTACTCAATAATTTTTACGAAGAATTACCGCTCAATATTTTATTTTATTGATTCAATAATTGTCATATTGGTATTTTATATTATTATTGTTTCAATAATTGTCACCGCACAAGATTTCCCATTATCGATCAATAATTCATATTATTTGAATAATATTATTAGATAACATTATTGGCAATGTCTAGAAAGTTCCGCTCAAGGAGAGGTTTGGTCACCTAATTGCGCCAAAGAAGGAGAGATTGTTATCGGAAAGCCCTCTTTCCTGGGAACAAATTTTCGTTATCATAAATGTGATTCTCGTAATATTATTTGTGAATAATTAATTATTGATTCATATGATAAGGAAATATTTATTTTATATGAATATAAATGATGGATTTATTTATGTGGTTATTAATGAAGGAATTAATGCCGAGATGTTTTATTTGTATTTTGTGCTGGATTGGAGGTATTAAAAGATCAAATTGGTGTTATTACGACTTTATTGTGTGAGTTATAATATTTAATCCGACCGCTGGATCGTTGTAATTTTTGGATATGTTATACATATATAAGTTGAGTATATGTCCACAAATTTTGAACCGTTAAAAATGAGCGATAATTTATTATGAATTTTAAGAGGTGGTGATTCGTAAATTAGGTTATAAATGATTTTGGTGGAAAATTCTAGAATTGGTGGGCCCCACTTGTGGTTGGTGAAAAAATGTGCTGAATTTTATTTCAAATGTGGTGGGTGGCAATAGTAGCGAGTGTAAAGCCATCGTGTAGTAGCGGTCAAGTCCGCTTGGTACGGCTAACATTTTCCTATAAATAGAGGGCTAAGTTAGAATTGAAAATCACACCGTAAACAAAGTTTTCTCTTTCTCTCTTTATATTATTGAGCGATTTTGTGAGTATTTAGATACTTTGAGAGTTCTTTGCTTCAAGATAAGTTTCATTCAAAGATCACTTCCGACCTTTCCTTCCGGCAATCGATTCTTTGAGGTAAGGGATATTATTTTTTTCAGAATGATATTATTTCTTCAATATCATTATCGTTGAAATGTCGATCCGAAGTTTTATCAAATTTGGAACTTTTTCATGTCGGGTTACTTATTCATGAGTTACTTATTCACGAAGTTACTATTCATGAGTTACTATTCACGAGTTACTATTCACGAGTACTATTCATGAAGCGTGAAAATGTTTTTTTTAGGAATTTCTATCTTTTGGTGTGAGAGTTACTATTCACGATATCTAAGACTATTCACGATATCTTGACTATTCACGATACTTGACTATTCACCGAAAAATAAAATTTCTTCTTTTGTCCAAAATATCTATTCGGATACTAGCTTTGATCAGATCCATGTTTTTGATTATTCTCAATTTTACACCACTACGATTCTTTTTGAGGTATTGTTGGACACGGATAAAACAAAAGTACTAATCCTTAATCCTTAATCCTTGTCATTTTGTTTCACCGGATTCGCTCTTTAAAAATATTTTCATCATCCTCGCCTTAAATGATGATATTATTGAATATCTTTGGCTGTAGTAGCAAAGATGAATGATTTCTCAAGAATATCTTTGGCACAGTAGTGCAAAGATGAATGATTTCAAAGAATATCTTTGGCTTTCAGAAGTGCAAAGATGAACAGATGTTTAAATGAATATGACCGATCGATGAATATCTTTAGCCTTTAGTGCAAAGATGAAACAAAAAGTTGAGATGAACACGACCGATTGATGAATATCTTTGGCTCAGAAAGTGCAAAGATGAATATTTGATTTGAGATGAATAATTAATTGATGTTACAGGATAAAATATTGATGATGGACCGTTAAATTCATAGATTATAGTAGATTTCATTCTCTACGTAACTCTTCTATGAATTATTATTTCACGCTGCGAATATTGATCTCAAACTTGTTGCCTATCAGATTCTATCGATTTTTCCTCGTTGGAGACTAACGATAATTTGTTGTATATTATCTTAGTCATAGTATTCTTTATCGGGCTAGTTGAGCTCACCCTTTTCCTTTTTGTTCCATTCTTCTCGTGAGGCGAGAATATAAATGCGAACGAGTGGGGTATGGAATGAAGGTTCTGCAGAGAGAGTTGTTTAGTAGTCCTCACCATTTTTGTAAAATAATGTATCAATAATTATGATGGGGATTTATTTATGTGGATATTATTGTCTGTAGAAGACAATATTATATTTAAACTCATTAAGATATATTGTCGTATTTCACCCGACATTTGTATTATTGAAGTTGTAGTTTGCTTCTTGTACCATGTATTTGGCGACTTCGAATGGGTGTTGTGTATACCTATTTTTTTGGGCGCCACAGCTTGGTATCGAGCTTAGGGATATGATCTCCATGGAGATCGGGGAATAGAACTAGGAAGGAGAGAGACGAGTAAATCCTTCGCTAAAGTGTGTCCTACCTAAGCTTATTTTGTTAGTTGGTCAAGATATAGGGATATTATGTGATATATTGATTTCCTTAATTAACCCTTATTTTTATGACAAGATTTGAGAATGTAGAATCGAGAATATTAACAAAGGAGTAAATGAGACCGTGGAGATGCCTGCAGACTCACCAACGAGGAGAACGTCAACAGTGGCAATGTTCCTCCCCCATGAACAACACCATTGAAAGCGTATGAGGAATGAGGGATGTTTAGAAGTTTTTTTGTAGTTCACGCAAAATCGCATTTAGGAGACTCGTGTTCAAAATACAGGAGAAATGATAGCAATTCACGGGTTATCACAACAAGCGCTTCAAAGAGTCAGGACCACCGCAATTTAAGGGAAAGCCGATCCGATCACCATGGAAACATGGGTCAAGCAAATTACCAAGATATTCGATGTCTTGGGATGCACGGAGAAATGAAGGTTCCATTCGCTACTTTTATGTTCCGTGGCGAAAGCGGACTCATCGGTGGAGATCAGTGAAGCGTACTCCATCCACCGCACTCAAGATGTCATGGGAGACATTTCAGAAATAGCTTCAATGACAAGTACTTCCCGAAAGTATTCGTCATATGAAGGAAGTGGAGTTTATTAGATCGAGCGAGAATAATACGACGGTGTCCCAAAGACGAGGCGAAGTTCATGAGTTATCCAAGTTTGCACCTCATTTGGTGGAGAATGAAGAACGATGACGCGGATGTTTCGAGAGGTTTGAAACCCAGATACGCCAAGATCTCATTTCTCATAAATTTTCTCTCTATTCGGATGTTGTCAATAGGCTCAAATTGTTAGAGCGAGATAACGAGTACGCTCAACCGAGGGACCATAACCAGGATCATACACCAAGATATAGCAGATCATCGTAATAACGATAACCAAATGGAGAAAGAAGAATACGGACAAAGGCGGTAACCACTACTCCGTGGTAATCGTGGCCATGAAAATAGAAGAAGCGAGCCTGGAGGAGATTTTAAAAGAGGAGATTCAACAACGACCATTTGAAGACGCGCCGCCAAGAAGAACTAGTTTTAAGGAGGAGAACGACCACCGGTCAGATATATTACAAATGCGGAAAGAGGGACATATCATCACCAAACCGCCCACAACAGCTTAAGGTATGCTATAATTGTGGAAAAGAAGGACATATCGCCGAGATTGTACGATGTCGAAACCAGTACCCAGTGAAATGGTGACTCAAAAGGATGTCCCGTAAAAGTCAAAGTCAACGGTTCTTGGAAGAGCGTTTGTCGTGACCGGTCAAAAATGCGAGGAACTCGAACGGTTAAGCACGGGTTAGTTAATTATAAATTCTTGCGATGTTTATACCTTACTAGATACCTGCCTACCCATTCTTTTATCTCTTGCTTTTGCGCCAACGTTTGAACTTGACTACGGAGAAATTAGACTTTGACTTATCTATGGAGACTCAGTTAGAGAAACTTTCATTACATCCGTTGTCTAAAAAATCTTGCTTGATTCAGTCAGCACTATCACATTACCTCATTAACCTTATTTCTATTGAGATATTTGCTTTTGATGTGATTTTAGGGATTGATTGGTTAACTACTCATCATGCCAAATTGATTGCTTTTGTAAGGTTGTTAGTTTTCATATCCCTAAGCAACTCCGTTATTCAACTCAAGCCATCAAACCATCAGAGTCAAACATTTTCATATCAAGCCATGAAGTCATTCGCTTATTACTTGATATCAAGTTTTCTTAGTCCATGTTATGGATTTGAATAAAGACACGCCGATTTGAATACTATTCTTGTTGTTATTGATTTTCCCGACGATTTTCTCAAGAATTTCTTGGTTTACTCCCAAAACCCCGATATTAAATTTTGTATCGAATTTGAACCCTAGTACAAAACTCATTTCTAAAATCTCATATCGAATGGCTCCTATTGAACTTCGTGAGTTAAAAATTCAACTATAGAATTTGGTACCGAGCCTTAATCTGGTGACTTCCTTTGTGGAATTTACCTAAGCGGCACTCTCATCAGAGGGGACGCCATATTCGCGATGCGATAAGAAATCGATAGGTGTCATTGTGACGTCTTATCCAAGGTTGGGATATGAGTCACAGCTTGAGAATAACCTAAGTCGGTGATCGAAATGCGTAGTTTTCTAGGCTTAGTTGGTTATTATCGGAGATTCGTTGAAGGATATTCTCGAATCGCTATTCCATTAACGTAGCTAACTCAGTAGAGATACAAAATTTGAATGGAGCAAGGAATGTGGGAAGAGCTTCAAGAACTCAAGAGGAGACTCATTTCAAAGACATGTTCGACCATGCCATCCTGGAAAAGCGAACGTAAGATAGACGACGTGTTGAGTAGAAGATCGATATAAGTACGTAAATGACGATATCACAAAGAATAATTTCAGATAATTTACAAATAATAGAGATGGAGATGAAAACTCTAGGTACCCACGTGATGATATACAGAGTATAATCGACTTTAATCAATAAAGTTAAAGCTTGCTTTCAAGCCACCGAATCCGGAAATGATGCGTATGAAGAAGAAAGTACAAGAAGGAGCTATTCCGAAAGCGAGAATTGATGAAGAAGGAATACTTGAGTCCACTCTCTAGACTTTGTGTTCCTAACGACTGACGATTTGAAGTACAAGATTATGATGGAGGCACACAATACACCATTTGTAATCCATCCTCGAAGTACTAAAATGTATCGTGATCTTCGACATACATTTTGGTGGAACAATATGAAGAGAGAGATTGCAAAGTTTATCTCGATGTGTAACTTGCCAACGTGTAAAGGCGAGAGCATCTAGTACCTAAGGGTCCGTTGCAACCACTTGAGATTCCGAAATGGAAGTGGGAACATATTACCATGGATTTCGTTACGGGTCTTCCTACGGTTTCTCAAGGCATCAATGCTATTTGGGTTATTGTTGATAGATTAACCAAGTCTGCTCATTTCTTGCCGATACGGGAGACTTATTCACTTGAACGTCTTGCTAGTATGTACGTAAATGAGATTGTGAGATTGCATGGCATGCCAGTATCCATAGTTTTAGATCGTGACCCAAGATTCACTTCATGATTTTGGGTTGGTTTGTAGAAAGCTATGGGCACGAATTTACGATTCAGTTTGGCATACCATCCTCAAACGGATGGGCAATCAGAAAGGACTACTCAAACTCTTGAAGATATATTAAGACTCTGTGTCCTAGATTTCAAAGGAAGTTGGGATAAGTACTTGCCATTGGTGGAATTCTCATACAACAATAGTTATTAAACAAATATAGGCATGGTTCCATTCGAGGTGTTGTATGGATGAAAGTGTCGTTCTCCAGTATGCTGGAACAAGGTAGGTGAAGCAACATTGTTGGGACCCGAGTTAGTACGTATGACTACCAAAAAGATCCAAATGATTCGACAACGTATACAAATGGCACAAGATCGACAAAAGAGTTATGCGGATCTTCATCGAAAGGACGGGAATTTAGTGTAGGGATCATGTATTATTATGAAGTTGCTCCATGGAAGGGAGTTACAAGATTTGGGAAGAGAGGAAAGCTCAATCCACGATTTATCGGTCCATTTCAAATTCTTGACCGAGTAGGAAATGTAGCCTATAGACTTGCGTTACCTCCAAGTATGTCTCGTGTTCATAATGTGTTTCACATATCTCAGCATTTCAGAAATATGTGAAAGACCCGAACCATGTTATAGAGTTAGAACCGACAAGATAGTCAAGACTTAACGTATGAGGAGGTACCACAAGATTTTGGATAGGAAGGAGCATGTCCCTACGCCAAGAAAGGTCATACCACAAGTTAAAGTTTTGTGGAGGAATCATGCTATAGAGGAAATGACACGGGAATTGAAACGGAAATGAAAGCGAGGTATCCTCACCTTTTCAAACACCAGTATCGTACGTCAATTTCGAGGACGAAAATTTCATAAGGAGGGAGGTTGTAAGACCCCAAAATTTTTTAAATAAAAAGGAATTTCCTTTATTTATTATTTTGAAATATTAAGGGTTGATTTGATTAATGTGGATAGTTAAGGGTTAAATACGCAAATATTTCAAAATAAGCAAAGTGGTTATAAAATATTCATTTTTGTTTGGGAATATTCGTTTGGTCGTGGAATATTCAAATCTTTGTCAGAATATTCGCATTTACGGCCAGCTAAATAATGTATGGGGCCCCATAACTGAAAGCGATTGGATGAGGAAAACGACAAAGTTTGGGTGGTTATAAATAACAGCAGTAGTTGTTACCAAGTAAGATCGTTGGAATACCCGGTGGTTAAATACACGAATACGCTGGCGTCGTTAAAGAAGACACCAGTATTGCACAATTGTTGAATTATTGATCCTTACGTAAGAAGGCACTACTCAATAATTTTTACAGAATTATCGCTCAAAGATTTTATTTTATTGATTCAATAATTGTCGCGTGGTATTTTATATTATTCATTGTTTCAATAATTGTCATCATGACAAGATTTTCCATTATCGCATCAATAATTCATATTATTTGAATAATATTATTAGATAACATTATTGGCAATGTCTAGAAAGTTCTCGCTCAAGGAGAGGTTTGGTCACCTAATTGCGAGCCAGTAAGAGAGATCCTTATTGAAAGCCCCTCTTTCCTCGGGAACAACCGGTTGTTATAAATGTGATTCTACGTAATATTATTTGTGAATAATTAATTATTGATTCATATGATAAGGAAATATTTATTTTATATGAATATAAATGATGGATTTATTTATGTGGTTATTAATGAAGGAATTAATCTTTGAGATGTTTTATTTGTATTTTGTCCGGATTAGAGGTATTAAAAGATCAAATTGGTGTTATTACGACTTTTATTGTGTGAGTTATAATATTTAATCCGACCGTTGGATCGTTGTAATTTTTGGATATGTTATACATATATAAGTTGAGTATATGTCCACAAATTTTGAACCGTTAAAAATGAGCGATAATTTATTATGAATTTTAAGAGGTGGTGATTCGTAAATTAGGTTATAAATGATTTTGGTGAAAAATTCTAGAATTGGTGGGCCCCACTTGTGGTTGGTGAAAAAAAAATGTGCTGAATTTTATTTCAAATGTGGTGGTGGCAATAGTAGTAGGTAAAGCCATCGGTAAAGCAGTCAAGTCAAGTCTTGGTGAATAACATTTTCTATAAATAGAGGGCTGTTAGAATTGAAAATCACACCGTAAACAAAGTTTTCTCTTCTCTATATATTATCGAGCGTATTTTTTTGTGAGTATTTAGATACTTTGAGAGTTGTTTATTCAAGATAAGTTTCATTCAAAGATCACTTCCTACCTTTCCTTCCGAAGTCTTCGATTCTTTGAGGTAAGGGATATTATTTTTTTTTCGTAATGATATTATTTCTTCAATATCATTATCTTTGAAATGTTGATCTGAAGTTTTATCAAATTTGGAACTTTTTCATGCTCCTGGTTACTATTCATGAGTTACTATTCACGAAGTTACTATTCATGAGTTACTATTCACGAAGTTTTATTCACGAGTACTATTCATGGTTGTGAAAATGTTTTTTTTGGAATTTCTATCTTTTGGTGTCTGAGTTACTATTCACGATATAAGACTATTCACGATACCAAGACTATTCACGATACTCAAGACTATTCAATCGAAAAATAAAATTTCTTCTTTTCGTCTAAAATATCTATTCGGATACTAGCTTTAATTGTATCCATGTTTTGATCATTCTTGAATTTTACACCACTATGATTCTTTTGAGGTATTGTTGGACATGGATAAAACAAAAGTAATCCTTAATCCTTAATCCTTAATCCTCATTTTTGTTTCACCGGATTCGTTCTTTAAAATATTTTTCATCATCCTCGCCTTAAATGATGATATTATTGAATATCTTTGGCACGTAGTGCAAAGATGAATGATTTCAAGAATATCTTTGGCTGTGGTCTAAGCAGATGAATGATTTCGAAGAATATCTTTGGCAGAAGTCAAAGAGATGAACAGTGTTTAAATGAACATGACCGATCGATGAATATCTTTGGCCTTTAGTGCAAAGATGAACAGTGTTGAGATGAAATACGACCGATTGATGAATATCTTTTTGGCACCAAGAGTAAAAAGATGAATATTTGATTTGAGATGAATAATTGATTGATGTTACGAGGATAAAATATTGATGATGGATCGTTAAATTCATAGATTATAGTAGATTTCATTCTCTACGTAACTCTTTTTTTGAATTATTATTTCACCGCGAATATTGATCCGAAACTTGTTGTCTATCAGATTCTATCGATTTTTCCCTCGTTGAGACTAACGATAATTTGTTGTATATATTATCTTAGTCATAGTAGATTCTTTATCGGGCTAGTTGAGCTCACCCTTTCCTTTTTGTTCCATTCTTCTCGTGAGGCGAGAATATAGCTAAGATGCAATGGGGGTATGGAATGAAGGTTCTAGAGAGAGTTGTTTAGTAGTCCTCACCATTTTTGTAAAATAATGTATCAATAATTATGATGGGGATTTATTTATATGTGATATATTATTGCAGTAAGACAATATTATATTTAAACTTCTAAGATATATTGTCGTATTTCACACGACATTTGTATTATTGAAGTTGTAGTTTGCTTCTTGTCACCATGTATTTGGCGACTTCGTGAATGGGTGTTGTGTATACCTATTTTGGGGCGTCCACATCTTCATTCATAATCATATATACACGAGAGAATTATTATTTCTCTCTCAAGACACTAGACATTATATTCCTCCATTGTTTAACCTCGTGAACACGTATCTCGACTCTCACGCTGAAATTTATCCTCGACCAGGCCGGGCCGCTGCTTGTGGTGTTTATCGTGTTCTTGTGCGAGGATCGTAGGCGTCTTACGTGATTGGGACGTGACGAGTAAGATCCCGCGTTAACGATCGCTTTCTCCCTTATCAATTTACTGTGTATTTTTCCTCTTTTCTCGATTAGACGTACCGCGAGCCAGATTAGATATTTAGTTATTTGTTTACTTATTAACATTTCTTGTTAATTCTCTTAATTATAATATGATTTAATTTTATCTACATATAAATTAAATTCAATTAATTTTAAGGCTCAAATTTTACCAAATTAATTTATCCTTCACATATTAATACTTATTAGCGTATAAAATAAATAACTAGTTTGATTCCGATAAAAGACAAAAAGTCCAATTAAATTATTTAAAATATAAATTTAAATGTTATTTATTTATTTTATTTTATTTCTTTATTATTATTTTTTATGGGTATTATACCACGAATTTGTATTTACACCGCAAATTTTTGGATTCTCTCTTTACTGACGATCTGAATTTCTACCTTTGTGTTTAATATTTTGAAGTCTTTAGAAGTACCATTTGATAGAAATTTAAAAAATCTATGACTTTTTTAATACCAAAATACTTTTATAGATTTTATAAAAATCTTAATTCAATACCACCTAACTTTTAAACATTAAAAAAGTTGTAATTGAATACCAGTAAACTTTTTTAAATTCTTTAAATGTCTTGATTGAATACAATTAAACTTTTAAAATCTTTAAAAAATTTTAAAAATCTTAATTGAATACTTCCCTAAATGTAGAATTATTTTATAAGATTCTAACATGCCAACTCAGAGTGCTTTAAAAAAATTAAAGAATTAAAATATAATAATAATAATAATAGATATACCTTAATTTGTTATCAAAAAGAGTAAAAGATAAATCTTTCTAAGCAAAACTTTTTTCGGACGATATGATTGTTATACAGACATGCTAATCTATATCTAACAAAATACAATTTTCCGCTTAAATTCACTATTCATATAACGTCGGAGGCACAAAACACAATTAGTGCCGAAATATGTTGCTTTAACTAATTTTACTTATAATAGTAATTACTTATAATAATCTATCTATTATCTATTAATAAAATAGTCTTCTACATAATTTAGCCGGCGCATGAATTTAGTGACTGCCGGAGCAGAAAATAACAGCGAAACGGCTTTGACTATGGAATTTGAGCTTACTCTGCTTTACTGAGATCGACTTCTCATCGACCCACAAAAATATTCTCCCCATCATTTCCATCTCTCTGAATATATAATTATATATATATATATATTGACAGCTTGAAAACCAAATCATACCAAACCTAACCAAACTTGCTCTTCCTCCCTGTTTCTTCAAGCAATTAAACGTACCCATTTTTCTATTAATTCCACTGAATTGGACATTTCTTGATTTATTCCATCCATTCCTGTTGTTTTGAATCCGAATCTGAAAGATATCAACTACTTTCTCTGATGACATCCCAACTATCTCTCTCTTCTTCCTGTTAAATAAACGTCCCTCTTTCTCTTTCTATTCGTCGCTAGGGCATACATACACCCCAAGACTTTCTGGGATTGTCTTTTTGACTCAATTTGTACCGATTCTTGCGAGTTAACAAAAAAATAATGAGGAACTGGAGTTGGGGTTTTGTAGTGCTTCTCTATTCTGCTATTATTTTGGGGATTGGTGCTGTGCAGCACCGCCGGGCTCAACAAACTGAACGAATTTCTGGTATTTTCCACTATTTCCTCAGAATTTAATGTCTATTGCGATTCATAGCCTCCTTTTGATTTACTGCTATGTTGATTTTATTTGGGATTTATCTGGATAATACGGTGCCTTTTCTTGGAGTATTAATTTGGGCAAAACTTTTAAGCTGTTATGTATGTGACATAATTGCTGTGAGTTTTATGTGATCTGGGCACCTACTGAGTTTCCTTCTAGTGTTATATGTTGAGCTGATTCTCACAAATCTATTACTATAAAAAAAAAAAAGTTGAAGACTTTTGGGCAATTGCGGTGGCAGCCTTGGGAATCAAAGTCCAAGCAGTTGTATTACGCTCTATTCTGGATGTTCCAGCATTCCTCTAGCGTTCTTGAAGGTTTGATCTGGTGGAGGATACAACTTTATTTTAGTCAGCTTGCTTATTCAACTTTTAAGCCGTATCTGTTCCTTTCTTGATCAATTATACCAGAAACTATGAAATTAGATTCCTAACCATGGTGCAAACTTAATATTTAATTTTCTGCAGTTACAGTATTATCTTTCCTGTCTTTAACATGATCAATTAATCTGTACATTTATCGTGAATGATTTGGACTCGATCACTGAATTAAAGTTGTTTCCCAATTGATTGCTACCTAGAATGATTCCAAAAAAAAACAGAGAATAAGACCAAGTAAAATGGATGGTTACTTATCATAGAATCAATCAACATCTTGAACCAACCATGACCAAAGCCTATTCAGTCTGGTTATCTGGAGGGTTTTACTTAAAACACAATCTGTTATATGTTAATCTGTTAAAACAAATCACATAGAAACTCTGTTAATTTGACAGAGTCTATATTAGTATGAGTTTACCTCACGCAAAGCATTAGACAACCGTTAAAGTAGACGGCTGCATCTGCTTTCTCCAAATGTGTAAAACATTATGATATGGCTTACTGTGAGGTATGCCAATTAAAATGGTGGAATTGAAAGAAAGGATTTCTTAATTAAGAGAAAAGTCACAAAGAAGAATGTATTTGACGGAGTATGGTGGACTCAAAACATTAACATTTTGTCATCATATTGTTTAACCCTAAGCCCTTCCATGGGCAAATCTAGCCTTGGGACAGAGGGGTCAATTGATCCCATTGAATTTTCAGGAGTCAGTTTTTTATTTATTTTTAACTTTATAAGGTGTTTAGTGAAAATAAAAAATTTAGACTAAAAAACTATTAAATGTCTCAAATTTCTACTAACACCAACACTCCACTCTTTTATATTGTTTAGTAACTTACATTGAACATGATATTTTTGCAACTATTGAAATGAGGCTATCATTGCAACAGATTCTTGAAAAGTTATTATAAATAATATTTTAGCAATATTATTTAGTTTTATAATTTATTTTAGAGGGTGTAAGAGGTGAGGGACATTTCACGTTCTTGCGTAAGGTGTCTCTTATAATAACAATGTTTTAAAAAATTATAAAACGTCCTTTTGTACGTAACATGAGAGGAAGTGTATTCAATTACATAAAAAGAAATCGGTTTTATACAATAGCTAACACAATTATTTGCAATGGTCTTCACATCCTTTTTTGCCTTTATTTTGTTATATTTTATTTCTTTATAGATTTTTGTTTTAAAAAAACTGACCCCACTGAACTAAGGGGCCGTCTCTGAGCCCTTCGTTAAAGGGGCCCAGAAATCTGATCTCAGATGAGGCTTAACGAGATTTATATGAGATTTTGTAATGACAAACTCAAAGCATTGGAGATAATTGAGCAAAAGGCCATAACCTATTTTTTGTAGGTAGTGGTTTAATTAGGACCATAGTATGATTCAGATATCCGTTGATAGTAATAACTTGAAATAGGGAAAATGAAGAGCCTCTTTTCTGCCTTTTCAGGTTTGTTAAAGTGTTAGGGTCTGCTCTAATCATTACACAGTCCAAGCTATCCTTAATAGCACTTGGCGTAGCTCTGAGGCGTATATTTAAGCCACATATCTTACCTGCCGCAAGAACCATTGCATTTTTGTTATTTTTTAACAAGTATACAAGGACCATAACATACTACGTATCACTTATTGTGGGAACAAGTGGGATACAACAACTGGAACAAAAAATGATAAGGTTGTTTCTTCTTTTCGTGATCATTGTGAATGATTGAAGTGTGTTGTTTGAAGGCATCAATAATTATAATTTCTTTGATATTTGGACTATGACTCATGCATTCTAAACTACATTCGTTGCAGCTCATTATTACTGGAAAGTGCAAATTCGCTTCTTTTAGTTATCCCTATTAGCTTGTAATGAGTGGGTTGAATGAAAAATAATTAAGAATGTATCTGGATGAGTGCATTGGCAGATAAAATTAACCCTAAGAGTGAAAAATGATGTTTTGTAATGAATTTACTTTGTTAATAGATATTTAGTATAATAAGTAGAACTAGGAGTTGGAACAAGTTTGTTTCACTTCTTTTGGTCATATTGCCTTGTCTGGTGTAGTTTTGACTAATTGCTTGTGACTTTCCGAGTCTAAAGCTTGCATGCCATAGGATATGTCCATTATTGAAGTATACATTTTGTATTACTCCAAATAGTGTGTTTTTAAAAAATAAAAATAAAAAGAAACCATAGGGTTTCTTGCCTGTTGCAGTGGTAAAATCCTATGTGCTTGTCATGCATTAAAAAAACCAGTTTTAAATACGAATGCAGCCACTTGTACATTCCTACCTCGACCTTCTAACAGTGGATACTCTATAATGCAACTAGAGTTTTCTTGTTTTCTTCTTTTATGCAATTTAATTTGTCCTATTAAGAGTCGAACAGTGTATACTTCTAGAAATACCAATCTTCAATTTGTTTGTGATTCAAATTGTCTCTGACTGTGCTTGCATTTGTACAATTTAGGTAGTGCTGGAGATGTCTTGGAAGATGATCCAGTAGGAAGATTAAAAGTTTTTGTTTATGAGCTTCCAAGCAAGTATAACAAAAAGATTCTTCAGAAGGACCCACGATGCCTCACCCACATGTTTGCTGCGGAGATCTATATGCATCGGTTCCTCTTATCTAGCCCCGTTCGAACTCTCAATCCTGAGGAAGCTGATTGGTTTTATACCCCTGTGTATACCACTTGTGACTTGACACCAAATGGTCTCCCTTTGCCTTTCAAATCGCCACGTATGATGAGAAGTGCGATACAACTTATTTCTTCTAATTGGCCTTATTGGAATAGATCAGAAGGGGCTGATCATTTCTTCATAACCCCACATGACTTTGGAGCATGCTTCCATTATCAAGTAATCTCTCTCTCTCTCTCTCTGTGATTGTCTTCCCAAATTTTACCTCATATATAATTTTTTTTGTCTGAATCATTTGTATTATTGCAGGAAGAAAAAGCTATTGAAAGAGGGATTCTTACGTTGCTGCAGCGTGCTACCTTAGTTCAAACTTTTGGACAACGAAATCATGTTTGCTTAAAGGAGGGTTCTATCACAGTTCCTCCATACGCTCCTCCCCAGAAAATGCAATCTCACTTGATCCCTCCAAACACTCCTCGGTCCATCTTTGTTTATTTCAGAGGTTTGTTTTATGATGTGGGAAACGACCCAGAAGGTGGTTATTATGCAAGGTACATATTATTAAGTCTGCCCTAGGGTGATCTGAGTGCAAGGGAATCAAATTCTTCCAAAATTCTGTTTTCATATTATTTGGATGAGCATCAGTATACTTCTGGTGCTCTTCACCCAAGCTGATAATCAATGTAATCCAGCTTATTGAAACTTTGTATATTACCACATTCATAGGTGATAGGACAGAAAAGTTTCTCAGAGTAAGCTATTATAATAAAATACAGACACATGGACAGATATATATTTAAGATATATAGGTACATATAATATATTATGAAGGTAAAGTGAGAATAAAAAGAAAAGATACATGTGATTATTATCCAATCACACTATGCTAAACACAAAGGTGGGGTTTGATTTTCATGATTTCATAGTGGGATAGTCAGGAATGCTAGGGGTCTCAAATTATGGTTCTCAAATACACGTCGTCTTTACATTACTTGTTCAACATTGTGGTCTATTATAGACCCTTGTAGCATTATTCTTTAGGAGTGAGGCCTTAATTATGATAAGTTTATTGCCTTGATCTAACTTTGTTTCTCCTATTTTAAAGAGGTGCACGAGCAGCAGTATGGGAGAACTTCAAGGACAATCCACTTTTTGACATCTCGACAGAGCACCCGACAACCTATTATGAAGACATGCAACGAGCAGTTTTTTGCTTGTGCCCGCTTGGTTGGGCCCCGTGGAGTCCTAGACTAGTTGAAGCGGTGATCTTTGGGTGCATCCCTGTTATTATTGCAGATGACATTGTTTTGCCTTTTGCGGATGCAATCCCATGGGAAGAAATTGGGGTGTATGTACCGGAGAAGGATGTTCCCAATTTGGACACGATGCTTACATCTATTTCCCCAGATGTAATATTGAAAAAACAGAGATTGCTTGCCAACCCTTCAATGAAGCAGGCAATGTTATTCCCACAACCTGCTCAACCTGGGGATGCTTTCCATCAAATCTTGAACGGGCTTGCTCGAAAGCTGCCTCACGACAGGAGCCTCTTCCTGAAGCCCGGAGAGAAAATCTTAAACTGGACCGCAGGCCCCGTGGGAGACCTCAAACCATGGTAGTGGTCGGGTGGGTCATTGCATTTGGCCTAAAGGTGTTAGCTTTAGGCTATTCTGCTGGTGTATTTGACTAGGAGGAGACTGTAAATGGATCCAAAAGCTATTGATGGTAGTTCAACATTTTTATGTTACTCATACAGATTTTGATTGATGGAGCAATTTTGCTATGAAAGAATCTGCCTTTTGTTATAAGTTCATTTAATTGACCGTACGTACTTCAGATGGTATGTTGATATGCCTTGAATGATTTTTAATGAAATATTCTCCCAACCTTAAAAAAAAAATGTTCTGTATTTTTATTTTATTTTTTTGGTTGGAAAATTTATTTCACTTGCAAAAAGAAAATCCAATTGTTTGGATTTGGAATGGAAATATCTTTTAGAGAATTATATTTCTAGGCATTAAAATTCCATCTTGGATATTTATTCAACTTTTATTAGGCGTCGCCTTGTTTTTCCTACATAAAATTAATTAGGCCACTAACTAACAAACAAAATAAAATGTATTTGGATTTAGAGTATAAGAACCTGCTGCTGTTGAGAAGAAGAACGCTATTAAGAATAATGCTAGAGACATAACTTATTCTACAACTATTTTATAATTTGCTGACTTAACATATTCTAGCTCAACTTTTATATGGGGCCAAAGACTACATTGAAGCAATTTGTTCATCAATATACTGAAATAAAGTATACTACATCAATAAATTATAAAATATTTATAAAATAAATTGTGTCTCTAGCATTACTCTAATATTAATAGTGCAAGAGATGGTAGAAAAACAAGGAATGCAGACCTCCAGTTGATTCCCCCAAAATCCAATAATTGATGACTTTTTTTAATCTTTTTGTAGGATCGATCATGTAATAATCTACTCGAGTAAATAAATAATTTGAAACATCTTTTAGGTTCACATAGCAAATGCCATCAGGTATAGCCTGCCTGCCTCCTCCTGCAATTGAAACATATTTCTGCCAACAACTTATTTGAATGGCATAGGCATTTACCACACTGATACACATATACAAACATTAATCATGAGATTTATTATTTTGAAAAATGAAGTTGAAATTTACATTTTGTGGTCAACTGGTCATTCCTGTAGGACAAAAGAACCCTGGATCCTTTTCTCCATAGGCTGAGGAGGAAAATTTAAAGGAGACAGCATGTCAACAAAACTTGAGGCAGGTGCGGGTTTAAACTCATATGGACCCCCCTTCACTCCCCAGACCTACAATGCATAGTTAGTAAAACAAAAATGTCATAAACTGGTTTTTGGCTTATTTTAGCATGCTAGTGATAGTTAATCAAAAACTACTTTGCAATGAAAGTAAGGGCGTTAACCAACTTCATTTCCATCATCATCATAACCCCTATCCCAGGAATGTATTTCATTGTTCTTTAAGACTGCAAGTTCTGATGTGCAGTATGTCGCTCCATTCTGTAAGAAAATAAAACAAAAGACCATAAGCATATGTAACTGGGTCAAAAAAGTGTCGTTACTTGTCTCACTTCTATTAAGGACAGAACGTTGAAAACCTCACTACAGCTTCTGCACTAGATAACGCACATTCAAGAGGAAGAAAATTATATAATAATAAAACAAAAGACATGGGCATCAACAGCACATACCCATGAATTTGGGAATCCATCTGGTGGTGTTGAACCTTCATATAAGCAGTTTTTTCCTCGGTCACAGCGTTTGAGATGTATGGTGGTCAAATGTTCCGCAATATCCTGCATATGATGCCATAAATTAACATAACCTGAACTTTAAATCAAAAGAAGCACCAAAACCATCACTATATACTTTGAAGTGCATGTTTGGGATGAAATTGATTTCAATAAAATGAATGCATTCCAAATGTCATCACTCTTGAGTATATGATAGGTATGATTTAATACACAACAACAATCAATTAATTTATGTTTTGGTATATATAGACAATTTAAATATTTGATGTATTTTTATTTATTAATTAGGATAGTCTAGTAGGTTTAATTATTTCTGGGTCCGTTTATGTTTTGGGCTTAATTTTAAGCTTATTGGATTTTATTTATTTTTAGGATTTAGATAGTATAAATAGTCTTAAGGTTATTATTATGGGAGAACTCTCATTATTATTGAGATTATTCTGTTCTACAGTCTTTTATCTCTCCTTTGTTAATTTATGTGATTGCAAAGTACTAGATTCAATTCATGTAATTGTTTCTTTTGTTTACCATTGCGGTCGTGGTCTGACATAATGATGGGAATGGTGATGATAACAATAAAAGTGGAGTAATAGATGTGGATGCTATTTACAATAAATTTCTGGGGTATGTGGAAGTAATGTGACAGTGTTGTGGCAGTTCCAAAGTCATGGCGGAGGTAATGGAGACAACAGTAGTAGTATGTTGTAACTTGTCATGGTGTATTCAGGGTAGGTAGGTTGTAGTGTAGTGGCATTAAGGGTGTAAACGAATTGAGTCGAACCGAGTATTGAGTTGCTCAGATTTGGTTCACAAAATTTATCAAGTATAAAATAAAGTTTGATTAAGGCTCATTTAGCTAACGAGTCGAGCTCGAGCAGTTTGAACTTTTCGAACGAATATGATCCGAGTCTCAATAGAAAATTACAATTTGAAGATGTTCAAGTAATTTATCGAACTTTAAAATTTGCTCATACTTGACTCATTTCTATTTCGAGTCGAGCTCGGATTGAACTTTTAGACGAGCGAGTACGAATCGGACCCGAACTATTTTCTCATTTTACAGCCTTAAGTGACATATTGGTGGTAGCAGAAAAAGTAGCAACAAAATCTTGTAGTGGTGGGAGGAAACGACAGCATAATCCACATAAACAATAAAGTATAGCCAGTCAACTTATTGTGGGATGGATATCTACATTATCACCCCTTTAGATGCTATTCAGGTGAGGGATTTGGGCTGCATAACATTTTTCGCTTTTTACTCTGTCCCACAGGGCTTGCAGAGATCGCTCCAACACAACCATTTCCTCCAAAGTCCAAATTTTAGAAACTTGGAGAGTTATTAACATTTCTTAAAATAGTTATCCATATAAACAGCTAAAATTACGGGGCTATTTCAACATCCAAATTGCTACACGATTGTAGCAACTAGTTATGTATTCATACAGACGGACTATTTCAACATCCAAACTTTATGAATCCAATGGACTTCTTCTAACCTTTGGATGTTTCTTTAATGTCTTCACTTATGCACCCATAAAAAAAAGTACAAAAAAGACAATAAGAAGCCCTTTCTTCACCCTTTTCATATGCTTAACTTGATATCTGATAATGTAACTTGCAAAAATTGACTACCATTTCAAGAAGAAAAAGGGCTTCTGTTTTACTAGTGACTATAATCTACAACCAACAATCCTCCTATAGCTGATTTGAGGCCTTTGAAATAATTAAGTTCCTTGAAACCAAATATGGGGTCTTTCATTTTTTATTTTCTATGAGTAGTAAAAAGTCCACTAAATGCGCCAAAGGGGTGAACCCACGTACACACACATTATACTATTCGGGGGGGGGAATAGGTATAACTATGCCCTAGACAAACCAAAAACCCATCCTATACAAAGAACCTCCCAAAAAATATCTACATTAGGTTCCTAAAGTGGAATCCTCTATTTTTATCTTTTATGGACACAAATTATAATTTGTTATACTAAAATCTATGAACCACCAACTCGGACACGGGACACGGACACGACGCCGCGCGACAAGGGATACGACATTTTCCAAAAAAAAAAGACACGATACATTGTGGACACATCCAATTATATATATATATATATATATATATATATATATATATATACACACACACACACACACATATGTTTGTTTAATAATATAAATGTATTTGTTACAATAAATAAATTTAATTATTAATAGAGCATGATATAAAATTAAACAAATTTATAACATACCCATTTTAGGCAACCCACATGGTACATATACAAATTTTTAACATATGCAACCTACACGGTACCGATTTGAAAGAATTAGGTTTAAAAAGTATCAATTGCATATGAGTACTCTTAATTAACTTTTATCTTGCAATGTAAGGTACTGGAACTTTAATTTTTTACCCCTAGTGTGTCCCTGGCGTGTCCAAGGCGAGTCGGGACGTGTCCATGTGTCCGAGTTTAAAACAAAAGATTAAAAAAAAAAAAGAAGTTCATGAACACGTGTTAGGAGCATGTCGAAGCGAATTCATGTCCGACACATGTACACGAATTCGTGGGATTTCAGACCGTGTCCGTTCTTCCCAGACTGAAATCAACTTTCCCGACACATTCAGTATATACAGCTTGTACAGCGTATGCAGTATCTTCAAAGCCCAAAAAGAAATTAGAAATCCAAATATACACATTTGGATAGACTAAACTTATGAGTGCAATGAACAGTATGAACTTAATGGCTTACCCCAATGACTTCTTCTGCTTGTGGTCTCTGGTCCTTTGGGCGATCACAGAAATTCTTGTACTCCTCCGCATCTCGAATGGCAAATGTACTTAGCTGAATGAGTTAGATATAGTTGGATATTACTTATACTAAAAATACAAGATACAAAATCAACTTACAAATAATTTAGAAATAACAACAAATGAATGCTGAAAGGAGATTAACATATGTATGCATATAAAACAAAGAATTTCTAAATAACATAAAATGAATGAATCCCACCTCAACATCACATTTCATCTCCTTTGGACAAGGCTTCACCATATAAAATCTCTGCAACAAGATAGCTGTCAGAACTTAACAAGGACTAAAATAGTGAACATTTGCAGTCAAGATCATGATAAGTTTACAAGTTAGTTCACTTTATGAAAGCAGTGAATGGAAGGGAGAAGGAAGGAAAACAGGACCGAAACGATATTGTAGTGAGGTTGTTTGTCTGGAGTATTCAACATGTGGACAAGGTTAGTTTATGAAAAACTTCAATTTCCATTATTGACAGGTTTTTTGGCATTTCACAGTTTTACCAGTAAATTTAGTCTTGTTTATACTAATAATCCCCTTTTGTTTTAAATATTCTAGTTATTGGACACAGCCAAAGAATTAAAATGGGATCACATCTAATTTCTCACTCTTCCCCTCCTAGTGCTAGACTTACTAAACATTAGAAGTAAACAAGTAGAACAGAAATGATGAAAAAATGTGTGTTATACCTGCCGAAATGGCTTATTAGGAGTTCTCCAAAATGCCTGTGAACAAAAAAGATATCCACACTTGAGTAGGAGAAACAAAAGTAGGAAACAAAAGTAATGGGCAGCTAGGCTAACTAACTTGTTCAAAATATAGAACTTTTGAACCATCCACCATCTCTGCAGCGGGGCATGAAAGCCATCTACACAAATGAAAACAAGAATCGAAGTCATCTGATCAATTTCTAACCCCTTCATTAAGCAGTTATGCTATTGAGAACAAATCATTGCTTCAATATGTGCTTATTAAAGAAGCAATGGATTTCATCCGTGCTCGTCTATAAATTCTAAGAAAGAGTTAAGCTATTTGGAACTTGCTAGTAGTATCTATTTCACAAAGTAGATTAATTTCAACCGATAACTGTGTACCGATTCTTGACCAAACCTCGCGACTAGAAAATGATTTGAAACCATAAAACTGGGTTTGACAAATATGCCCAAATGATTATGGTTTTTAGTAAGAAATACCTCAAATTGAAGAAATTATCAGGATCCCTGGATGCTTGGTCCCTCGAGAACTACCAATTTAAGGTTAAAAAGGAGAAGAAGATGAATTAGACAGCGAAAGAAAGAATAGTAGTAGAGGTAACAACAGAGGAGAAGAAGTTTGTAGTACTTTCTCGCCGGCGAGGGATTGAGAGACGATGCGGGCATGGTCCCAGCGAGTGGTGGACTTGGTGAAGCGCTTCACCAAGATTGCACCTCCTATCAAAACCAGCGTCTTCACCACTAATCCTCGAGCTCTGCTCCATCCGTTGTTGTTTGAGCCAGCGCACATGTTACTACTATCCTTAACCACTTGAATTATTAATAAAACCAGTATTAACCCATTATCATTCTTCAATTCAAATGGAACTCTGGCTGGCCGATTGAAATGAATGATTAGTTCACTCTACTCTCTCTTCTGGATACATATACAGAATCGTCCAGCTTCCAATTCTCAGCAGTCTGCTGCTGCTGCTGCGTACACACACCCATGACCCACCCGCTATTATTGGGGAAAAAAATATATTTTATTTATTTAATAGACTATAAACGTTAATGGTTGATAATGTCCTTGGGCCCTCTCTCTCTCTCTCTCTCTCTCTCTCGCATTTTCTCCTCTTCTTTTTTTAAACACTTACTATTATGAAAGAATTTTATAGCTAAACTTTATTAGTTTTAAATGTTAAAAGTGTTAATAGTAAAATAAATAAATAATGAAATTTAGGAGGGTTTTAGTAACAAAAAGTGGATTATCTTGACTTCACCATCATTATCCTTACTTTTACATTTTCTGAAATGAAAGCTTACATTTTCAAATGTAGGTTTTAGAAACTCTAATTTAGTCAATGCAATAAGATCATACATTAGATAAATATTAAGTTATTAGCATATATATATATATATATATATATATATACATATATTATATGCCTTAATTTCGAAAATGAAAATTTATTTGAAGAGGGAGTATTAAGTTATTATCACCTCATCGTATACAGTATACTTGAGCACGCTAGGCTTAGATGATTGTTCTCACATACACTATATAACAGAACATAATGACGCAACTCATTCAAGCTACAAATTCCCGAGTAAGATGGGCAACTTTAGTAAATAATACACGGATCTCCAAGGAAGGTGGGTATCATCATCTCCTGGCTTCACTACTGATGCCATAATTATACTTTATATACGGCTTGTATTCTATAGTTCATATTTTTGTTCTTTATTTGCTACAAAAAACCAGAATTTTCCAAAACCTCCCACAACTTGAGAAGAGCTACTGATTCCCAACTATTGGGCTGTCTCGACTTTTCTTAAAATCATCCCAACCTCGCACCCATGGTTGCCCAGTAGTTGCCCTTGTCTTGGGAGAAGCATGGCTGTCAAGGTTGCTCATAACCTTTGTGCGCACTGCAATGAACACCTACAACGAAAACTTAATCAAATGAGAGAGCATTACAGGGAAAAGAGAATGTCCTAACAACACAAAAAGAGAGGTCTTTTAAAAAAATAAGTTGGATCATGTCTCACGGGATTTGAGTTGATTGCCTCAGGAGGTTGTTCCTGACCAGTTAGCCACTTCCACAGGTCTGGGTTTTCCTGCAGCGCAAAGTACAAGATACAGAAATTAAGGTATTACGGAAGGATTTCTACACCAAGAAGATACAGAAACAAATCACTCTCAGGACAATTTGAAGTGTGATAGCTGAAAGCCTGAAATTATTGTAGTGTAAACTGTGTAATGGTTGTTCAGTTGATATATTCTTCAGCCATACTAAAGATTAGCAGCCACTTATCAGTTAGGACACCATTCCCACTAGACTATGCCCCCGGCTGCCCTCAAAGCTGAAACCAGAAAAGGTCAAGTTTGGATGTTTGGGTGATCAGACATCATAGAGACTGTAGATCTATTCAAGTGTATCCAAGGCACAGAGCCACCTATAGGGTGAACTTGCACCGCCCAATCAGCAGGCTCCAACAGGGATAATTTACTGATCCTGTCAGGTAGAAGAAGATGGCATATACAAGGCCAACAGGATTCTAGGTTGTAAGTTCGATCAAAGACGAAAATCAAGGCAATTAACTTTTAGAAGCAAGTCTTTTAGTTCCAACAACTCAAAGAAATGAGCACAAATGTGCAAAAGACTACAAACCATTCTAATTTCATCCAAAACTAATAAAGCAGCTGTTACAAACTTCATTTCATAAAGCAATAATTATAACAATTATTGCATAAATTATCATGCATGGAATTCTAACAAGCACAATATAAATTTCCTGAACGGAATTTAAAACATCCAAACCATGGAATTGGTAAAGCTCATACTATGTAGCAATAGCATGATCAACCAGATAGGTAGATACAGATGTTATCAATTTGCAGCTTGACCTTCTTTTCCACACTATGGACAGCTAGAAACCATATGCAACTCATAGAAATACATAAAATCACAAAAATACCAACAAATATTCTCATAAAATAATAATACCTCGGTGAGCTTAAAGCAAGTAATTAAAAGACAAAAGTCAAAAGATAATAATAACGTAGTGACCCTCACAAGGAGAGATTTGATGTGATTAGTCTCTAATGACTTTGATGTTCCAATGGCAATATACGAGACCCTTACGCAAAAAACATCGACCCATTAAAGTAAGTTAGTAACCATCGCATAACCACCTCAAAGAAAGAGTATATACAACTAAAATGAAGGGCAAAAAATGCAGTGTGTGTTTTGCGTCTAATTTTGTTAGAGCGTGAGTGAGTTCTGTACCTAAGACTATTCTCAACCACTCAAGGACTTAGATATAAGGTTAAAAGGGAAAAATAATTTGAACCAAAATATGATTAAGGACTATAATAACAGCAACTCCAAGATTCACAAAGTACACATATTGCTGAAACTGCTTAAGAAACAATGTCTGACCTGTTACATAATAACTTAAAAATTAAACATAACGAAGACTTGATTAACTATCAAGAACACTTTAATTTGGTTCAAAAGATTGTTGATTGTCATCTGACTCACAACATTCGGAAGTCTATAATAATAACTCTCAGGAAACTGGCATCACTTTCTTACAACATTTTTTCATTGTCATATTGAGAATAGATGTTTTAATTTGAGTAAATAAAGGGATTGTACACAAGCTCCTGAGCAAAAGAAAAGATTGTCATATAAAATGGGCAATTAGAATGCACTCAGAGTAGAGATGAATACAACTTTAGAGCAACAGGCACCATTAAGAAAGCAATGGCAGAAACTGTTAAACAATAAGAAAGTAAAGAATATGTCAAATTTGAATAGAAATTAGAATTCCGGTGTCAAAATGTGTCTCAACACAAATTCTATGTTAAGGTAAAAGAGTACAGCCACTAGATGGATATGTGTGATTGTATAATGCAATACATTTCAAAAAGCAAAAAGGCAAACACATGGTCCTATAATAGTTCCCCCAAAAAAACATTTTAAGTTCACTTTCTCAAGAGGATATTGGCTATTAAGAATTTGAAAAGGAATAGAAAAGGATCAACATTGGCTATTAAGAATTTGAAAAGGAATAGAAAAGGATCAACAAAACAGAGTATGATGAAGCAAAAATGCAAGAATGTAGAAGAATCAAGTGATGTTTACCAGGTCGAGAACATCAACAAGTGATCTAATTGCACTTTCATCCATAGAAGTAATATTTTCCTGCACCCATTTCCCCAAGATGAGGTCCAGCTCAAGATACCCTCTTTGTTTGCTCCTATAAGTCAGCCTACATATACACCAGGAAAAAAGAGAAAGACGCATTATGAATTGAAAAATTACTTCATGATATAAGGACATTAGTAGTGAAAATCCAAACCTCAATTCTAAGACTTTGATAAGCAATTACAAAAGAAAAACAAGAGAGAAATAAGAACCTGTTAAACAAACGCCTTTTGCTTTCTTCAGAAGAGAGATCAATGATCTCGACAGATTGAATCTTTTCATTGAAAGAACAGAACCGGGAAATTGAACCCAAATAAGGTCTGATGACAACAAAGAAAAAGGAAAAACCTTGAAGGCACCCAACAAAAAGATATTATTATAATTAAGGAGGAGGCAAACCTGTGAAGAGTCTGGGAAGGGATCGGGGAGATGGAGAGGGAGGAGCTGTGAGCGGCAGTGGAATTAAGGATTCGAGAGACAGTAGAAACCAAAGCCCTTCTCAAATTCGCCATTTCTTTCTTCTGATGTGTGATGCTGAGTGCTGACGCTGTTCCACCAAGTTTAGCTTCTTTTATTCAATTAAATATATATTTATTTAATAGACAATGAAAGAAAATGGGCCTGGGCTTGATCCCTGGGCCGTCTGTCTCTCTTTTTTTAAACACTTACTAATACAGCCTTTATTATAGCATATTTAAACCGAAAATATGTAAATATTAATATTCGAAATTACATAACTAAATGAAGACCAGTTCATTCCATATTATAATCTAAAGTTAGAAACTTAAAGTTTACGCAGATGCAGATGAATAGAGGGGGGGGGAATGTTATATATTTGTATAGATATGATTAAAAAAAGTTATGAATCATCATTTTTTCCTTACTTTCTTGCATACAATAACTTTTACCTATTGTTTTGTTCATTTAGCATCCAAATTCCTTAATTAATTTTTTATATACAATAACTTTTAGCTATTGTTTTGCTCATTTAGCATCCAAATAACACTTTCTTTTTTCTTTTTTAGTACTGACATACGTTTAGCTTTTAAATCTTATCACCCTTGACAACATTTTTATTTTTATTAACGATTATAACGTAATACCCCCGAAAAAAAAAGTAAAAAATAAAATAAATAATATTTTAAATAGTTTAATTGGATTTTGTCATTTATTTTGGTTAAATTAGACATTTAACTAATGTGGACTAATAAGTATTAATAAATAATTTGATAAAATTGACCCTTAAGATTAATTAAATTTAATTTATATTTGAATAATAATAATTCCTATTAAAATTAGAAGTTAATAAAATATATTAATTACTAAATAAATTAACCACAACCCAATCTTACCTTCATTATAAAAACTAAAAAAAACAGAAGTAGACGCGGCAGCGTATGTAACTTATTACAAATATTTAATAATATGTCTTCATTCTCATATTACATATAAATAGAAATTTATTTTCATTTGTGATGATATATAGCAACAGTGATATCATTGAAGCAGAAGGTTGATGAGTTTCATTCATTTAATTCCCTACATTAACAATATTACTATTGATGAAAGTTAATTTTAAATAATATGTTATCGACTTATAATAGACATATTATTTAATAATATAATTAAAGATCTTATTAAAATTAATTTGATAATAATAATTTTTAACGTCAAGATTTTCGGCCACGTCCCAATCACGTAAGACGTTCTGATCCTGCACACTAAACACAGTCAACACCAAAAGCTTGACGGCTTCGACCGTCGGGGGATAGCTCAGGCGTGAGAGTCAGTACACACGATCACAAAGGTTAACAATGGAGGATAAAAATATCTAATGCCTTGAGAGAGATAAAATTATCAGTTGTGTGTGTGTACTTTTTTCTTGAAGACTTCCTTGCTATATTATACTATCTTGCCCGGTTAACCGTGCCTCATCCGGATGTCTGACGTCTATCCACTGACCCTGAACATCCTAGCCGACTGTATGCAGTTTACTCACTACCTCCTGTCACTGTTCCTATCGCCGGCCGGCTAAGGATCCCATCCACATTAATGCATGGCAGTTACAACAGTCAACTGTCATGCTTTTTCATCATTACCGGTCAAAGATGGAGATATTTAATATTGAATGGATCAATCCACTCAATTCAGCCCAAGTCTTTCAAGACTTCACCAAGAAAAATCACTGACCCGACCTAACTGGCCAAACCCAATAGAAATGACCCAAGAGATTTAATCAAATGAATGGGCCTAATCGGGTCGGCCCAATATGTGAAATACCATGACCCAACATTGCCCCCTAGTTTTTTATTAAACATTATTAAACAGGATGTTTAATAGAAAATTATAAATGGTCTATGATATGAGGAATTTGACAAGGTTGAAAGAGGCCCAATGTGACGCCCCCAAAATTAGGTATACATCACCCATCTTGGGTCGCCACTTACATGGTACAGAATTTAAATACAACTTATTAACATAACTCGCCGTAGGTATACGATCGACATAAATCGTGAGTTTAAATACAAATATCGCCTACTAGATATTATACAAACTCAAAAAAAGTCCTCATTATTATTATTATCACACTATTTCACGAATAGTGAGGACTACTAATGCTATCTTCGTGACCATCACTCGCTTCCCGACTCGTCCCAAATATATTCTCATTTCACGAAGAATAATGTGAAAAAGAAATGGTGAGCTCAACTAGCCCAAAGAAGAAATATTATGACTAAGATAATGCGAATAAATTATCAATAGTCTTCAACAATGTTAAACCGATAAAATACAATAGACAACCGGTTTAATGCAATGAATAATAAAGAATCCATTAAAAGAGTCAAGTAGAAAATAAAGTCTACTATCTTTTAGGTTTTAAAAGGTTTTCATCATCATTATAGGTGAGACTCGACTTTAATAAATAATCCACATCATCGAATCACCCCCTGCATCTATGGCCAAGGATATTCTTTAAGATCACGACCACAATTATTCACGCACTACGGGCCAAGAATAGTTGTGTATTCATTAATGGTCATGATCATGCCAACAATCATCCATCAATGCACTACTACCAATCGAGGATTTTTACCACATCATTTGTAACATTACTACCATGATTACACCGAATAGTCTCTCAGTCATAATCATACCAAGTCCATCTATGCACTACGGTGCCACGTAGATGACTTTAAAAAAATATAAACATGAGGATGATGACAATGATATAAGAATTCAATAAAACAAGTTCAAGAATTATTTTATCCAGAATTATTAACGTCCAAATTGTCAATATGATCTTGTTTTGTAGAGTAAAATTCAAGAATGATCGTAAGAATATTTCCATGAAAGATATCTTTGGATGAAACGCAAATATCGAGGATATTCTACTAATTTCATGGAGTATAAGTCAAAGTTTTAACCAACCGGGTATAATAAAGAATGGAATAACAAAAGAAATCACCACGCACGCGGTATTTCGCATGTATGTGTTATTCCAATAGAATAATAATAATCGGAACCGTGTCGTGAAATTCACACCCAAGCGGGATGTTCCAACAGAATAATAAAGATGGAACCGGATCCTGTAAAACACACGAGATAGATATTCCAATGTAATAATAAAGATTTTAACCAGTCCGAATTAAGTGTAAAACACACGCATGTGGATGTTCCAACAGAATAATAAAGATTTTAACCAGTCCTGTAAAACACACAGAGCAGGATGTTCCAACAAAAAATAATAAAAAGATTTTAACCAGTCCTGTAAAACACACGCATGTGATGTTCCAACAAAATAATAATAAAGATTTTAACCAGTCCCGTAAAACACACGCATGTGATGTTCCAATGAATAATAGAAGAATGTCACCAAGTATAGGGTAAACCACGTATACAAAAAGTTATTCCAATGTAATAATAAGCGATGGAATAACAATGATTCTCTTCATGAATAAGAAAGAATAACACCCCTTACTTTTTTGGTAGGAAATTGAATCTGCGCAGCAGTTGTAAGAACAAAATACTCTTCTTCTTTCTCTTTATTCTTTCTATACTTTCTCTCTCTATAAATAATGAATTCGTGAAAATAATGAAGTCCTAGCCTCTATTTATAGAAGATTTCTAGCTTAAGACCATTGTGAGAAAAAAGGCAAGTGGCTTGACGACTAATGATGTGAAAAGAAAAGTGGTTTGACGCTCTTTGTAATGTGAAACGACAAGTGGTTCGGCCACACTGTAATGTGAAACGACAAGTGGTTCGACGTCTGGTAAAGGTAATTACTATTAACGAAGGTAAATACTATCGATTTAAGGTAAATACTATTCACAAGGGTAATTACTATCGACGGAAGACTCTTAGATGATGACATATAGAGCCCCCCATAAAATAATCAAACTTACCACAAATCATTTTATTTTTCATCAACACATATTTAATCTTTCAACCATTATTAATCATTTATAACTTGTCGTCTCAATTATTGATTTAATACTATAACATATTATACGTATGATACAACGTGACAATAATTGAATCAATAATATAAGAGATATGATGCGTGAATCATCGTAGTGAAATAATTAAGCATAAATTGAGTGACTTCTCACGTAAGCATCAATAATCAATACCGCAGCTACTACTTGCAACCACGCCAGACATCATTGTACTTTACCACCAACGTAGTTCAACAGCTTTTAACGGTAACACCTCCGCCAGTTATTTTTATAAAATATTTTTATCGTTTTCTCGATTCGACAATAATTCTATTGTGGGGTCCACCAATGATTGAGTAGTTGTCATTTAATATTCCCTAACAAAAGAATATTCCCAGACCAAACGAATATTTATAACAACTTGCATACTTTTGCAAAATTTATAAATATTACCCACAACTATAACATTATATCAAATTTATTCCATAATATTCAAAAATAATATTTATAGAAAAATTCATCTTTATTTATAAAAGTTGGGGTCTTACAACCTCCCTTCTTTATGAAATTTAAGCCCCGAAATTAGTAGGTACGACTGGTATGTCAAGAGGTAAGGATACCTTGATTTCATTTCGATTCTAACTCCCAAGTCATTTCCTCAACATCGTGGTTCCTCCACAAACTTTGACTTGAGGTATAACTTGGAGCGTAGAATATGTTCCTTCTTATCCAAAATTTGAACAGAACCTCTTCATACGCCAAATCTTCCGCTATTTCGTCCTGTTTCTAACTCAATAATATGGTTCGGGTCTTTCATATATTTACGTAACATAGATATGTGAAAAAGCGTTATGAACACGAGACATATTTGGCGGTAAAAGCGAGTCTATAGGCCACAGCCTCCTACTCGATCGAGGATTAAAATGGACCGATGAATCGAGGATTAAGTTTTCCTCTCTTTCCAAATCTTGTAACTCCTTTCCATGGAGCAACTTCTAACAACACACGATCTCCTATATCGAATTCCACGCCCTTTCGATGAAGATCAAGATAACTCTTTTGTCGATTTTGTGAGGTTTTTATACGTTGTTTGGATCGTTTGAATCTTTTCCGTAGTCATACGCATCGTACAACTCCGGTCCCCAACAATGTGGCTTCACCCACCTTATCCCAAAGATACCGGAGAACGACACTTTCTTCCATACAACGCTTGAATGGAGCCATGCCAATACTTGCTGATAAGCATTGTTGTAGGAAAACTCCACCAATGGTAAGAACTCGTCCCAACTCCCTTGAAATCAAGGACACAGAGTCTTAATAGATCTTCAAGAGTTTGAATAGTCCTCTCCATCGTCCGGTCTGTCGAGGATGATATCTTAGAGCTAAATCGTAAGTCCGTGCCCATAGCTTTTTGCAAACTAACCCAAAATCGTGAAGTGAATCTTGGGTCTCGATCGAAACTATGGATACCGCAAGATACCATGCGCCTTACAATCTCGTTTATGTACATACGAGCAAGACGTTCAAGTGTATAAGTTTCTCGATAGGTAAGAAATGAGCGCACTTGGTCAATCTATCAACAATGACCCAAATCGCATCAATGCCTTGAGAAACCTTAGGAAGACCGAGAATCGAAATCCATGGTAATGTGCTCCCACTTCCATTCGGAATTTCAAGTGGTTGCAATGGACCTTTTGGTACTTGATGCTCCGCTTTAACTCGTTGACAAGTTAGACACCTTGAGATAAACAAATATCTCTCTCTCTCATATTGCTCCACCAAAATGTATGGCGAATATCATGATACATTTTGGTACTCCTGAGATGGATTGCAAATGGTGTGTTGTGCGCCTCCATCATGATATTATACTTTAAATCGTGGTCGTTAGAACACAAAGTCCGGAGTTGACTCAAGTATTCCTTCTTCATCGATTCTTGCTTCCTAGAAGCGTAGCACCTTCTTGCACTTCTTTCCTCATACGCATCACTTCTAGGTCCGTAGCTTGAAGCAGCTTTTAACTTTATCGATTAAAGTCGGTTCTACTCAGATACTCGCTATCATCACACGCGTCCCCTCGAGTCTTTAACTCTATCTCCATCCTTTGCAAGTCACACAAAATGGGCTCATTACGTTGACAATATCGCACTCAGATTGCATATGATTTCCTACTCAATGCGTCAACTACCACGCTCGCTTTTCCGGGATGGTATTGGATGGTATGATCATAATCTTTCAATGCTTCAAGCCAACGTCGTTGTCGCATGTTGAGTTCCTTTTGAGTGAAGAAATATTTGAGGCTTTTATGATCCGTAAAGATCTCCACTTTCTCCCCATACAAGTAATGCCTCCAAATTTTAAGTGCAAGAAGATAACAATACCGCTAACTCTAGATCATGAGTAGGATAATTCCTCTCATATTCTTTGAGTTGTCATGAGGCATAAAAGCTATAACTTTTCCATGTTGCATAAGAACACATCCCAACCCTTTGCCCGAAGCATCACTGTAGATGACAAATGTGACGCCCCCAAAATTAAGTATACGTCACCCATCTTGGGTCGCCATTTACATGGTACATAAATTCAAATACAACTTACTAACCTAACTCGTAGGTATACAATACGACATAAAGCGTGAGTTTGAATACAAATATTGTCTACTAGATATTATACAAACTCAAAAGGAGTCCTCATTACAACTATTATCACACTATTTCACGTAATAGTGAGGACTACTAATGCTATCCTCTGGACCATTACTTCGTTCCCGACTCGTCCCGGCTATGTTCTCATTTCCAAGAAGAAACGGTGAAAGAAAGGGTGAGCTCAACTAGCCCAAGAAGAAATATTATGACTAAGATAATGCGTAATAAATTATCATTAGCCTTCAACAAAGTTAAAACCGATAAAATATAATAGACAACCAGCTTTAATCATAATGAATATACAATCCATTAAAAGAGTCAAGAGAGAATAAAATCTACTATCTTTTAGGTTTTAAAAGGTTTTCATCAATTTTTTATCACCGAGACTCACTTTTAATAAATAAACCACCACATCTAATCATCCCTCGCATTACTTGGCCAAGGATTTTCATCAAATTATCAATGGTCACGACTATACCGAATCACCCCGGTCATAATCATACCAAAACTATCCATCATCGCATTACAGCCACCGAGGACTTTTGTCACATCATTTATATCAAGTCACGATTATACCGAATGATCCCCGTCATAATCATACTAAGTTCATCTATGCACGTAAGCCAAAGATAACATAATATAACATGAGGATGATGACAATGACATAGTAATTCAATAAAACAAGTTCAAGAATTATTTAATCCATGAATTATTAACGTCCAAATTGTCAATACGATCATCGCTTTACAGAGAGTAAAATTCAAGAATGATCGTAGAATATTTCCATGAAAAGATCTTCGGATGAAACGCAAATATCAAGGATATTCTACTAATTTCATGGAGTATAGTAAGTCAAAGTTTTAACTAACCGGGTATAATAAAGAATGGAATAACAAAAGAAATCACCATGCATGCGGTAGATTGCATGAAAGTTATTCCAATGTAATAATAATAACGGAACCAGTGTCGGTGAAATTCACACCGATGGATGTTCCAATGTAATAATAAAGATGGAACCAGATCCGGTGTAAAAACACACGATGATAGGATATTCCAATGGAATGATAAATTAACCAGTCCTGTAAAACACATGACATGTGATGTTCCAATGTAATAATAAAATCGGAACCAGTCCTGTAAAACACATGCATGTGATGTTCCAATGAATAATAGAAGAATGTCACCAAGTATAGGGTAAACACAGATACAAAGTTATTCCAATGTAATAATAAGCAATGGAATAACATAAGGATTTCACCAAGTATAGGTATGTCGGCATATCACGAGGTTATGTATAGGTATACCACTTTTACAAAGGTTATTCCAATGTAATAATAATGAATGGAATAATGAAGTTCTCTTGAAGAAAGAATAACACCCCTTCACCGTAAAAAAGAACCGAATATAGAAGTAGTGAAGTAGCAGAATACTCTTCTTCTTTCTATAACTTTCTCTCTATAAACTTATCTCTATAATTTCTCTCTCTAGAGTTTCAAATGAATTAAATAAGAAAATAATGAAGGAATGAGCTTCTATTTATAGAAAATGGAATGCATAAGAATTAATCCATGAACTATTCCAGATTGATTTACTTTAATCGACGGTCCATATTTAAAAAAAATCTTTTAAATAAAATATAATATATTCTATTTATATAAAACATTTTACTATGCAAACACTATGCAAAACACTACGCAAAAACACTATGCAACACTATGCATAATAAAATATAATATATTCTATTTATGTAATAACTTTAATAAAGTATTCTATTTTATATAAAAGATGTTTCGCTTTTATTACGTTAATAATACGAATAAAAAAAAAACGTCATTATCGCTATAATAATTCATATTATTAATCGGCAATAATGGAATCAAACCGAGTGACTTCTCACATAAGCATCAATAATCAATACCGTGTCTTCTTTACGCAACCACACGATTCATCGTATTTTACTACCGAAAGTAGTTCAACAAAGATCAACCCGGTAAAACTTCCGCCGTTATTTTAATAAAATATTTTTGTCGCTTTCTCAATCCGACAATAATTTCGCTATGGGTCCACCAATGATTGAGCCGTTATGCGAATATTCCCCGCTAAACCGAATATTATTCTCACCAATCGAATATAATATAACCACTTGCATACTTTACAAAATTTATAAATACTACCCACAACTATAATATTATCTTAAATTCACACCATAATATAAAAAATTATTTTGACAAAATTTAAATCTTTATTGATAAAATCTGGGTCTCACAATCTCCCTCCTTATGGAATTTCTCCCTCGAAATTAGTGCGTACGACTGTATGATAAAGAGGTGAGGATACCTTGAATACCTTTATTGTTAAAAATATTAAATTCATCTTCGTAATCCGCCAAAGATATTCATTAACAATTCATCTTTTGCACTACGTGCCAAAGATATTTATTAACAATTCATCTTTGCACTACAAGCCAAAGATATATAACTCAGAAAACCAATAATATCGAGACTCAACTTAATAAGATCACAACCATGAATTATCCATGCACTCATCGGGCTAAGGATATTCGTGTTTTCAATTACTGGCCATGATTATACCGAATAATCCGTGGTCATAATCATACCAAGTCTATCAATGCACTACTACCAAAGATGACTTTTACCACATCCATGAATTAATATTTCATTCACGAGACTCAAATTTCAATAATTAATCCATATCATCGAATCATCCCCGCACTACGTGCCAAGGATATTCATTAAGATTCACGACCACGAATTATCCATGCACTACGGGCAAAGATAATCGTGTATTCATTAAGATCACGACCACAAATTATCCATGCACTACCGCCAAAGATAATTGTGGTATTCATTAAGATCACGACCACGAATTATCCATGCGACTACTACTGAAGATATAATCGTGTATTCATTAAGATCACGACCACAAATTATCCATGCACTACTACCAAAGATAATTGTGTATTCATTAAGATATCGCGACCACAAATTATCCATGCGCACTACTACCAAAGATAATTGTGTATTCATTAAGATCACGACCACAAATTATCCATGCACTACTACCAAAGATAATTGTGTATTCATTAAGATCAATGACCACAAATTATCCATGCACTACTACCAAAGATAATTGTGTTTTCAATTACTATTATGATTATACCCTAACAATCCCTCATTCATAATCATACCAAGTCCATCTATGCACTTTACAGCCACGATGACTTTCAACATAATATAAGCATGAGGATAATGATATAAAGAATCAATCAAATGAGATAAAGGATAAATATTAAACATTTATAATATAATTTATCCAGATTCAAGAATATCCCCATGTTATCAATCACTTAATAATCTCATAATCTAATAACATTAATATTATAATAATATTTTAATCACTTCTTAAATTTTTAAACAATTTATCTCAATTGTTTACGCTTTTACCATATAATGCATTTAATCATTCAAAATGCCATACTCATAAAATATCATCACCAATTATCAAATCTCTCATCAAAAAATATGCATATACTCTATATAGGATTCTCTAGCCATAAAATCCTATTTTCAACTTTGTTACTTCACATAACATATTTAACTCATATGTTCAGAATTAAACTATTTTCATGAAAAATACCAAATTAGTCCCAAAATATTTCTTTTCTGGGATTTAGCATAATATAGTCCCATAATGAAAATATATTTTTCTCGAATTTTAAAATTCATTTACTATTTTTCAAAATCAATTTCTAATTAATTCCTTAAGAAATTAGCTACCTCAAGTTTAACTCCAAAATTCCCAAATCTTGGCAGGATCTTACACATGTTAACGTGAGCTTCTAGTTTAAATTTCATGGTCATCTGAGTTATAGAACTCCTGTTATAGCATTTTTCGTCGAAAAACCTAAATATTGAAATAGTCATAACTTGCTCATTTTAAGTCGAATGAGCTCATTTTTGGACAGGAGGTACTTTATACCATATACCTTCATGTCCCAAAAGGCCAGAATTTTTCTCATAATTTAAGTGGCCAAAACAGTCCCTTAAAGTTTCAAGCGTTAGCATTTTCAAAATTTACGACTTTGGCCTCCTTTGCTAAAATCACCCACTCAAAAATCTACAACACCTTTTCCAGTAATTCCACTTGGATTAGTTAGGTAACTCATAGATCTAACTCTAGGACTTGACCACATTAGTTAGGTGAGGATACCTCGCTTTCATTTCCGTTTCCAATTCCCAGGTCATTTCCTCTATAGCATGATTCCTCCACAAAACTTTAACTTGTGGTATGACCTTTGGCAGTAGGACATGCTCCTTCCTATCCAAGATCTTGACAGTACCTCCTCATACGTTAAGTCTTCGGCTATCTCGTCCTGTTCTAACTCAATAACGTGGTTCGGGTCTTTCACATATTTACGAAAGTACAGATATGTGAAACACATTATGAACACGAGACATACCCGGAGGTAACGCAAGTCTATAGGCTACATTTCCTACTCGGTCAAGAATTTGAAATGGACCAATAAATCGTGGATTGAGCTTTCCTCTCTTCCCAAATCTTGTAACTCCCTTCCATGGAGCAACTCGCAACAATACACGATCCCCACATTAAATTCCACGTCCTTTCGATGAAGATCCGCATAAACTCTTTTGTCGATCTTGTGCCGCTTTGTATACGCTTGTCGAATCATTTGGATCTTTTTGGTAGTCATATCGTATTAACTCGGGTCCCAACAATGTTGCTTCACCCACCTCATCCCAACATATCGAGAACGACATTTTCGGCCCATATAATGCTTCAAATGGAGCCACACCTATACTTGCTCGATAACCGTTGTTGTAGGAGAATTCCACCAATGGTAAATACTTATCCCAACTACCCTTGAAGTCTAGGACACGTAGTCTTAATAGATCTTCAAGAGTTTGAATAGTCCTCTCGATTGTCCGTCCGCTTTGGGGATGGTATGCCAAACTAAATCGCAAACTGCGCTCCATAGCTTTTTGCAAGCTAACCCAAAATCTTGAAGTGAATCTTGGGTCACGATCCAAACTATGGATACAGTGCATGCCATGCAACCTCACAATCTCATTCACGCATATACTAGCAAGACGCTCAAGGAATAAGTCTCCGTGACGGCAAAGAAATGAGCAGACTTGGTTAATCTATCAACAATAACCCAAATAAGATTGATGCCTTGAGAAACCGTAGGAAGACCCGTGAATCGAAATCCATAGTAATGTGTTCCCACTTCCATTCCTAATCTCAAGTGGTTGCAACGGACCCTTAGGTACAAGATGCTCCGCCTTTTACACGCTGGGCAAGTTAAACACATCGAGATAAACTTTGCAATCTCTCTCTTCATATTGTTCCACCAAAATGTATGTCAAGATCACGATACATTTTAGTACTTCCGTGATGGATTGCAAATGGCGTATTGTGTGCCTCCATCATAATCTTGTACTTCAAATCGTAGTCGTTAGAACACAAAGTCTAGAGTGGACTCAAGTATTCCTTCTTCATCAATTCTCGCTCCTAATAGCTCCTTCTTGTACTTTCTTCTTCATACGCGATCGCCCCCGGCTTGGGGCTTGAGCAACCTTAACTTTTTCTATTAAAGTCGGCTCTATGCGCGATACTTGACATCATCGCACTCGCTCCTCGCATATGATCTTCTACTCAACGCCGCCACCACCACGCTCGCTTTTACAGATGGTATCAATAAGGTGGTCGTAGTCTTCAATAGCTCGAGCCAACGTCAGCCGCCGCATGTTGAGTTCTTTTTGAGTGAAGAAATATTTAAGGCTTTTATGGTCCAATATATCTCCACTTTCTCCCCATATAGATAGTGCCTCCATATCTTTAGCAGCGAAAACGATCACCGCTAACTCTAGATCATGAGTAGGATAATTCCTCTCATACTCTTTTTAAGTTGTCATGAGGCATAGGCTATGACTTTCCCACGCTGCATGAGAACACATCCTAACCCTTTGCCTCAAGCATCAGAGAGATAACAAATCCATCCGAACCAGATGGTATTGTTAAACAAAATAAATAAGTCTCCTCTTAAGCTCTTGAAACTTTTCTCGCATTCTTCGCTCCAAACGAATTTTGTATCCTTCCGAAGTTAGAAAGTTAATGGAGTAGCGATTCGAGAAAACCTTCCCACGAATCTCCGATAATAACCAAATAAGCCCAAAAAAGCTACGTGATTTCAACACCACCGACTTCGGCTGTTCCCACTTTGATTGCTTCAATCTTCGCGATCAACAGATACTCCATGTTTCGACACCACGCGCTCCAAGGAATGCTACTTCCTCAAGCCGTAACTCGCATTTCTTCAATTTGGCATATAGTTTGTTTTCACGGCCTTCGAGTACCAAATTTCAAATGGTGCTCATGATCTTCACGACTTTTGAATATACGAGGATGTCATCAATAAAGACAACAACGAATCGATCCAAATATTCCTCAATACTTGGCTCATCATATCCATGAAAGTCAGTAGGAGCATTAGTTAGTCCGAAAGACATGACTAAGAATTCATAATGCCCATACCGAAGTTCTCAAGGCGCCTTTTGAATATCCTCGCCTAATCTTCAAATTGATGATATCCAAATCTAAGATCGATTTTTGAAAAGAATTGTGCCCTCAGAATCGGTCAAACAAGTCATCAATACGAGGTAGAGGATACCTATTCTCGATGGTGACATGGTTCAATTCCCGATAGTCAATACAAAAGTCGCATACTCCCGCCTTTTCTTTCTTTACAAATAAAACAGAGCACCCCAAGGAGATGTACTAGATTTAATGAAACCGATGTCCAACAATTCTCGTAGTTGACCTTTAACTCCTCAAGTTCAATAGAGCCATTCGATATGGGTTTTAGAAATGGGCTTTGTACTCAAAGTTCAAGATCAATAAAGAATTCAACTTCACGCTCGGGGTAGACCGGAAGTTCTTCTGAAATACGTCAGAAAGTCAATAACAACAGAATATTATTCAAATTTGACGTGTCTTTATTCAAATCCATAACATGGGCTAAGAAAGCTTGACATCCGCTTTTTAATAAACGAATAGCTTTATGATTAGATATGATAAATGATTGATTTTAATGGTTTAGTTGCAAATTCGCATAACAAAGTCAAGTTAGAATATGAAAACTAACAACCTTACGAAAACAATCAATTTTGGTATGATGAGTAGTTAACCAATCAATCCCTAAAATCACATCAAAAGCAAGTATCTTTAAAGAGATAAGGTCAACAGTAAGGTAATGGTGCCAACTTGAATCAAACAAGATTTATAAACAAAGGATGTGATGAAAGTTTCTCCTAATCTGAGTTTCCACAGATAGTCAAAGTCTAATTTCTCCTGAGTCAAGTTTAAACGCTGAGCACATGCGCAGAGAGATAAATGAATGGGTAGCAGACCCAGATCAAGTAAGGTATAAACTTCGCAAGAATTTATAAATAGCTTACCCGTGATCACCTCGCTTGTTCCTCGATTTATGACCACCACAACAAACGCTTCTTCCTAATCGCTGACTTTGACTTTTCTCGGGATGTTTTTGAGTCACCGTCCCCTCACGAACTAGGTTTCGCCATCGCATAATCTCGAGCGATATGTCCTTCCTTTCCACAATTATAGCATACCTTGAACTGTCAGGGCGCTTGACCGATATGTCCTCTTTTCCGTGATTTGTAAGATATATGACCGGTGGTCGCTTCTCCTCCCTTAGAACCAGCTTGTCACGCAAGACCGCTGCCTTCACACGGTCGTTGTTAAATCTCCTTTTTTAAAATCTCCTCCCGACTCGCTTTTTCTATTTTCACGGCTATGATTACCACCAGTAGTGGTTACCATTTTTCGTCCGTCTGCTTTTCTCCGCAGTTATCATTATTCTGCTGATCGCTATCTCCGACACGATCCTCGTCAGGGTCCTCAACCGACCGCATCAAGTATCTCGCCTAATAATAATTGAGCCCTCGCTTATAACATCCTCAATAAAGAGAAAATTTACGAGAAATGAGATATCGACGACGCCGTTTTCAAACCTCTAAGAAACATCCGCCATATACGCTCCTCATTCTCCACCAAATGAGGTGCAAACTCGATAACTCGCAAACTTTGCCTCGCATCGAGACACCGCCATGTTGTTTTGTTCCAATCTGATGAACTCCACTTCCTTCATATGACGAACACTTTCGTGAAAGTATTTGTCATTAAATAGCTTCAAACGCCTCCCAAGACATGCCGAAAAGTAATGGCCGATGGGTACGCTTCACGCATCTCCCACCAAGAGTCCGCCTCGCCACTTTTAACATAAAGGTGGCGAATGGAACCTTCGTTCTCCGCATCCCAAGACATCGAATATCTTGGTAATTTGTTTGACCCATGTTTCCGCCATGATCGGATCCGCTTTCCTTAAATTCGTGGTCCCAACTTTTCGAATCGCTTGGTCAGTGACAACCCGTGAATTGCTATCATTTCCTCCTCAGATTTTGAACACGAAGTCTCCTCGTCTGATTTTGCATGAACCGCAAAAAACTTCTAAACATCCCCGACGCCCCCAAAATAGTATACATCACCTATTCCGAAAGTCACAATACATGGTATGTAAACAACTACAACTTTATTATTACAACAAGAAACTCGTGAGTTTGAATACAAATATTATCTTCTGCATAATATCTATACTCAAATAAATCCTCATCACATTTATCGATACATTATTTTACAAAAATGGTGAGGACTACTAAACAATCCTTTCTAAAACCTTCATTCCATACCCCCACTTGCATCGCTATATTCTCGCCTCCCCGAGAAAAAAATGGAACAAAAGGAAAAGGGTGAGCTCAACTAGCTCAAGAAGAATATTACGACTAAGATAATATACAACAAATTATCGTTAGTCTTCAACAGGAAAAATAAATAGTAATACAATAGACAACAAATTTTAAATCAATATTCAAGCTGAAATAATAATTCATTAGAAGAGTTAAGTAGAGAATGCAAACTACTATCTTCTATGTATGAATTTAAAAGTTCATCGCTCATCTTTTATCCCCGTAAACATCAATCAATATACATCCGAATCAAATATTCATCTTTGCACTACAGCCAAAGATATTCATCACCGGTCATGTTCATTTAAACACTGCTCATCTTTGCACTACGCCAAAGATATTCTTCATCATCATTCATCTTTGCACTACACAGCCAAAAGATATTCTTAAGAATCATTCATCTTTGCACTACAGCCAAAGATATTCCATAATATCATCATTTAAGACCGAGGATGATGAAAAATTTTTTTTTTTTAAAGAAACGAATCCAAAGGAAACAAAATGACAAGGATTAAGGATTAAGGATTCGATTTGGTTTTATCCACGCCCAAAAATACCTCAAAAATAATCATAGTGGTGTAAAATTCAAGAATGATCAAAACACGGATACAATCAAAGTAGTATCCGTATTAGATGTTTTGACGAAAAAGAAGAAATTTTATTTTTCTATGAATAAGACCAGATACGTGAATAGTGCCAGATACGTGAATAAAGGCCAGATACGTGAAATAGTAAATCCGACACCAAAAGATAGAAATTCCACAAAAACATCTTCACGCTTCATTTAATAAGACTCATGAATAATAAGAATCGTGAATAAGAACTCGCTGAATAAGAACTCGTGAATAAGAACTCATGAATAAGAACCCATGAATAGTAACCCCCGATATGAAAAAGTTCCAAATTTGATAAAAACTTCAGATCAATATTTCAAAGATAATGATATCAAGAAATAATATCATTACGAAAAAAAAATAATATCCCTTACCTCGAAAGATCAAGATTTCTAAATTTAAACACCGATATAAAGTCAAGGAACTTGCACCGCCTAAAGAATACTCAAAGTATACTCAAAATACTCACAAGAATACGCCGATAATATAGAGAGAGAAAAACTTCAGCTTCGTGTGATTTTCAATTCTAACCCAAGACCCTATTTATAGAAAAATCGCTAGAACACCAAAGCGTAAAATTTAATAAAATATTAATATATATTATTAAATTCTACGCCCACCTTAAAATCTGATTCAAATCATCACCACCATGAGTGACTCACCTTTTGCCTAACTCAAAAAAAAAACGTTTTTCTTATTAAAAATATTTAAAACTTCAAAAATCAATTATTTTGAGCTTCGTAACTTCAATAATTCATAATAAATAGCCCTTTCATCAGAAAAAAATTCAATCTCATGAGTTTTTATAGGAAATTCAATTTCTACAACTTTGCAGAAGAAAGTTTTTCCAAATTCCAAATAGAAATTGACCAAATCCACAAACCAAGCGATTTTACAAAGCTATAATCAAATTTCACCAATAAATGGGGTCCACCGACATGTTTAACATGTTTTAAAACATTTATTGCAACAAAAATACTCTTCCTCCTCAGATACTCATATATCCCACATTCGTTGTAAAATATCACCATTATTATATATTATTAAAATATAATATATATTTAAATGAATTATTTTATCGTAAAAGATAAAATTTCAATTTTCAACAATTGTCACATTAAAAATTTTCTCCATCTATATCCACATAAAATCAATATTTTCCTCATCATATAAATCAATAATTAATTATTCACAAATAATATTACGTAATCACAATATCGACAACCGTGCAGCTCCTGTGAAAGAGGGGCTTTCCAATAAGAATTTCTTCTTATCATGCGCCGCAACAATTAGTGTGACCAAACCTCTCCTGTATGTAACTTTCTAGACATTGCCAATAATGTTATCTAATAATATTATTCAGATAATATGAATTATTGCTTCGATAATGAAAAATACCGTAGTAATGACAATTATCAAACAACAAAGAATATAAAATATCAACGCAAAGAATTATTAACTCAATAAAATAAATATCGAATAAGAATTATCGTAACCATTATCGAGTAGTGCCTTCACGTAAGAATCAATAATTGGTGCAATACCGCAGCAACCGCTCAACAACGCCAGACATAGTGTTTTTTTAACCACCGGTATTCCAACAAGATAATCTGTGAATAACTACGCCTGCTATTTTTAAAAACAACTTATATTTGTCGCTTTCTTCATCCAATCGCTCACATGGGGCCCACATGGTCATCGCTACCGTCGCATTTAATATTCCCCGACAAAGACATTTAATATTCCACCACCAAACCAAAATATTCCCCGACAACAATGAATATTTTATAACCACTTGCTTATTTTGAAATATTTATGATTTTAACCCTTAACTATCCACATTAATCAAATCAACCCTTACTATTTCAAAATAATAAATAAAGGAAATTCCTTTTTATTTAAAAATTTCGGGGTCTTACAACCTCCCTCCTTATGAAATTTCGCCCCTCGAAATCGACGACGCACTGTGTGTTTTCAAAAAAAGGTGAGGATACCTCGCTTTCATTTCCGCTTCCAATTCCTGTGTCATTTCTCTATAAAGATGATTCCTCCACAAAACTTTAACTTGTGGTATGACCTTTTCATAGCTGTAGGACATGCTCCTTCCTATCCAAGATCTTGACAGTACCTCCTCATACGCTAAGTCTTCTACTATCTCGTCCCTGGCTCTAACTCAATAACGTGGTTCGGTCTTTCACATATTTACGAAGTACGATATGTGAAACACATTATGAACACGAGACATACTTGAGGTAACGCAAGTCTATAGGCTACATTTCCTACTCTCCCAAGAATTTGAAATGGACCAATAAATCGTGGATCGAGCTTTCTCTCTTCCCAAATCTTGTAACTCCTTCCACGGAGCAACTCGCAACAATACACGATCCCCTCACATTAAATTCCACGCCCTTTCGATGAAGATCCGCATAACTCTTTTGTCGATCTTGTGCCGCTTTGTATACGCTGTCGAATCATTCGATCTTTTCTAGTAGTCATATCGCATTAACTCTCGTCCCAACAATGTTGCTTTCACCCACCTCATCCCAACATATCGAGAAACGACATTTTCGGCCATATAATGCTTCAAATGGAGCCACACCTATACTTGCTCGATAACTCGTTGTCAGTAGGAGAATTCCACCAATGGTAAATACTTATCCCAACTACCCTTCAAGTCTAGGACACGTAGTCTTAATAGATCTTCAAGAGTTTGAATAGTCCTCTCTCGATCATCCGTCCGCTTGGGGGATGGTATGCCAACTAAATCGCAAACTGCGCTCCATAGCTTTTTGCAAGCTAACCCAAAATCTTGAAGTGAATCTTGGGTCACGATCCAAACTATGGATACAGCATGCCATGCAACCTCACAATCTCATTCACGCATATACTAGCAAGACGCTCAAGGAATAAGTCTCCGTGATTCAAGAAAAATGAGCAGACTTGGTTAATCTATCAACAATAACCCAAATAAGATTGATGCCTTGAGAAACCGTAGGAAGACCCGTAACTAAATCCATAGTAATGTGTTCCCACTTCCATTCCTAATCTCAAGTGGTTGCAACGGACCCTTAGGTACAAGATGCTCCGCCTTTACACGCCGGGTAAGTTAAACACATCGAGATAAACTTTGCAATCTCTCTCTTCATATTGTTCCACCAAAATGTATGTCAAGATCACGATACATTTTAGTACTTCCAGATGGATTGCAAATGGTGTATCAGGTGCCTCCATCATAATCTTGACTTCAAATCGTAGTCGTTAGAACACAAAGTCTAGAGTGACTCAAGTATTCCTTCTTCATCAATTCTCGCCCTAATAGCTCCTTCTTGACTTTCTTCTTCATACGATCACCCCGGCTGGGCTCGAGCAACCTTAACTTTTTCTATTAAAGTCGGGTCTACGCAGATACTTGACATCATCGCACTCGCTCCTCGCATATGATCTTCTACTCAACGCGCCACCTACGCTCACGCTTTTACTCAGATGGTATCAATAGTGTGGTCGTAGTCTTCAATAGCTCGAGCCAACGTCACGCCAGATGTTGAGTTCTTTTTTGAGTGAAGAAATATTTAAGGCTTTTATGGTCCTAATATATCTCCACTTTCTCCCCATATAGATAAGGCTCCATATTTTTAGCGAAAACGATCGGGCCGCTAACTCTAGATCACGAGTAGGATAATTCCTCTCATACTCTTTTTGTCATGGGCATAGGCTATGACTTTCCCACGCTGCATGAGAACACATCCTAACCCTTTGCCCAAGCATCATCAGAGATAACAAATCCATCCGAACCGAGATGGTATATTGTTAACAACAAAATAAATAAGTCTCCTCTAAGCTCTTGAAACTTTTCTCGATTCTTCGCCCCAAACGAATTTTGTATCCTTCCGAAGTTAGTGAAGTTAATGGAGTAGCGATTCGAGAAAACCCTTCCACGAATCTCCGATAATAACCAAATTTAAGCCCAAAAGCTACGATTTCAACCACCGACTTTTGCTGTTCTAACTTCAGATTGCTTCAATCTTCACGGATCAACAGATACTCCATGTTTCGACACCACGCGCCCAAGGAATGCTACTTCCTCGCCGTAACTCGTGATTTCTTCAATTTGGCATATAGTTTGTTTTCACGGGCCTTCGAGTACCAAATTTCAAAATGGTGCTCATGATCTTCACGACTTTTGAATATATATGAGGATGTCATCAATAAAGACAACAACGAATCGATCCAAATATTCCTCAATACTTGGCTCATCATATCCATGAAAGTCATAGGAGCATTAGTTAGTCCGAAAAGACACGACTAAGAATTCATAATGCCCATACCGAAGTTCTCAAGGCGCCTTTTGAATATCCTCGCCTAATCTTCACCGATGATATCCGTAATCTAAGATCGATTTTTGAAAAGAATCAGGCCCTCTGCAGAATCGGGTCAAACAAGTCATCAATACGAGGTAGAGATACCTATTCTCGATGGTGACATGGTTCAATTCCCGATAGTCAATACAAAAAGTCGATACTCCCGCTCTTTTCTTCTTTACAAATAAAACAGAGCACCCCAAGGAGATGTACTAGATCGAATGAAACCGATGTCCAACAATTCCTCGAAGTGACCTTTAACTCCTCAAGTTCAATAGAGCCATTCGATATGGGGTTTTAGAAATGGGCTTTGTACTCAGTTCAAGATCAATAAAGAATTCAACTTCACGCTCGGGGTAGACCGGAAGTTCTTCGAGAAATACGCCAGAAAGTCAATAACAACAGAATATTATTCAAATTTGACGTGTCTTTATTCAAATCCATAACATGGGCTAAGAAAGCTTGACATCCGCTTTTTCAATAAACGAATAGCTTTATGATTAGATATGATAAAGATTGATTTTAATGGTTTAGTTGCTTGAATTGCATAACACAAAGTCAAGTTAGAATATGAAAACTAACAACCTTACGAAAAAAACAATCAATTTTGGTACGATGAGTAGTTAACCAATCAATCCCTAAAATCACATCAAAAGCAAGTATCTTTAAAGAGATAAGGTCAATGTGTAAGGTAATGGTGCCAACTCAATCAAACAAGATTTATAAACAAAGGATGTGATGAAAGTTTCTCCTAACTGAGTTTCCACAGATAGTCAAAGTCTAATTTCTCCTGAGTCAAGTTTAAACGCTGAGCACACACGCAGAGAGATAAATGAATGGGTAGCACCCCAGATCAAGTAAGGTATAAACTTCGCAAGAATTTATAAATAGCTTACCCGTGATCACCTCGCTTGGGTTCCTCGATTATGACCAAATACAACAAAAACGCCTTCCCTAATCGCTGACTTTCGACTTTTCTCGACATGTTTTTTCGAGTCACCGTCCCTCACTAACTAGGTTTCGCCATCGCATAATCTCGAGCGATATGTCCTTCCTTTCCACAATTATAGCATACCTTGAATCTGCTAGGGCGCTTGACCGATATGTCCTCTTTTCCGTGATTTAGAGATATACGACCGGTGGGTCGTTTCTCCTCCCTTAACCGCCAGCTCACGCAAGACCGCTGCCTTCATATGGTCGTTGTTAAATCTCCTCTTTAAAATCTCCTCCCGACTCGCTTTCTTCTATTTTCACGGCTATGATTACCACCAGAGTGGTTACCATTTTTGTCCGTCTCTTTTTTCTCCGCAGTTATCATTATTCTGCTGATCGCTATCTCCGATACGATCCTCGTCAGGGTCCTCAACGACCGTATTTCAAGTATCTCGCCTAATAATTGAGCCCTCTTACAACATCCAATAGAGAGAAAATTTATGAGAAATGAGATATCGACGACGCCGTTTCAAACCTCTAAGAAACATCCGCCATATACGCTCCTCATTCTCCACCAAATGAGGTGCAAACCGATAACTCGCAAACTTTGCCTCGCATCGAGACACCGCCCATGTTGTTTTGTTCCAATCAATGAACTCCACTTCCTTCATACGACGTAACACTTTCGTGAAAGTATTTGTCATTAAATAGCTTCAAACGCCTCCCAAGACATGCCGAAAAGCGCCCGATGGGTACGCTTCACGCATCCCACCAAGAGTCCGCCCGCCACTTTTAACATAAAGGTGGCGAATGGAACCTTCGTTCTCCGCATCCCAAGACATCGAATATCTTGCAATTTGTTTGACCCATGTTTCCGCCATGATCGGATCCGCTTTCCCTTAAATTCGTGGTCCCAACTTCAATCGCTTGGCCGTGATAACCCGTGAATTGCTATCATTTCTCCTCAGATTTTGAACACGAAGTCTCCTCGTCTGATTTTTTTTGTATTAACCGCAAAAAACTTCTAAACATCCCCTCGCTCATCATCTCGCTTCAATGGTGTTGTTCACAGAGGAACATTGCCACTGTCAGACGCGCGCTCCCTCGCTGGTGAGTACAGCATCTCCACTGGCCTCATTTCCATCATATTATTATTCTCAATGACATTCTCAAATACCGCCATAAAACAAGGGGTTAATTAAGGAAATCAATATATCACATAATATCCCTATATACCCGACTAACTAACAAATAAGCTTAGTAGACACACTAGCTAAGGATTTACTCTGCCTCCTCCTCCTAGTTCTATTCCCCGATCTCCGCCAGAGATCATATCCCTAAGCTCGATACTAACCGCGACGCCCCCAAAATAGTATACATACATCACCCATTCCGAAAGTCAATATACATGGTACGTAAAACAACTACAACTTTATTATTACAACAAGAAAAACTGTGAGTTTGAATACAAATATTATCTTCTGCATAATATCTATACTCAAATAAATCCTCATCACATTTATCGATACATTATTTTACAAAAATGTGAGGACTACTAAACAATCCTTTCTAAAACCTTCATTCCATACCCCGACTGCATCGCTATATTCTCGCCTCCCGAGAAAAAAAAATGGAACAAAAGGAAAAGGGTGAGCTCAACTAGCTCAAGAAAGAATATTACGACTAAGATAATATACAACAAATTATCGTTAGTCTTCAACAGGAAAAAAATCTAATAGAATACAATAGACAACAAATTTTAAATCAATATTCGCAATGAAATAATAATTCATTAGAAGAGTTAAGTAGAGAATGCAAACTACTATCTTCTATGTATGAATTTAAAAGTTCATCGCTCATCTTTTATCCCCGTAACATCAATCAATATACATCCGAATCAAATATTCATCTTTGCACTACAGCCAAAGATATTCATCACCGGGTCATGTTCATTTAAACACTGCTCATCTTCAACTACGCCCAAAGATATTCTTCAGAATCATTCATCTTTGCACTACACAGCAAAGATATTCTTAAGAAATCATTCATCTTTGCACTACAAAAGCCAAAGATATTCCATAATATCATCATTTAAGACCGAGGATGATGAAAATATTTTTTTTTTTTAAGAAACGAATCCAAAGGAAACAAAATGACAAGGATTAAGGATTAAGGATTCGTATTTTGTTTTATCCACGCCAAAAAATACCTCAAAAATAATCATAGTGGTGTAAAATTCAAGAATGATCAAAACATGGATACAATCAAAGCTAGTATCCGTATTAGATATTTTGACAAAAGAAGAAATTTTATTTTTCTATGAATAAGACCAGATACGTGAATAAGTGCCGATACGTGAATAATAAAGGCATACGTGAATAAGAACTCCGACACCAAAAGATAGAAATTCCACAAAAAACATCTTCACGCTTCATTTAATAAGACTCGTGAATAAGAATCGTGAATAAGAATCATGAATAAGAACTCGTGAATAAGAACTCATGAATAAGAACTCATGAATAGTAACCCCATATGAAAAAGTTCCAAATTTGATAAAAAGTTCAAATCAATATTTCAAAGATAATGATATCAAGAAATAATATCATTACGAAAAAAAATAATATCCCTTACCTCGAAAGATCAAGATTTCTAAATTTAATACCGATATAAAGTAAAGGAACTTCAGACCGCCTAACAATACTCAAAGTATACTCAAAATACTCACAAGAATACGCCGATAATATAGAGAGAGAAAACTTCAGCTTCGTGTGATTTTTCAATTCTAACCCAAGACCCTATTTATAGAAAATCGCTAGAATACCAAAAGCGTAAAAATTTAATAAAATATTAATATATAATTATTAAATTCCTACGCACCCCAAAAATCTGATTCAAACCATCAGCCATTTGAAGAGTGACTCACCTTGCCTAACTCAAAAAAAAACGTTTTTCTTATTAAAATAATTAAAAACTTCCAAAAATAATTATTTTGAGTTTCGTAACTTCAATAATTCATAAAAATAGCCCTTTTTCATCAGAAAATTCAATCTCATGAGTTTTTATAGGAAATTCAATTTCTCTACAACTTTGCAGTAAGAAAGTTTTTCCAAATTCCAAATAGAAATTGACCAAATCCACAAACCAAGCGATTTTACAAAGCTATAATCAAATTTCAAAAATAAATGGGGTCCACCGACATGTTTAACATGTTTTAAAAACATTTATTGCAACAAAAATACTCTTCCTCCTCAGATACTCATATATCCCACATTCGTTGTAAAATATCACCATTATTATATTATTAAAATATAATAATATATTTAAATGAATTATTTTATCGTAAAAAGATAAAATTTTAATTTTCAACAATTGTCACATTAAAATTTTCTCCATCTATATCCACATAAAATCAATATTTTCCTCATCATATAAATCAATAATTAATTATTCACAAATAATATTACGTAATCACAATATCGACAACCAGCAGCTCCTGAAAGAGGGGCTTTCCAATAAGAATTTCTTCATCATCCCGCAAGCAATTAGTGACCAAACCTCTCCTTAGATGTAACTTTCTAGACATTGCCAATAATGTTATCTAATAATATTATTCAGATAATATGAATTATCGCTTCGATAATGAAAAATACCGTAAATGACAATTATCAAACAACAAAGAATATAAAATATCAACGCAAAGAATTATTAACTCAATAAAATAAAATATCGAATAAGAATTATCGTAACCATTATCGAAAGTAGTGCCTTCACGTAAGAATCAATAATTGGTGCAATACCGCAGCAATCGCTCAACAACGCCAGACAAACCAATTTTTAACCAACGGTATTCCAACAAGATAATCTGTGAATAACTACGCCATATTTTTAAACAACTTATATTTGTCGCTTTCTTCATCCAATCGCTCACATGGGCCCACACATATGGTCATACTACTCGCATTTAATATTCCCCGACAAAGATTTAATATTCCACGACCACCAAACGAATATTCCCCGACAACAATGAATATTTTATAACCACTTGCTTATTTTGAAATATTTATGATTTTTACCCTTAACTATCCACATTAATCAAATCAACCCTTACTATTTCAAAATAATAAATAAAGGAAATTCCTTTTATTTAAAAATTTCGGGGTCTTACAACCTCCCTCCTTATGAAATTTCGCCCTCGAAATCGACGACGACACTGTGTTTCAAAAAGGTGAGGATACCTCGCTTTCATTTCCGCTTCCAATTCCCTGTGTCATTTCTCTATAGATGATTCCTCCACAAAACTTTAACTTGTGGTATGACCTTTCATACAGTAGGACATGCTCCTTCCTATCCAAGATCTTGACAGTACCTCCTCATACGCTAAGTCTTCTACTATCTCGTCCTGCTTCTAACTCAATAACGTGGTTCGGTCTTTCACATATTTACTTAAGTACGAGATATGTGAAACACATTTATGAACACGAGACATACTTTTGAGGTAACGCAAGTCTATAGGCTACATTTACTCTCTACAAGAATTTGAAATGGACCAATAAATCGTGGATCGAGCTTTCCTCTCTCCCAAATCTTGTAACTCCCTTCCACGGAGCAACTCGCAACAATACATGATCCCCTACACTAAATTCCACGCCCTTTCGATGAAGATCCGCATAACTCTTTTGTCGATCTTGTGCCGCTTTGTATACGCTTGTCGAATCATTTGATCTTTTCTAGAGTCATACGCATTAACTCTCTGTCCCAACAAAAATGTTGCTTCACCCACCTCATCCCAACATATCGAGAACGACATTTTCGGCCCATATAATGCTTCAAATGGAGCCACACCTATACTTGCTCGATAACTCGTTGTCAGTAGAGAATTCCACCAATGGTAAATACTTATCCCAACTACCTTGAAGTCTCAGGACACGTAGTCTTAATAGATCTTCAAGAGTTTGAATAGTCCTCTCCGATCATCCGTCTGCTTGGGGATGGTATGCCAACTAAATCGCAAACTGCGCTCATAGCTTTTTGCAAGCTAACCCAAAATCTTGAAGTGAATCTTGGGTCACGATCCAAACTATGGATACAGTGCATGCCATGCAACCTCACAATCTCATTCACGCATATACTAGCAAGACGCTCAAGGAATAAGTCTCCGACGGCAAGAAATGAGCGATTTGGTTAATCTATCAACAATAACCCAAATAAAGATTGATGCCTTGAGAAACCGTAGAAAGACCCGTAAACGAAATCCATAGTAATGTGTTCCCACTTCCATTTCTAATCTCAAGTGGTTGCAACGGACCCTTTTAGTACTAGATGCTCCGCCTTTTACACGCCGACAAGTTAAACACATCGAGATAAACTTTGCAATCTCTCTCTCATATTTGTTCCACCAAAATGTATGTCAAGATCACGATACATTTTAGTACTTCCAGATGGATTGCAAATGGGTATCAGTGTGCCTCCATCATAATCTTGTACTTCAAATCGTAGTCGTTAGAACACAAAGTCTAGAGTGGACTCAAGTATTCCTTCTTCATCAATTCTCGCCCCTAATAGCTCCTTCTTGTACTTTCTTCTTCATACGATCACCTCCGCCTGCGGGCTCGAGCAACCTTAACTTTTTCTATTAAAGTCGGCTTCTACGCGATACTTGACATCATCGCACTCGCTCCTCGCATATGATCTTCTACTCAACGCGCCACCACCACGCTCGCTTTTACCGTGATGGTATCAATAAAGTGGTCGTAGTCTTCAATAGCTCGAGCCAACGTCACGCCGCATGTCGAGTTCTTTTTGAGTGAAGAAATATTTAAGGCTTTTATGGTCCTAATATATCTCCACTTTCTCCCATATAGATAAGGCTCCATATCTTTAATAAAAACGATCGGGCCGCTAACTCTAGATCACGAGTAGGATAATTCCTCTCATACTTTTTTAAGTTGTCGCGAGGCATAGGCTATGACTTTCCCACGCTGCATGAGAACACATCCTAACCCTTTGCCTCAAGCATCATCAGAGATAACAAATCCATCCGAACCAGATGGTATTGTTAACAACAAAAAATAAATAAGTCTCCTCTAAGCTCTTGAAACTTTTCTCGATTCTTCGCTCCAAACGAATTTTGTATCCTTCCGAAGTTAGCCGAAGTTAATGGAGTAGCGATTCGAGAAAACCCTTCCACTAATCTCCGATAATAACCAAATAAGCCCAAAAGCTACGATTTCAACACCGACTTCTGCTGTTCTAACTTCAGATTGCTTCAATCTTCACGGATCAACAGATACTCCATGTTTCGACACCACGCGCGCTCCAAGGAATGCTACTTCCTCAAGCCGTAACTCGCATTTCTTCAATTTGGCATATAGTTTGTTTTCACGAAGCCTTTGAGTACCAAATTTCAAATGGTGCTCATGATCTTCACGACTTTTGAATATATATGAGGATGTCATCAATAAAGACAACAACGAATCGATCCAAATATTCCTCAATACTTGGCTCATCATATCCATGAAAGTCAGCAGGAGCATTAGTCAGTCCGAAAGACACGACTAAGAATTCATAATGCCCATACCGAGTTCTCAAGGCGCTTTGAATATCCTCGCCTAATCTTCACCGATGATATCCGTAATCTAAGATCGATTTTTGAAAAGAATCAGTGCCCTCAGAATCGGGTCAAACAAGTCATCAATACGAGGTAGAGGATACCTATTCTCGATGGTGACATGGTTCAATTCCCGATAGTCAATACAAAGTCGCATACTCCCGCCTTTTCTTCTTTACAAATAAAACAGAGCACCCCAAGGAGATGTACTAGATTTAATGAAACCGATGTCCAACAATTCCTCGTAGTTGACCTTTAACTCCTCAAGTTCAATAGAGCCATTCGATATGGGGTTTTAGAAATGGGCTTTGTACTGTGTTCAAGATCAATAAAGAATTCAACTTCACGCTCGGGGTAGACCGGAAGTTCTTCGAAAATACGCCAGAAAGTCAATAACAACAGAATATTATTCAAATTTGACGTGTCTTTATTCAAATCCATAACATGGGCTAAGAAAGCTTGACATCCGCTTTTTCAATAAACGAATAGCTTTATGATTAGATATGACAAAGTTGATTGATTTTAATGGTTTAGTTGTTTGAATTGCATAACAAAGTCAAGTTAGAATATGAAAACTAACAACCTTACGAAAACAATCAATTTTGGATGATGAGTAGTTAACCAATCAATCCCTAAAATCACATCAAAAGCAAGTATCTTTAAAGAGATAAGGTCAATGTGTAAGGTAATGGTGCCAACTTGAATCAAACAAGATTTATAAACAAAGGATGTGATGAAAGTTTCTCCTAACTGAGTTTCCACAGATAGTCAAAGTCTAATTTCTCCTGAGTCAAGTTTAAACGCTGAGCACAAGCAGAGAGATAAATGAATGGGTAGCACCCCAGATCAAGTAAGGTATAAACTTCGCAAGAATTTATAAATAGCTTACCCGTGATCACCTCGCTTGGTTCCTCGATTATGACCAAATACAACAAACGCCTTCCCTAATCGCTGACTTTCGACTTTTCTCGGGATGTTTTTTTTGAGTCACCGTCCCTCACGAACTAGGTTTCGCCATCGCATAAATCTCGAGCGATATGTCCTTCCTTTCCACAATTATAGCATACCTTGAACTGCTAGGGCGCTTGACCGATATGTCCTCTTTTTCCGTGATTTAGAAGATACGACCGGTGGTCGCTTCTCCTCCTTAGAACCAGCTTGTCACGCAAGACCGCTGCCTTCACATGGTCGCTGTTAAATCTCCTCTTTTAAAATCTCCTCCCGACTCGCTTCTTTCTATTTTCACGGCTATGATTACCACCAGAGTGGTTACCATTTTTTTCCGTCTCGCTTTTCTCCGCCGGTTATCATTATTCTTCGCTGATCGCTATCTCCGGTACGATCCTCGGTTATGGGTCCTCAAATGACCGCATACTCAAGTATCTCGCCTAATAATCGAGCCCCTGCTTACAACATCTCAATAGAGAGAAAATTTATGAGAAATGAGATATCGACGACGCCGGTTTCAAACCTCTAAGAAACATCCGCCATACGCTCTCATTCTCCACCAAATGAGGTGCAAACCGATAACTCGCAAACTTTGCCTCGCATCGAGACACCGCCATGTTGTTTTGTTCTAATCATGAACTCCACTTCCTTCATACGACGTAACACTTTCGTGAAAGTATTTGTCATTAAATAGTTCAAAACGCCTCCCAAGACATGCCGAAAAGCGGCCGATGGGTACGCTTCACGCATTCCCACCAAGAGTCCGCTTCGCCACTTTAACATAAAGGTGGCGAATGGAACCTTCGTTTCTCCGCATCCCAAGACATCGAATATCTTGTAATTTGTTTGACCCATGTTTCCGCCATGATCGGATCCGCTTTCCTTAAATTCGTGGTCCCAACTTTTTGAATCGCTGGGTCGTGATATAACCCGTGAATTGCTATCATTTCTCCTCAGATTTTGAACACGAAGTCTCCTCGTCTCGATTTTTGCATGAACCGCAAAAAACTTCTAAACATCCCCTCGCTCATCATCTCGCTTCAATGGTGTTGTTCACAGAGGAACATCACCACTTGCAGCACGCTCTCCTCGCTGCAGAGTACACAGCATCTCCACTGGCCTCATTTCCATTGTTAATATTCTCACGACATTCTCAAATACACGCCATAAAACAAGGGTTAATTAAGGAAATCAATATATCACATAATATCCCTATATACCGACTAACTAACAAATAAGCTTTGTAGACACACTAGCAAGGATTTACTCGCCTCCCTCCTAGTTCTATTCCCCGATCTCCGCCAGAGATCATATCCCTAAGCTCGATACTAAACCGCGACGCCCCCAAAATAGTATACATCACCCATTCCGAAAGTCACAATACACGGGTATGTAAACAACTACAACTTTATTATTACAACAAGAAATCGTGAGTTTGAATACAAATATTATCTTCTGCATAATATCTATACTCAAATAAATCCTCATCACATTTATCGATACATTATTTTACAAAAATGGTGAGGACTACTAAACAATCTTTTCTAAAACCTTCATTCCATACCCCGACTGCATCGCTATATTCTCGCCTCCCCGAGAAAAAAAAATGAACAAAAAAAGAAAAGGGTGAGCTCAACTAGCTCAAGAAAATAATATTACGACTAAGATAATATACAACAAATTATCGTTAGTCTTCAACAGGAAAAAAATCTAATGTAATACAATAGACAACAAATTTTAAATCAATATTCGCAATGAAAATAATAATTCATTAGAAGAGTTAAGAGAGAATGCAAACTACTATCTTCTATGTATGAATTTAAAAGTTCATCGCTCATCTTTTATCCCCGTAACATCAATCAATATACATCCGAATCAAATATTCATCTTTGCACTACAGCCAAAGATATTCATCACCGGGTCATGTTCATTTAAACACTGCTCATCTTTGCACTACGGCCAAAGATATTCTTCAGAATCACATTCATCTTCATCTTCGCACTACAGCCAAAGATATTCTTAAGAAATCATTCATCTTTGCACTACAGCCAAAGATATTCCATAATATCATCATTTAAGACCGAGGATGATGAAAAAATATTTTTTTTTTAAGAAACGAATCCAAAGGAAACAAAAATGACAAGGATTAAGGATTAAGGATTCGTATTTTGTTTTATCCACGCCCAAAAATACCTCAAAAATAATCATAGTGGTGTAAAATTCAAGAATGATCAAAACACGGATACAATCAAAGCTAGTATCCGTATTAGATATTTTGACAAAAAGAAGAAATTTTATTTTTCTATGAATAAGACCAGATACGTGAATAAAGGTCAGATACGTGAATAAAGGCCGATACGCGAATAAAATCTCGACACCAAAAGATAGAAATTCCACAAAAACATCTTCACGCTTCATTTAATAAGACTCGTGAATAAGAATCTCGTGAATAAGAATCATCTAAGAATCTTAATAAGAACTCGTGAATAAGAAACTCATGAATAAGAACTCCATGAATAGTAACCCCATATGAAAAAAGTTCCAAATTTGATAAAAACTTCAATCAATATTTCAAAGATAATGATATCAAGAAATAATATCATTACGAAAAAAAATAATATCCCTTACCTCGAAAGATCAAGATTTCTAAATTTAAATACCGTATATAAAGTCAAGGAACTCAGACCGCCTAACAATAATACTCAAAGTATACTCAAAATACTCACAAGAATACGCCGATAATATAGAGAGAGAAAACTTCAGCTTCGTGTGATTTTTTTCATTCTAACCCAAGACCCTATTTATAGAAAAATGCTAGAACACCAAAGCGTAAAATTTAATAAAATATTAATATATATTATTAAATTTTTCCTTACCCACCTTAGAAATCTGATTCAAATCCATCAACCACATGTGACTCACCTTGCCTAACTAAAAAAAAAAAACGTTTTTCTTAAAAAAATATTTAAAACTTCAAAATTAATTATTTTGAGCTTCGTAACTTCAATAATTCATAATAAATAGCCCTTTCATCAGAAAAATTTCAATCTCATGAGTTTTTATAGGAAATTCAATTCTCTACAACTTTGCAGTAAGAAAGTTTTTCCAAATTCCAAATAGAAATTGACCAAATCCACAAACGGGGCGATTTTACAAAGCTATAATCAAATTTCACCAATAAATGGGGTCCACCGACATGTTTAACATGTTTTAAAAACATTTATTGCAACAAAAATACTCTTCCTCCTCAGATACTCATATATCCCACATTCATTGTAAAATATCACCATTATTATATTATTAAAATATAATAATATATTTAAATGAATTATTTTATCGTAAAAAGATAAAATTTCAATTTTCAACAATTGTCACATTAAAAATTTTCTCCATCTATATCCACATAAAATCAATATTTTCCTCATCATATAAATCAATAATTAATTATTCACAAATAATATTACGTAATCACAATATCGACAACCAGCAGCTCCTGTGAGGAGGGGCTTTCCAATAAGAATTTCTTCATCGCGCGCAAGCAATTAGTGTGACCAAACCTCTCCTGTATGTAACTTTCTAGACATTGCCAATAATGTTATCTAATAATATTATTCAGATAATATGAATTATTGCTTCGATAATGAAAAATACCGTAATGACAATTATCAAACAACAAAGAATATAAAATATCAACGCAAAGAATTATTAATCAATAAAATAAAATATCGAATAAGAATTATCGTAACCATTATCGAGTAGGCCTTTCACGTAAGAATCAATAATTGGTGCAATACCGCAGCAATCACCGCTCAACAACGCCAGACATCGTGTTTTTAACCACCGGTATTCCAACAAGATAATCTGTGAATAACTACGCCAAGTATTTTTAAACAACTTATATTTGTCGCTTTCTTCATCCAATCGCTTCACATGGGCCCACACACACGGTCAAGCTACCGTCGCATTTAATATTCCCCGACAAAGATTTAATATTCCACGACCAAACGAATATTCCCCGACAACAATGAATATTTTATAACCACTTGCTTATTTTGAAATATTTATGATTTTACCCCTAACTATCCACATTAATCAAATCAACCCTTACTATTTCAAAATAATAAATAAAGGAAATTCCTTTTTATTTAAAAGACTCAAGTATTCTTTCTTCATCGATTCTTCCTTCCTAAGATAAAGACCTTCTTGCACTTTCTTCCTCATACGATCGCCTCCGTGTCCGTAGCTCGAGCAGCCTTTAACTTTATCGATTAAAGTCGGTTCTACTCAGATACTCGCTTATCATCACACGCGTCCCCTCGAGTCTTTAACTCTATCTCCATCCTTTGCAAGTCACACAAAATGGGCCTTTCATACGACAATATCGCACTCAGATTTGCATATGATTTTCTACTCAATGCGCCGCCTACCACGCTCGCTTTTCCGTGATGGTATCGATGGTACGATCATAATCTTTCAATCAGCTTCTAGCCAACGCCGTTGTCGCATGTCGAGTTCCTTTTGAGTGAAGAAATATTTGAGGCTTTTATGATCCGTAAAGATCTCCACTTTCTCCCCATACAAGTAATGCCTCCAAATTTTAAGTGAAAGATAACAAATGCTAACTCTAGATCATGAGTAGGATAATTCCTCTCATATTCTTTGAGTTGTCGCGAGGCATAAAGCTATAACTTTTCCATGTCGCATGAAGAACACATCCCAACCCTTTGCTCAAGCATCACCAGAGATGACAAATCCTCCGAGCCGATGGTATTGTCGTAACAAAATAAATAAGTCTCCTCTCGAGTTCTTGAAAACTCTTCTCACATTCTTCGCCTCCAACCGAACTTTCAGATCTTTCCGAGTCACCGAGTCAATGGAGTAGCGATTCGAGAAAATCCTTCCACGAATCTCCGATAATAACCAAATTTAAACCGAGAAAGCTACGATTTCTATCCATCGATTTAGGTTGTTCCCACTTTGAATAGCTTCAATCTTTTGGGTCAATGATATTCCACGACTTGATACCACGTGCCCAAGGAATGCTACTTCTTCGCCGTAACTCGATTTCTTCAACTCGCATAAAAGCTTATATTCACGGTTTTGGAGTGTCACCTCAAGTGTTGCTTTCATGATCTTCACGCTTTTTGAATAAATAAGGATGTCATCAATAAAGACGACCACAAAGTGATCTAAATATTCCTCAATACTTGGCTCATCATATCCATGAAGCAAAAGGAGCATTAGTCAATCCAAAGGACACGACTAGAATTCATAATGCCCGCATCGAGTTCTCGAAGCCGCCTTTGGAATGTCACGGCTCTAATCTTCAATCGGTGATATCCTAACGAAGATCAATCTTTGAAAAGAATTTGCTCTCCTGCAACCGGGTCAAACAGTCATCAATACGCGGGCAATGGATACCTATTTTTATGGTGACATGATTCAACTCCCGATAATCAATACAAAGTCGCATACTCCCATCTTTCTTCTTCACGAATGTAATGTGAGCACCCCAAGGAGAAGTACTAGGACTAATAAAGCCAATGTCTAACAATTCCTCGCAGCTTGGGTCTTTAACTCCTCAAGTTCAATAGAGCTATTCGATATGGGCTTTTGAAATAGGTTTTGTACCGGGTTCAAGGTCGATACAAAATTCAATTTCACGCCTGGGGGTAGGCCAGAAGTTCTTCTGGGAATACGCCAGAAATTTATTAACAATAGAAATATCGCTCAAAACCGACGATTTTTGTTTAAATCAGGATACGAGCTAAGAAAGCTTGACATCCGCTTTTCAATAAACGAATAGCTTTATGGCTTGAGATGACCGTGATTGATTTTAATGGTTTGGTCGTTTGAATTCGCATAATAGGTTGATTAGAATATGAAAGCTAACAACCTTACGAAAACAATCAATTTTGTATGATAAGTAGTAGTTAACCAATCAATCCTTGTAATCACGCCAAATGCAAGTATTTTTAATGAAATAAGATCGACAGTAATGTGAGGGTACCGATTTGAACCAAACAAGACTTATAAACAAAGGATGTAATGAAGGTTTCTCCCAACGGAGTTTCCACAGATAAGTCAAAGTCTAATTTCTCCTGAGTCAAATTTAATCGATGAGCGCAAGTAGAGAAATAAAAGAATGGGTAGAACCCAGATCAAATAAAGTATAGACTTCATTAGAGTTTATGATAAGCTTACCCGTGATGACCTCATTCGGATTCCTTGCTTTTTGGGAGGTCACAACAAACGCCTCCTCAGACTACCTGCTTTTGAATTTTCCGACGGCCTTTGGTGCTCCATCCTAGTTGAATTTGTCTTCTAAACGACAAAATCGAGCTAAGTTGACCTTCTTTCCACAATTATAACATGCTTTGACTCGCATGGCGCAGCTTTGACCGATGTGTCCTCTCCTCCGCATTTGAAGCATATGATAGTGGTCTTTCTCCTTCCTTAACAACGGGTGCCGGTGTCGACGCCTTTCCATCATCATGAATCTCCTTTTCTTGAAATGTCCATTCTTATTGTTTTGGCCCCGATTACCACCGGCGGTTACCATATCCGCCCGCTGATTCCTCCACGCTTGTTGTCACCGCTCGATGACTACTCTCACCGGTATTATAATTTTGCCTACCGCTTCTTTTAATTGGTTGACTCATTATCGCTGCTCCACTAATCGAGCCCTATTTACAACATCCAATACAAACACGCTTTTACGAGAAATAAGATGTCGACGATTCCCGCTTCAAACCTCTTAAAACATTCGCGCCATTCTCTCTTCATTATCCACCAAGTGGGACGAAACCGTGATAACTCCGCAAATTTTGCCTCGTATCATGACACCTGGCCATATTGTTTTGTTCCAACTTGATAAACTCCACCTCCTTCATGTGGCGTAATACTTTCGTGAAAGTATTTGTCGCTGAATGTACCTCCCGAACTTCTCCCAAGATATCTTCAAGACAAAGAAGTCGAGTACGCTTTTACCGATTCCCACCAAGAATCGCCTCCGCAAGCAACATAAAGGCTGAAAGGAACCTTTTTTCCTCGAGCATCCCAAGACATCAAATATCTTGGTAATCTGCTTTATCCATGCTTCCGCCGTAAGTGGTTTTGCTCTCCCTTAAACTCCCGGTGGTCCCAGCCTAATTGTTTAATGGTGACCGCCCGAGAGTTTTCCGTGTTTCCACCTACGCTTTTGGATGTGAGTCGCCTCGCTGTTGCTGCATAAATCGCATAAAGCCTCCGAACATTCGATCATTCATCATTTGGTCAAGGTTGTTGTTTGCATGAGGATTGTCGCCTTCCTGCATGCACATTATCCTCGATTATTGATATGCTGGTGAATCAACGATCGCCTCATGCTCCATCATATTCTCAACATTCTCAAATGTCATTTTCAGACATCGCCACAAAACAAAAGGTTAATTGACATGTAACAAATTATCCCTATCTTCCCGACCAACCAATAAAATAAAGACATAAACTTAGTAGGTCATACTAACAAGGTATTCCCCGCTCTCCCTCCTAGTACTATTCTCACATCTTAGCCGTGGATCATATCCCTAAGCTCGATACTAACCGTGACGCCCCCAAAATTAGGTATACATCACCCATCTTGGGTCGCTACTTACATGGTACGTAATTTAAATACAACTTACTAACATAACTGCGTGGTACAATACGACATAAACCGTGAGTTTAAATACAAATATCGCCTACTAGATATTATACAAACTCAAAAGGAGTCCTCATTACAATTATTATCACACTATTTCACGTAATAAATGAGGACTACTAATGCTATCTTCGACCATCACTGCTTCCCCGACTCGTCCCAAATATATTCTCATTTCCTAAGAGAATAAAGAAAGAAAGGGTGAGCTCAACTAGCCCAAGAAGAAATATTATGACTAAGATAATGCGTAATAAATTATCAATAGTCTTCAACAATGTTAAACCGATAAAATACAATGAACAACCAGTTTAACTCACAATGAATATGCAATCCATTAAAAGAGTCAAGTAGAAAATAAAATCTACTATCTTTTAGGTTTTAAAAGGTTTTTCATCATCATATAAATTTAGACTCACTTTTAATAAATATTCCACATCATCGAATCACCCCGCACTACTACCAAGGATATTCTTTAAGATATCACGACCACAATTATTCATGCACTACGCGCCAAGAATATTTGTGTATTCATTAATGGTCATGATCATGCCAACAACTCGTTCCATCAATGCACTACGGCCAATCGAGGATTTTTATCACATCATTTGTAACATTACTACCATGATTACACCGAATAGTCTCTCGTCATAATCATACCAAGTCCATCTACGCACTACAAAACCCATTTATGACTTTCAACATAATATAAACATGAGGATGATGACAATGATATAAGAATTCAATAAAACAAGTTCAAGAATTATTTTATCCAGAATTATTAACGCCCAAATTATCAACATGATACTGCTTTTTGTAGAGTAAAATTCAAGAATGATCGTAAGAATATTTTCATGAAAAGATATCGATGAAACGCAAATATCAAGGATATTCCACTAATTTCATGGAGTATAAAGTCAAAGTTTTAACCAACCGGGTATAATAAAGAATGGAATAACAAAAGAAATCACCATGCATGCGATAATCACCATGCATGTGTTATTCCAATGTAATAATAAATAACTAAACCGTGTCCCAAAAAAACGCATGCATGCATTATTCCAATGTAATAATAAAGAATGGAACTGTGTCCCATGTAAAACACACATGCATGTGATGTTCCAATGTAATAATAAAAAGATAACAAGGTCCTGTAAAACACACATGCATGTGATGTTCCAACAGTGTAATAATAAAGAAAGACGGAACCAGTCCCAGTAAAACACACGCATGTGATGTTCCAATGTAATAATAAAAAGATTTTAACCAGTGTCCGTAAAAAACACATGCATGTGATGTTCCAATGTAATCATAAGAGAAGAATGTCATAAGTATAGGTAAACCACAATACAAAGTTATTCCAATGTAATAATAAGCAATGGAATAACAACAATTTTCTTCATGAATAAGAAAGAATAACACCCCTTACATTTGGTAGAGATTGAATACCGCAAAGAAGTAGTAGAACAAAATACTCTTCTTCTTTTCTCTTTATTCTCTCTATATTTTCTCTCTCTATAGCTTGAATGAATTCGTGAAAAATAATGAAGCCCTAGCCTCTATTTATAGAAGATTTCTAGCTTAGCACCCGCCGTGTCTAAAAGCAAAGGGCTTCGAGGCAAGGGCTGTGAAAAGAAAATCGGTTTGACGCTCCAGTAATGTGAAACGACAAGTGGTTCGGACGCACAGAATGTGAAACGACAAGTGGTTCGACGTCTCAAAGGTAATTACTATTAACGGCTGGTAAATACTATTCACGAAGGTAAATACTATTCACAAGGGTAATTACTATCGACGTAAGGTAAATACTATTCACAAGTGGTAATTACTATCGACGAAGGTAATTACTATCGACGAAGGTAAATACTATTCACAAGGGTAATTACTATCGATTTAGAGACTCTTAGATGATGACATATAGAGCCCCCATAAAATAATCAAACTTACCACAAATCATTTTTTTTTTATCAACACATATTTAATCTTTCAACAATTATTAATCATTTATAACTTGTCGCCTCAATTATTGATTTAATACTATAACATATTATACGTATGATAATGTGACAATAATTGAATCAATAATATAAGAGATATGATGCAAAGAATTATCGTAGAGTAATAATTAAGCATAAATGAAAGTGACTTCTCACGTAAAGATCAATAATCAATACCGTAAAGCTACTACGCAACTACGCCAGACATCGCATTTTTACCACCGGTAGTTCAACAGCTTTAACTTCTAACACACCTCCACCGTTATTTTTATAAAATATTTTTGTCGCTTTCTCAATCCGACAATAATTTCCGCTAGGGGTCCACCAATGATTGAGCCATTGTATTTAATATTCCCTAACAAAAAGAATATTCCCTAATTAAAACAAATATTTTATAACAACTTGCATACTTTGCAAAATTTATAAATATTACCCACAACTATAACATTATATCAAATTTATTCCATAATATTCAAAAATAATATTTATAGAAAAATTCATCTTTATTTATAAAAGATGGGGTCTTACATAATGCGTAATAAATTATCAATAGTCTTCAACAATGTTAAACCGATAAAATACAATAGATGAACCGCTTAATCACAATGAATAAGTGATCCATTAAAAGAGTCAAGTAGAAAATAAAGTCTACTATCTTTTAGGTTTTAAAAGGTTTTTCATCATCAAGTTATAAATTGAGACTCAAACTTTAATAAATAATCCACATCATCGAATCACCCCCGCATCTATGGCCAAGGATATTCTTTAGTATCAATATTTTAATCGCCACAATTATTCATGCACTACGCCCAAGAATAGTTGTGTATTCATTAATGGTCATGATCATGCCAACAATCATCCATCAATGCACTACTACCAATCGAGGATTTTTACCACATCATTTGTAACATTACGGCCATGATTACATATTCGAATAGTCTCTCGGTCATAATCATATCCAAGTCCATCTACGCACTACAGCCACAATTTACTTTAAAAAAATATAAACATGAGGATGATGATGATAATGATATAAGAATTCAATAAAACAAGTTCAAGAATTATTTTATCCGTGAATTATTAACGTCCAAATTGTCAATATGATATTTGTTTTGTAGAGTAAAATTCAAGAATGATCGTAAGAATATTTCCATGAAAAGATATCGATGAAACGCAAATATCAAGGATATTCTACTAATTTCATGGAGTATAAAGTCAAAGTTTTAACCAACCGGGTATAATAAAGAATGGAATAACAAAAGAAATCACCACGCACGCGGTATTGCATATAAAAGTTATTCCATTAGAATAATAATAATAATAACCGAACCAAAACTGAAATTACACATTTCCATTGTGATGTTCCAACATTAATAATAAAATGATGGAACCGTGATCCTAAGTAAACACACGATGACAGATATTCCAATGTAATAATAAAAATTTTAACCAGTCCTGTGTAACACATGCATGTGATGTTCCAACAGTAATAATAAAGACGGAACCGGTCCAGAAAAAAACACAATGCATGTGATGTTCCAACAAAATAATAATAAAGACGAACCCAAATATCCTTGTAAATACACAAGCAGTGACGCCCCCAAAATTAAGTATACAACACCCATCTTGGGTCGCCACTTACATGGTACGTAATTTAAATACAACTTACTAACATAACTGCCGTATGTACAATACGACATAAATCGTGATTTTAAATACAAATATCGCTTCTACTAGATATTATACAAACTCAAAAAAAGTCCTCATTACAATTATTATCACACTATTTCACGTAATAGTGAGGACTACTAATGCTATCTTCAGACCATCACTCGCTTCCCGACTCGTCCCAAATTTATATTCTCATTTCAAGAGAATAAAGGAAAGAAAGGGTGAGCTCAACTAGCCCAAGAAGAAATATTATGACTAAGATAATGCGTAATAAATTATCAATAGTCTTCAACAATGTTAAACCGATAAAATACAATGTAACAACCAGCTTTAACTACAATGAATAAGCAATCCATTAAAAGAGTCAAGTAGAAAATAAAGTCTACTATCTTTTAGGTTTTAAAAGGTTTTCATCATCATTATAGCCGAGACTCACTTTAATAAATATTCCACATCATCGAATCACCCCGCACTACTACCAAGGATATTCTTTAAGATCACCACCACAATTATTCATGCACTACGCCAAGAATATTTGTGGTATTCATTAATGGTCATGATCATGCCAACAACTCGTCCATCAATGCACTACTACCAATCGAGGATTTTTACCACATCATTTGTAACATTACTACCATGATTACAATCGAATAGTCTCTCGGTCATAATCATACCAAGTCCATCTATGCACACTACAGCCACGATGACTTTTTTAAAAAATATATAAACATGAGGATGATGACAATGATATAAGAATTCAATAAAACAAGTTCAAGAATTATTTTATCCAGAATTATTAACGTCCAAATTATCAACACGATAATCGCTTTATAGAGTAAAATTCAAAAATGATCGTAAGAATATTTTCATGAAAGGATATCGATGAAGCGCAAATATCAAGGATATTCCACTAATTTCATGGAGTATAGAAGTCAAAGTTTTAATCAACCGGGTATAATAAAGAATGGAATAACAAAAGAAATTACCATGCATGCGATAGATCAAGACAGCAAAAGTTATTCCAATGTAATAATAAATAACGGAACCGTGTCGTGTGAAATTCACACCGGCAGTGATGTTCCAACAGAATAATAAAGATGGAACCAGATCCTGTAAAACACACGATAGATATTCCAACAGAATATAAAGATTTTAACCAGTCCCGTGTAAACACATGCATGTGATGTTCCAACAGAATAATAAAGATTTTAACCAGTCCGTGTAAAAAACACATGCATGTGATGTTCCAACAAAATAATAAAGATTTTAACCAGTCCTGTAAAACACACGCATGTGATGTTCCAAAAGAATAATAAAGAATGTCACCAAGTATAGGTAAACCACGATATACAAAAGTTATTCCAATGTAATAATAAGCAATGGAATAACAACAGCTTCTCTTCATGAATAAGAAAGAATAACACCCCTTACCTTTGGTAGAGATTGAATATCGCAGAAGTTGTAAGAACAAAATACTCTTCTTCTTTCTCTTATTCTCTCTACTACTTTCTCTCTATAGCTTGAATGAATTTGTGAAAAATAATGAAGCCCTAAGCCTCTATTTATAGAAGATTTCTAGCTTAAGACCGCCATGTGAAAAGGCAAGTGGCTCGACGAATAATGATGTGAAAAGAAAAGTGGTTTGGCCGCTCAGTAATGTGAAACGACAAGTGGTTCGACGCTCGTAATGTGAAACGACAAGTGGTTCGACGTCTCGTAAAGGTAATTACTATTAACGGTTGTAAATACTATTGACGAAGGTAAATACTATTCACAAGGGTAATTACTATCGATTTAAGGTAATTACTTATTGACGAAGGTAAATACTATTCACAAGGGTAATTACAATTGACGAAGGTAATTACTATCGACGAAGGTAAATACTATCGACGAAGAGACTCTTAGATGATGACATATGAGCCCCCATAAAATAATCAAACTTACCACAAATCATTTTTTTTTTAATCAACACATATTTAATCTTTCAACAATTATTAATCATTTATAACTTGTCGCCTCAATTATTGATTTAATACTATAACATATTATACGATGATCTTACGTGACAATAATTGAATCAATAATATAAGAGATATGATGCAAAGAATTATCAGAGTAATAATCGAGCATAAACCGAGTGACTTCTCACATAAAGATCAATAATCAATACCGCAAGGCTTACTACGCAACCACGCCAGACATCGTATTTTTACCCACCGGGTAGTTCAACAGCTTTAACGGAATAACCTCCGCCGTTATTTTTATAAAATATTTTTGTCGCTTTCTCAATCCGACAATAATTTCATTAATGGGGTCCACCAATGATTGAGCCATTGTATTTAATATTCCCTAACAAAAAAAATATTCTCCGACAAACGAATATTTTATAACAACTTCAGATACTTTGCAAAATTTATAAATTTTACCCACAACTATAACATTATATCAAATTTATTCCATAATATTCAAAAATAATATTTATAGAAAAATTCATCTTTATTTATAAAAGTCGGGTCTTACAATCTCCCTTCTTATGAAATTTTGCCCTCGAAATTAGGGTACGTGACTGGTATATCAAGAGGTAAGGATACCTTGATTTCATTTCGATTCTAACTCCCAAGTCATTTCTCAAAATCGTGGTTCCTCCACAAAACTTTGACTTGAGGTATAACCTCGAGCGTAGAATATGTTCCTTCTTATCCAAAATTTGAACAGAACCTCTTCATACGCCAAATCTTCCGCTATTTCGTCCGGCTTCTAACTCAATAATATGGTTCGGGTCTTTCACATATTTACGTAATATGGATACGTAAAAACGCTATGATACGGTGACATATGAAAACGTTATGAACACCGATCGAGACATAAAATGGACCGATGAATCGAGGATTAAGTTTTCCTCTTTTCCAAATCTTGTAACTCCTTTCCATGGAGCAACTCTTAACAACACATGATCTCCTATATCGAATTCCACGCCCTTTCGATGAAGATCAAGATAACTCTTTAATCGATTTTGTGAGGTTTTTATACGTTGTTTTAACGTTTGAATCTTTTCCGTAGTCATACGCATCAACTCCGGCCCCAACAACGCTGCTTCACCCACCTCATCCCAAAGATACCGAGAACGACAGTTTCTTCCATACAACGCTCGAATGGAGCCATGCCAATACTTGCTTGATAACTGTTGTTGTAGGAAAACTCCACCAATGGTAAGAACTTGTCCCAACTCCCTTGAAATCAAGGACACACAGAGTCTTAATAGATCTTCAAGAGTTTTAATAGTCCTCTCCGATCGTCCGTCCGTCTCGAGGATGATATGCCGAGCTAAATCGTAAGTCTGCGCTCATAGCTTTTTGCAAACTAACCCAAAATCGTGAAGTGAATCTTGGGTCTCGATCGAAACTATGGATACCGCATACCATGCAGCCTTACAATCTCGCTTTATGTACATACGAGCAAGACGCTCAAGTGTATAAGTTTCTCCCATCGGTAGAAGAAATGAGCAGACTTGGTCAATCTATCAACAATGACCCAAATCGCATCAACGCCTTGAGAAACCTTAGAAGACCGTTAGAACGAAATCCATGGTAATGTGCTCCCACTTCCATTCCGGAATTTCAAGTGGTTGAAATGGACCTTTTGGTACTTGATGCTCCGCTTTAACTCGCTGACAAGTTAGACACCTTGAGATAAACAACGCTATCTCTCTTCATATTGCTCCACCAAAATGTATGATTTAATATCATGATACATTTTGGTACTCCCGTGATGGATTGCAAATGGTGTGTCAGGCGCCTCCATCATGATATTATACTTTAAATCGTATCGTTAGAACACAAAGTCCGGAGTTGACTCAAGTATTCCTTCTTCATCGATTCTTGCTTCCTAAGATAAGCACCTTCTTGCACTTTCTTCCTCATACGATCGCCTCCAGTCCGTAGCTCGAAAGCGCCTTTAACTTTATCGATTAAAGTCGGTTCTACTCAGATACTCGCTTATCATCACACGCGTCCCCTCGAGTCTTTAACTCTATCTCCATCCTTTGCAAGTCACACAAAATGGGACTTTCATATTGACAATATCGCACTCAGATTTGCATATAATTTTCTACTCAATGCGCCGCCTACCACGCTCGCTTTTCCGTGATGGTATTGATGGTATGATCATAATCTTTCAATGATTCAAGCCAACGTCGTTGTCGCATGTTGAGTTCTTTTTGAGTGAAGAAATATTTGAGGCTTTTATGATCCGTAAAGATCTCCACTTTCTCCCCATACAAGTAATGCCTCCAAATTTTAAGTGAAGATACAATTTTAACTCTAGATCATGAGTAGGATAATTCCTCTCATATTCTTTGAGTTGTCATGAGGCATAAAGCTATAACTTTTCCATGTTGCATAAGAACACATCCCAACCCTTTTGCTCAAGCATCACCAGATGACAAATCCTCCGAACCGAGATGGTATTGTCGTAACAAAATAAAATAAGTCTCCTCTCGAGTTCTTGAAAACTCTTCTCACATTCTTCGCCCCCACGAACTTTGTATCTTTCCGAGTCACCGAGTCAATGGAGTAGCGATTCGAGAAAATCCTTCCACGAATCTCCGATAATAACCAAATAAACCGAGAAAGCTACGTATTTCTGGCCATCGATTTAGGTTGTTCCCGGTTTTGAATAGCTTCAATCTTTCTTGGGTCAATGATATTCCATGACTTGATACCACGTGCCCAAGGAATGCTACTTCTTCAAGCCGAACTCGCATTTCTTCAACTTGGCATAAAGCTTATATTCACGAAGCTTTTGGAGTGTCGACCTCAAGTGTTGCTTTCATGATCTTCACGGCTTTTGGAATAAATAAGGATGTCATCAATAAAGACGACCACAAAGTGATCTAAATATTCCTCGAATACTCGGTTCATCATATCCATGAAGGCGGCGGGAGCATTAGTCAATCCAAAAGACATGACTAGAATTCATAATGCCCGCATCGAGTTCCGAAAGCCGCCTTTGGAATGTCACGGCTCTAATCTTCAATTGGTGTTATCCTAACGAAGATCTATCTTTGAAAAGAATTTGGCTCCTTACAATCGGTCAAACAGTCATCAATACGTGGCAATGGATACCTATTTTTGATGGTGACATGATTCAACTCCCGATAATCAATACAAAGTCGATATACTCCCATCTTTCTTCTTCACGAATGTAACAGAGCACCCCAAGGAGAAGTACTAGGACTCTATAAAGCCAATGTCTAACAATTCCTGCAGTTGGGTCTTTAACTCCTCGAGTTCAATAGAGCTATTCGATATGGGGCTTTGAAATAGGTTTTGTATGCGGGTTCAAGGTCGATACAAAATTCAATTTCACGCCTGGGGTAGGCCAGAAGTTCTTCGAGAATACGTCGAAATTTATTAACAATAGGAATATCGCTTAAAACCGACGTATTTTTATTTAAATCAGTGAGATGAGCTAAGAAAGCTTGACATCCGCTTTTTCAATAAACGAATAGCTTTATGGCTTGAGATGACCGTGATTGATTTTAATGGTTTGGTCGTTTGAATTCGCATAATAGGTTGATTAGGAATATGAAAGCTAACAACCTTACGAAAAACAATCAATTTTTGTATGATAAGTAGTTAACCAATCAATCCCTTGAATCACGCCAAATGCAAGTATTTTTAATGATATAAGATCGACAGTAATGTGAGGGTACCGATTTGAACCAAACAAGACTTATAAACAAAGGATGTAATGAAGGTTTCTCCCAACGGAGTTTCCACAGATAAGTCAAAGTCTAATTTCTTCTGAGTCAAATTTAATCGATGAAATGCAAGCGAGAGAAATAAAAGAATGGGTAGAACCCCAGATCAAATAAAGTATAGACTTCATTAGAGTTTATAATAAGCTTACCCGTGATGACCTCATTCGGATTCCTTGCTTCTTTGGGAGGTCACAACAAACGCCTCCTCAGACTACCGGCTTTTGAATTTTCTCGGATGGCCTTTGGTGCCTCCATCCTAGCTGAATTTGTCTTCTGTGAAACGACAAAATCGAGCTAAGTGACCTTCTTCCACAATTATAACATGCTTTGGACTCGCATGATGCGCTTTGGATCGATGTGTCCTCTCCTCCGCATTTGAAGCATATGATAGTGGTCTTTCTCCTTCCTTAACAATGGGTGCTTTGGTCGACGCCTTTCCACCATTGTTGAATCTCCGCTTTCTTGAAATGTCCATTCTTATTGTTTTGGCCTCGATTACCACCGGCGGTTACCATATCCGCCCGCTTGATTCCTCCACGCTTGTTGTCACCGCTTCGATGACTACTCTCACCCGTATTATAATTTTTCTTACGCTTCTTTTTTAGTTGTGTTGACTCATTATCGCGTTCCACTAATCGAGCCCCTATTTACAACATCCGAATACAAACACGCTTTATGAGAAATAAGATGTTGACGTATCTCCCGCTTCAAACCTCTTAAAAACATTCGCTACCATTCTCTTTTCATTATCCACCAAGTGGGACGAAACCGTGATAACTCCGCAAATTTTGCCTCAGACATATTGCGACACGGTCATATTGTTTTGTTCCAACTTGATAAACTCCACCTCCTTCATGTGGTGAATACTTTCAGAAAGTATTTGTCGTTGAATGCCTCCCCGGAACTTCTCCCAAGATATCTTCAAGATACCGGTTGAGTACGTTTTTACTGGATTTACCACCAAAGAATCGCCTCTCCACGCAACATAAAGGCGTGAAAGGGAACCTTTTTGCTCCTGGAGCATCCCAAGACATCAAATATCTTGTAATCTGCTTTATCCATGCTTAGCGAGTAAGTGGTTTTGGCTCTCCTTTAAACTCCGGTGGTCCCAGCTCCTTGAATTGTTTAGCGGTGACCACCGAGAGTTTTCCGTGATTCCACCTACGCTTTTGGACAAGAGTCGTTCTCGCTTTCATTGTTGCATAAATCGTATAAAGCCTCTCGAACATTTGATCATTCATCATTTGGTCAAGTTGTTATTTGCATGAGGATTGTCGCCTTCTCGATGCACATTATCCTCGATTATTGATATGTGGTGAATTAACGATCGCTCATGCGCTCCATTGCTATTCTCAACATTCTCGGATGTCATTTTCGACATCGACACAAAACAAAAGGTTAATTGACATGTAACAAATTATCCCTATCTTCTACCAACCAATAATATAACATAAACTTAGTAGGTCATACTAAATAAGGTATTCCCCGCCTCTCCTCCTCCTAATACTATTCTCACATCTTAGCCGTGGATCATATCCTAAGCTCGATACTGTTCGTGATGCCCCCAAAATTAGGTATACATCACCCATCTTGGGTCGCCACTTACATGGTACGTAATTTAAATACAACTTACTAACATAACTGTAGTATATAATACGACATAAATCGTGAGTTTAAATACAAATATCGCCTACTAGATATTATACAAACTCAAAAAAAGTCCTCATTATAATTATTATCACACTATTTCACGTAATAGTGAGGACTACTAATGCTATCTTCGAGGACCATCACTGCTTCCGACTCGTCCCAAATATATATTCTCATTTCACAAGAGAACGGTGAAAGAAAGGGTGAGCTCAACTAGCCCAAAGAAGAAATATTATGACTAAGATAATGCAGAATAAATTATCAATAGTCTTCAACAATGTTAAACCGATAAAATACAATGAACAACCGGTTTAATCTGCGGTGAATATCTGAATCCATTAAAAGAGTCAAGTAGAAAATAAAGTCTACTATCTTTAGGGTTTTAAAAGGTTTTTCATCATTTGTTATAGTTTGAGACTCGACTTTAATAAATATTCCACATCATCGAATCACCCCCACTACTACTACCAAGGATATTCTTTACTATCACGACCACAATTATTCATGCACTACTACCAAGAATATTTGTGTATTCATTAATGGTCATGATCATGCCAACAATCATCCACCAATGCACTACTACTACTATCGAGGATTTTTTATCACATCATTTGTAACATTACTACCATGATTACAATCAATAGTCTCGATCATAATCATACCAAGTCCATCTATGCACTACAAAAATACACGATGACTTTCAACATAATATAAACATGAGGATGATGACAATGATATAAGAATTCAATAAAACAAGTTCAAGAATTATTTTATCCGTGAATTATTAACGTCCAAATTATCAACACGATCTCGTTTTGTAGAGTAAAATTCAAGAATGATCGGAAGAATATTTTCATGAAAGGATATTGGATGAAACGCAAAATATCAAGGATATTCCACTAATTTCATGGAGTATAGAAGTCAAAGTTTTAACCAACTGGGTATAATAAAGAATAGAATAACAAAAGAAATCATCATGCATGCGATAGAATCAAGACAGCGCGTGTTATTCCAATGTAATAATAAATAACGGAACCAGTCGTGTGAAATTCACACCGAGCGAGGATGTTCCAACAGAATAATAAAGATGGAACCCGGTCATCCTGTAAAAACACACGAGATAGGATATTCCAACAGTAATGATAAAGATGGAACCAGTCCTGTAAAACACAACACATGCATGGATGTTCCAACGTAAATAATAAAGATTTTAACCAGTCCTGTAAAACACATGCATGTGATGTTCCAACAAAATAATAAAGAAGATAAACCAGTCCTGTTGTAAAACACACGAGATGTGATGTTCCAACGTAATAATAGAAGAATGTCACCAAGTATAGGGTAAACCACATATACAAGTTATTCCAATGTAATAATAAGCAATGGAATAACAACAGCTTCTCTTCATGAATAAGAAAGAATAACACCCCTTACCTTTGGTAGGAGATTGAATCTTTACGCAGCGGTGTAGTAACAAAATACTCTTCTTCTTTCTCTCTTATTCTCTCTATACTTTCTCTCTCTATAGCTTGAATGAATTTGTGAAAAATAATGAAGCCCTAAGCCTCTATTTATAGAAGATTTCTAGCTTAGCACCTGCCGTGTGAAAAGGCAAGTGGCTTGACGACTTATATTCACGAAGCTTTTGGAGTATCAGCCTCAAGTGTTGTTCATGATCTTCACGGCTTTTGGAATAAATAAGGATGTCATCAATAAAGACGACCACAAAGTGATCTAAATATTCCTTGAATACTCGGTTCATCATATCCATGAAGGCGGCGGAGCATTAGTCAATCCAAAGGACATGACTAGAATTCATAATGCCCGTCATCGAGTTCGAAAGCCGTCTTTGGAATGTCGGCGGTTCTAATCTTCAATTGGTGATATTCTAACGAAGATCAATCTTTGAAAAGAATTTGGCTCCTTGTATCGGGTCAAACAGTCATCAATACGTGGCAATGGATACCTATTTTTGATGGTGATGTGATTCAACTCCAGATAATCAATACAAAGTCGCATACTCCCATCTTTCTTCTTCACGAATAGTAACAGGAGCACCCCAAGGAGAAGTACTAGGACGAATAAAGCCATGTCTAACAATTCCTGCAGTTGGGTCTTTAACTCCACGAAGTTCAATAGAGCCATTCGATATGGGGCTTTGGAAATAGGTTTTGTACCGTGTTCAAGGTTGATACAAAATTCAATTTCACGCTCTACGGGGTAGGCCAGAAGTTCTTGAGGGAATACGTCAGAAATTTATTAACAATAGAAATATCGTTCAAAACGGACGATTTTTGTTTAAATCGTGACATGAGCTAAGAAAGCTTGACATCCGTTTTTCAATAAACGAATAGCTTTATGGCTTGAGATGACCGTGATTGATTTTAATGGTTTGGTCGTTTGAATTAGCATAATTGGTTGATTAGGAATATGAAAGCTAAAAACCTTACGAAAACAATCAATTTTTGCATGATAAGTAGTTAACCAATCAATCCTTTAATCACGTCAAATGCAAGTATTTTAATGAAATAAGATCGACGGGTAATGTGAGGTGCCGATTTGAACCAAACAAGACTTATAAACGAAGTGGATGTAATGAAGGTTTCTCCCAACGGAGTTTCCACAGATAAGTCAAAGTCTAATTTCTCCGTAGTCAAATTTAATCGATGAGCGCAAGTAGGAGAAATAAAAGAATGGGTAGAACCGGTATCAAATAAAGTATAGACTTCATTAGAGTTTATGATAAGCTTACCCGTGATGACCTCATTCGGGTTCCTTGTTCTCTGGGAGGTCACAACAAACGCTCTCCCTTGCACTACCGATTTTGAATTTTCTGGGACGGCCTTTGGTGCCTCCATCCAAACTGTATTAACTCATCAAGGTCCAAATAAGGAGCTAAAATAAGAAGATGGACAAAAACCGGAAAATTAACTGAAAGGCCCAATTTGATAAATATCTGAGGCTTATACCGGACGCCACCCATTCAACTTCCCCATCATTGCCAGAAATTAAATGCGCCGCCTTCGAGTCTCATGCAACTGTCAATATAAAAGGTAAATTTCTCCCAAATTAACGGTTTTACCTGCTAATTTGAATTTCAGACGTTTGAGCTATTTTCTCTTCCCCTTCGAACTTTTTTCCCTTCTCTGCAAAAACTTAACAATGGTGATCCTAAATTCGAATCAAAACTCTCCTCTTCGCGTAACCCCACTCAACACTGCTCCACCCAATCCAAGCCCTAATAAGGAGGCTTCGAGTTCAAACCCTAAGGCTGCGACTCCTGGGAAGAAGATCCCGCCTCCAAAACCTCTTCCCACACCTTCTGCGTTCTTCAGGAGTAAAGAACAATATTCCCATGCCAACACTCCATCAACGGTCACGGAGATTGAGCTGAAGAAGATTTAGACTCGTTACTAGATCCCTGCCACTCATATGGTGAGAGCTCCTAGATCGGAGGAGTGAATGTAAGACCCCAACTTATTATTAATGAAATTTAATTTTCTCTATTTATTATTTTGAAATAGTAAGGGTTGATTTGATTAATGTGGATAGTTAGGGGTTAAATACGCAAATATTTCAAAATAAGCAAGTGGTTATAAAATATTCATTGTTGTTGTGGGAATATTCGTTTGGTCGTGGAATATTCGTCTTCGTCGGGGAATATTCGTGATGCAATGGTAGCGACCATGTGTGGCCCCATAACTGAAAGTTTATTGGATGAGGAAAACGCACAAATATAAGTTGTTTAAAAATAACTAGGCGTAGTTATTACAAGTATTATCTTGTTGGAATACCCTTGGTTAAAACACACTAATACGCCGTTGTTGAACAAGAAGATACCAGTATTGCACCAATTATTGATTCTTACGTAAGAAGGCATTACTCAATAATTGTTACAGTAATTACTGTTCAGTATTTTATTTTATTGATTCAATAATTGTTACGTTGATATTTTATATTGTTGTTGTTTCAATAATTGTCATTACACAGTATTTTCCATTATCGGAGCAATAATTCATATTATCTGAATAATATTATTAGAAAACATTATTGGCAATGTCTAGAAAGTTACGTACAAGGAGAGGTTTGGTCACCTAATTGCGGCGCCCGATGAGGAGAGATCCTTATTGGAAAGCCCCTCTTCCTGAGGAACACTGGTTGTCAATATTGTGATTTTGTAATATTATTTGTGAATAATTAATTATTGATTCATATGATGAGGAAAATATTGATTTTATATGGATATAGATGGAGAAAAATTTTAAAATGACAATTGTTGAAAATTAATATTTTATCTTTTACGATAAAATAATTCATTTAAATATATTATTTTAATAATATATTGATGGTGATATTTTTACAATAAATCCATGGTTTATAAATAGATGAGATAGAAGAGAAGATAGAATTGGAATTATTTAATAATTGTAAATATTTTAATATATATATATATATATATTTATTTGTGTGTGTGTGTGTGAAGAAGTGGTGGGGTAAGAGAAGAAAGTGGGGGAGAGAGAGAGTTAGTGGAGAATTATGGGAAAGGAAGAAAGAGAAGGGAAGAAAAGGAAATTAGAAAACTTATCCAGTATGTTGATTTTGGTCATTTTTCGTTTGGAATTTGGAAAAATTTCTTACAGTAAAGTTGTAGAGAATTCGATTTGAGTGTAATGGACATAAAATTCATATTTTTCTCGATAACCGGTCTATTTTCTATGAATTACTGAAGTTTCGGAAAATAAAATGATTTTTATTAAATTATGGGTGGGACCCACTTGTGTTGAATACACATGTGGGCTGCTAGCTTTGTTCAAAGTTGGCTGGTGGCTGATCAAACATGTGGGCATGCGTAGAAGGTGAGAAATAATAATAATAATATTTTATTATTTAGTCTCTTTCATGCGTTCTAAAGCATTTTCCTATAAATAGTAACTTAGGTTAGAATTGAAAATCACACCGAAACAAGTTTTCTTTCTCTCTAGATTATTGAGCGTATTTTTGTGAGTATTTTGATATTTTGAGAGTTCTTTATTCAGGTCTAAGTTTCATCAACACTATATCCCAAATTCAAAATCGAAATGCGGTTATTTTGAGGTAAGGGATGTTATTTTCTTCTCAAATGATATTATTTCTTCAATATCATTATCTTTGAAATATTGGTTGGAACTTTTTATCAAATTTGGAACTTTTTCATGCTTTGGTTACTTATTCATGAGTTCTTATTCACGAGTTCTTATTCATGAGTTACTTATTCACGATTCTTATTCACGAGTACTATTCATGAAGCGTGAAGATGTTTTTTTGGAATTTCTATCTTTTGGTGTCTGAGTTACTATTCACGTGTCTGACTATTCACGATATCTGACTATTCAATAGAAAAATAAAATTTCTTCTTTTTGTCAAAATATCTATTCGGATACTAGCTTTGATTGTATCCATGTTTTGATCATTCTTGAATTTTACACCACCGTGATTATTTTTGAGGTATTTTTGGGCGTAGATAAAATAAAGTACTGAATCCTTAATCCTTAATCCTTGTCATTTTGTTTCACCGGATTCGCTTTCTTTAAAAAAAGTATTTTCATCATCCTCGATCTTAAATGATGATATTATTGAATATCTTTGGCATGTAGTGCAAAGATGAATGATTTCGAAGAATATCTTTGGCTCAGTAGTGCAAAGATGAGCAGTGTTGAGATGAACATACGATCGATCGATGAATATCTTTGGTAGGTAGTCAAAAGATGAATATTTGATTCCGTATGTATATTGATTGATGTTACTGGGGATAAAAGATAGATTTATGAACTTTTAAATTCATACATAGTAAGATAGTAGTTTGTATTCTCTACTTAACTCTTCTAATGAATTATTATTTCATTGCGAATATTGATTTAAAATTTGTTGTCTATTGTATTCTATTAAATTTTTCCTGTTGAAGAATAACGGTAATTTGTTGTATATTATCTTAGTCATAATATTCTTTCTTCGAGCTAGTTGAGCTCACCCTTTTCCTTTTTGTTCCATTTTTCTCGGGAGGCGAGAATATAAGCGAGTGCAGTCGGGTATGGAATGAAGGTTTTAGAAAGGATTGTTTAGTAGTCCTCACCATTTTTGTAAAATAATGTATCAATAAATGTGATGAGGATTTATTTGAGTATAGATATTGTGCAGAAGATAATATTTGTATTCAAACTCACGCTTTCTTGTTGTAATAATAAAGTTGTAGTTGTTTACGTACCATGTATTGACAACTCGTAATAGATGATGTATACCTATTTTGGGGCGTCGCACGTTGAATGTATCAAAGGCCTAAGGTTGAATGGCCGCTTCGAACTCATTCTCGAAGGAGTTAGATTCCCTCTCCATGACTTCTTAGTCACCCTCTTAGGTTTTATTGGTGTTGGGTTCGCCCAATTAGTACCGAATTCTTATATCCACATCCTCGCTTTCATAGTGTTCTGCCACGAAATTGGAGTCAAACCCACTCTGGATTTCTTTTTCTCTGTCTACAAGGTTGCTCAATCCTGAGAAAAGGGATTTAAGGTCTTGGGTAAATAGTCGCCGAAGGCAGGCGAAAAATTTGAAAGAAGATCACTGGTATCCACCCCTTCTAGTAACAAAGGATGACATAAGGGGTGGTTTTTCGTCAAGGGGCCAGAGATTTCTTCTTTCTCGGACTGGACTACGCAAGATACGGTCTTTGCCGATTTTGGTGATATTTTCGAAGAGCGGATAAGTGAAATGATTGAGCTCTTCGAGAATTTCCCATCGAAGGAGTGGGATTATGGTCTTCTTACCAAACAAGCATGGTTATACGATCACAAATATAAGTTCTGAATTACTATGTTGCATAATAATTTGAAATTTTTAGTGACATAAATATTAGTATGTGATGGTCTGTCTCTTTGCAGTGTCCTTGATCAAGCCAACATCTTCGAATGTAAAAGATTTTAAAGAATTCTTTTCTGGAAAGTCCTCGGAAGCTGCTGAAACTCCCCTGATAGAAGCAGCCCCTGAAGACAATCCAACTCTTGAAGCCCGTACCACCGAACCTCAAATTGAAGATCCAGAAACTGAGGATTTCCCTCTGCCGGAAGAATCTCTTCAACCCCGTAGGAAGAAACGAGCTATTCGAAAACCTCGATCCATTCCCACACCAACAAATCCTGAGCTTATCCCAGAATCTGAACCAACCATCACACCAGTCCCCCCTCGAGGAAGTTTACTCGATCTGTCTGTTAACGATCAAAAAAACCTTCTTCGAGTCAAAAAATTAAGGACCAAAGTAACACCGAAGAGCTTAGAGTGCCTTCAACTTCTGGCGATCAGATTCCTGTAGTCCCCGTGGAGATACAGGTTTCTAAAGACGAAGAACAAATAGAACCTGCCCCCACACTATCTTGGAAAAGGAAACATCCTTCTGACCGCCAACTAAGTCCAATAACCATTCCCTCACCAGCACATGAGCCCATTCCTTCTCGGTCTCCATCCCCAGAGAATATATATATATGGATCCTTCACCGACCCGTGGCCAAACCATGCCCTCTCCCTTAAGGCCTTCGTCATCTGACTTCTAGAATGATGCAATGTGATCACCAACCTTATGGCCTCGGTTCAACGCCAATTTCCCATTTCATCTTTTTGATACCTTTGTTCGAGAGACTGACGATCACCGATTCGACAATAATAAGATCGAGGATTTGGTTAATGAGGGCATGAGCTACCTGGCGAAGGTAATTGACTGTTTTCTTAGTTTATACACTTCTATCTCTGCTTAAATATCTGAAACTGATTGAATACTGTTTGAATATGCAGGCAAATGTTGTCTTCGGGCGTTTACGTCCTAGACACGTAAATGCTGAGGCCGAAGAGGAGGTTATGAGAAATGAGAACAACATGTTGAAGTCGACGTTGGCTCGGGAGAGAAGTTAACACAAAAATGCTCTTCATACCAATGAAGGTCTTCGGAGGGAATTGGCTCAAACTAAGGAAGATCTGAGGGAATCCAATGACGAGCTGAAGTCGACCAAGGAGGAACTGAAGGCGACAAAGGCCAGCCAACAAAACATGACGAGTATGAATGCCGACCTTGTTGAAAGAAATGAGGTTCTAAGGGTCAAGAATAAAGAACTGGCCATATCAAATCAAAGCCTGGCGATACAAGTTAACGAGCTTCAGGTGAAGGCCAAAGAGGACAAGGAAAGATACCTGGTCCGACGCCGGAAGCTACAAGATAAACTGAATGCCCTTAAGGAGCTAGGCCCTCCCCTGATCGAAGAGTGCGTGAGCAGATACAGACTGACTATCGTGCGTCCGAGGAGCTCAGTGCAGAAATTCTGAAGGTCTATTCAGAAGGGTATGAAGTCTGTCGAAGTCGAGGCAAGGAGAAGCTGATTGCAGATAAATTGGACCCAGCTCTTCTTGATTCTGAAGATGAAGATGGTGCTTGAATCTGATATTGCTTTATTCTAATATTAGGACTTTTTATTATAAAAATTTCTATCTTTTTTTATGTAATCAGTCAATATTATGAATAGTTAACTATGAATGAAATTTCGACTTTCTCTATCATGACTTCTGTATAATGCATTTCTTGTCAATAATTCAGCATCAATCAGCATGAATGAACTTAACTTAAATTATGAATTAGGTAAGTCATATAACAATTAAGTTAAGAAATGATATGAACTGAATTCAATGAACTGAATTGTATGAACCGAACTCAACACTTGAACAAAATAAAGTAATGCATACTTATCGTTTTCGAAGTGTGAGATCGATTAGGCATAAGGTGAATTCGGCTGATCCTCCTTGCACCATTGAGATCTTGTTTACCACTCGAGGTGGAACAAGTATATAAGAACCATGGAATTTGTTTACCACTCGCGGTAAATCAAATTCATAAGGACACACCTGAAAATAAGGCTGCCATCGAATGGCCAGTGAGTCCGACCGAACCTCCTTACTTCGATGCATTTTGTTTACCACTCGCGGTAAAGCTAAATTAAAAGGACCATGGAATTTGTTTACCACTCGCGGTAAATCAAATTCATAAGGACACTTCTGTCGAAAAGGCTAGCATCGAATGGTCAGCGAGTCCACCCCGTCCTCCTTACTTCGGTGCATTTTATTTACCACTCGCGGTAAAGCAAAATTAAAAGGACTATGGAATTTGTTTACCACTCGCGGTAAATCAAACCCCATGAGGACACTCCTGCCGAAAAGGCTACCATCGAATGGTCAGCGAGTCCACCCCGTCTTCCTTACTTCGGTGCACTTGGGACCAATAGGAAGAAGATTAATTATGAAAAAGTGAATCTTTTATTGATGATGATCCAATATTTACAGACTTCCAGTAAACTGACTCGATCTCTACTGAAAATATTTTCGAAGTCTACCAGCATGCCAAGTGTTCTTGATTTCTGATCCATCCAATGCCTTCAACCGATAAGTTCCTGGCTTTGGTACCTCAACCACTTCGTACGGTCCTTCCCAGTTCGGCATCAGTTTTCCCATGTTATGAGGTGTAGATGCTTCGACTTCTCTGAGGACGAAGTCCCCCACTTCAAATCTTCGAAGCTTTACCCCCTTGTTGTAATACTTGGCTACTCTTCGTTGATAGGCTGCTAACTTGATCAAAGATGCCTCTCTGGCTTCTTCCAACAGATCCAAGTTGAACTTCAGCCCTTCATCATTGTAGATCTCTTTGAACTGACTGACCCGAAGACTAGTGGATCTAATCTCAACAGGGACTAAGGCATCAGTGCCATAAGCCAATCTGAAAGGTGAGTCCCCCGTAGTAGTCCTCGGCGTAGTCCGATAAGCCCATAATACACTGAGAAGCTCTTCAGGCCATCTCCCCCTAGCTTCATCCAGTCTGATCCATAATACACTGAGAACCTCCAAATAGACTGATCCATTGAAAACATTAGCATCCGTAGTGGCCAGCTTTGAAAATGCATCGACAATAAAATTGTCGTTGCGCTCTATCCCTGAAACTCATAGGAGACGAAATACTGAAGCCGGTCTTTTAACTTTGTCAAATACTTGATCATTCTCGCTCCACGAGTTTCATAATCCCCAGACACTTGCTTGACGACCAGCTGAGAGTCACTATAAATGATTAACTTCTGAACCTCCAGACTCTTTGCCAGCCGAACTCCTGCTAAAAAAGCGCCCGTTACTTCTACCTCGTTGTTCGTTACTCGAACCCAAATCGATGGCTCATCGCACCTTGAATCCTCCGACTTGTCAAAATAATCCCTGCTCCACTGACATCCGCAGTAAAAGACCCATCTATATATAACGTCCATGAATTTTGATTGTCTTTGAAGAATCAAGAAACTACTCGACGGACGTTTATTCCTTCCGCAACTCGGCAGATTCGCTTGGAGAACGAACATTCCACCATGAAATCGGCCAAGGCTTGACATTTGATAGCAGTTCGGGGATGATATTCAATAAAAAATTGAGATAATTCCATTGTCAATGCTGCTAATCTCCCCGAAACTTCTGGTTTGCTCATCACCTTCTTCAACAGTTGATCCGCGTAAACGACCAGGAGCCGACCTTGAAAATATTACCGAAGCTTTTGACAAGCAATTATCAAAGCAAAGACAAATTTTTTAATATTTGGGTACCTGGTTTCAGCATCTCTTAGGACATGGCTGACATAATAAACCGGATGCTGCTTTCCCCCTGCCTCCCGAACCAAGACAGCTCCCACTGCCAACGAACTAGCTGCCAAGTATAAATACAAAGTCTCAACAGGAGCAGGTTTCACCAACAAAGGAGTCAAAGATAAATATGTCTTTATGCCGTGGAAGGCATCTTCACACTCCAAAGTCCACTGGAACGTCTTCGCATTCTTCAGTCCCGTCAACGTATCAAAGAATGGCAAGCACCTCTCTGCTGATTTGGACATAAACCTCCTCAAAGCTGCAATCCTACCACTCAGACGTTGAACGTCTTTGAATGACTGAAGAGTCTTCATGTTTAAAATAGCCTGGATCTTCTCCGAATTGGCCTCAATGCCCCTTTAACTGACCAGATAACCCAGGAACTTCCCCGCACCGAGGCCAAAGGTGCACTTAGTTGAACTGAGTCTTAACTTATGATGACGGATCATCTGAAAGCATTCTTCAAGATCATCCAAATGTTTTTGAACGATCATGCTCTTCACTATCATGTCATCCACATATACCACCATGTTCCTTCCTAGCTGCTTTTGGAAGACAAAGTTCATCATTCTCTGGTAAGTGGCTCCAGCATTTATCAGGCCGAATGTGACGCCCCCAAAATAGGTCCATTCCATCCAACCCATTCTGAGTCGCCAAATACATGGTACAGAAATAACTACAACTTTATTATTACAACATATAAACTGTGAGTTTAAATACGAGATATTGCCATCTGCATAATATCCACAAGCAAATAAATCCCCATCATAATTATTGATACATTATTTTACAAAATGGTGAGGACTACTAAACAACTCTCTCTAGAACCTTCATTCCATACCCCGACTAGTACTCGCTACATTCTCGCCTCCTCCGAGAAGAAAAATGGAACAACAAGGAAAAGGGTGAGCTCAACTAGCCCAAAAGAATACTATGACTAAGATAATATACAACAAATTATCGTTAGTCTTCAACAGGAAAAAATCTAATAGAATCTGAATAGACAACAAATTTTAAATCAATATTCGCAATGAAATAATAATTCATTAGAAGAGTTAAGTAGAGAATGCAAACTACTATCTTCTAAATATGAATTAAAAAGTTCATCGTCGATATTTTATCCTCGTAACATCAATCAATATACATCTGAGAATCAAATATTCATCTTTGCACTACTGAGGCCCAAAGATATTCATCGATTAATCATGTTCATCTAAACACTGCTCATCTTTGCACTACGGGCCAAAGATATTCTTCAGAAATCATTCATCTTTGCACTACAGCCAAAGATATTCCATAATATCATCATTTAAGATCAAAGATGATGAAAAATATTTTTAAAGAAACGAATCCAAAGGAAAAACAAAATGACAAGGATTAAGGATTAAGGATTCGTACTTTGTTTTATCCACATCCAAAAATACCTCAAAAATAATCACGAGTGGTGTAAAATTCAAGAATGATCAAAACATGGATACAATCAAAACTAGTATCCGAGAATAGATATTTTAGACGAAAAGAAGAAATTTCATTTTTAAAATTGAATAGTGCAGTATTCGTGAATAGTCCGATATCGTGAATAAGTAACTCAGACACCAAAAGATAGAAATTCCATAAAAAAACATCTTCACGCTTACATGAATAAGTACTCGTGAATAAGAACTCGTGAATAAGTAACTCATGAATAAGAACTCGTGAATAAGAACTCATGAATAAGTAACCCGACATGGAAAAGTTCCAAATTTGATAAAAGTTCCAACCAATATTTCAAATAATGATATTGAAGAAATAATATCATCCGAGAAGAAAATAACATCCCTTACCTCGAAAAGACAAAGATTTCTAAATGAAACACCTGATATATACTATGACTTGAACTTGCAGATCAGATAGCAACACTCAAAGTATACTCACAAGAATACGCTCAATATATCGAGAGAAATAGAGAAAAACTTGAGTTTACGGTGTGATTTTCAATTCTAACCCAAGCACCCTATTTATAGGAAAATGCTTTAGAACACCAAAGTAGAAAATTGAATATAATAATATTATTTATAAACAAAATTCCTTAGCCCACCTTTGAAATCTGATTTCAGCCATAGCACATGTTAAATGAGGTTTACAAACTCACCAAAAACGTTTTTCTCAAAATAATTAATTAAAACTCCCAAAAATCAATTATTTCGGAACTCCGAAACTTCAATAATTCATATTAAATAGCCCTTTTATCAGAAAATTCGAATCTCGCGAGTTTTTATAGGAAATTCAATTCTCTACAACTTTGCAGAAGAAAATTTTTCCAAATTCAAAACATAAATTGACCGAAATCCACAAACGGTCGATTTTACAGGCTATAATCAAATTTCAGTCAAGAAATGGGGTCCACCGACACACAAAACATGTGTTAATCATTTAATGCCACTAAAATACTCTTCCTCCTCATATACTCATATATTCCACATTCATTGTAAAAATATCACCATTAATATATTATTAAAATAATATATTTAAATGAATTATTTTATCAGAAAAAGATAAAATATTAATTTTCAACAATTGTCACATTAAAAATTTTCTCCATCTATATCCACATAAAATCAATATTTTCCTCATCATATAAATCAATAATTAATTATTCACAAATAATATTACAGAATCACAATATTAACCGTGTAGCTCCTGGAAAGAGGGGCTTTCCAATAAGAATTTATCCTTCTTGGCCTTGATTAGGTGACCAAACCTCTCCTTAGATGCAAACTTTCTAGACATTGCCAATAATGTTATCTAATAATATTATTCAGATAATATGAATTATTAGCTTCGATAATGGAAAATATTGTGTAATGACAATTTATTGAAACAACGGTAATATAAAATATCAATGCAAAGAATTATTGAATCAATAAAATAAAATCTTGAATAAGAATTATCGTAACAATTATTGAGTAGTGCCTTCTTTACGTAAGAATCAATAATTGGTGCAATACCGCGTATCTTCTTGTTCAACAACGCGTATTAGTGTGTTTTAACCACCGGTATTCTAACAAGATAATTGAGAATAACTACGCCAAGTATTTATAAACAACTTATATTTGTCATTTTCTTCATCCAATCGCTTTTCCGTTATGGGGCCCACAGAGATGGCTAAATCGCATTTAATATTCTCGACAATCTTTAATATTCCACGACCAAACGAATATTCCCCGACAATAATGAATATTTTATCACCACTTGCTTATTTAAAATATTTAGCATTTTACCCATAACTAACCACATTAATCAAATCCACCTTACTATTTCAAAATAATAAATAAAGGAAATTCCTTTTATTTAAAAATTTGAGGTCTTACAATCAAGGTCATCTTCTTATAGGCATACACCGAACGGTGTGTGATGAATGTCGTCTTCGAAATGTCCTCCTTGCACATAGATATTTAATGATAACCTAAAAAAGCATCCATAAAGCTTAGTAGTGTATACCCCGGAGTCGCATCAATAAGTTGATCAATGTGAGGCAGAGGATAGAAGTCCTTCGGGCAAGCTTTGTTCAGGTCCGTGTAGTCGATGAAAACTCGTCATTTTTCATTCTATTTTTGGACCAGCACCACGTTTTCCATCCATTCCGGATAATCGATCTCAAAGATGAAGTCAGCAGCTATCAGCTTCGCAACCTCTTCATCAATAATCCTCTGTCGCTCAGGTGCAAAGATCCGTCTTTTCTGCCGAACTGGCTTCTTTGATGGATCTACATCTAGTCGGTGCTCGACAATTTTTCAGCTGATTCCAGGCATATCTTGTGGCTCCCATGCAAAGATGTCCGCATAGCAGCGAAGAAGTTCCATAAGGTTTGTCCGGAGAGGTTCCGGCAGACCCGAACCGATCTTCACTATTTTGTCCTTCTTCCCCAGAACTAACTCGATCTCCTCCGTCTCTCCTGCAGGAATAACTGCTTTCAGTGAATGGCTCGATCTCAATTGCCATGGTTTACTTCTGCTTGCTGACCCCTACTCCCGAGGCGATCACTGCATTCCTGTAACATCGTCTGGCCAAATCCAAATCCCCTGTAACCTCTCCAACTCCATGTGTTGATTGGAACTTGATCTTAAAGTGAGGGATGGAAGTCACTGCTTGGAGAGCAGTCAAGGTAGGTCGTCCCAATATGGCATTGTAGGCCGAATCTACATACACAACATAGAATTTACACGTTATTTCTACCTGTTGTGGAGCAGTACCGAAGATGACTGGTAGCTCAATAGTCCCTGCCACTTTGACCGGATCGTTGCTGAAGCCATATAAGGGGGCCTCCTGCCCCACCTCCATCTTTCACCTATCAAGATGCATCCTCTGATAAGCGTGGGCATACAGAATATCAACGGAAGACCCGTTGTCAATCATCATTCACTTCATATCCACCGAACTCACTTGTGTTGTGATCACTAAGGCCCCTTCATGGGGTTTGATGGGCTCTGAAGGATAATCTGCACCACCGAAAGATATAACTGTCCCTGAAAACGGTTTGTCGCTTTTCGGGGGAACACCCACCACGGACATGACTGAATCCAGATATCCCCTCCTCTTCTTCCCTACCAACTTCCCTGCTGTCTCACCGGTTATTATATCAACGACGTGCCTTGGTGGTTGATTTGGAGCAGGTTGCGCGGGTGGAACCAATTGAGCCGTCTGAACAGTACGGTCAACGTTCTGTTGCTCTTGCTGTTGGTCCCTCCTGGCCACATACTGAACTAATAAATCACTTTAAACCTTTCTCTCCATAAAGTCCTTTAAATTGCAACACTCATTAGTATCGTGACCTGCAGCTTGGTGATAGCCATAATATTTTTGAGCATTACCCTGTCCCGGCTTGAGAACGTCACGAGGCGGTTCAAAGAACTGCTGGTTCCTGATTTGATCCAAAATCACCGACCTATCCGTATTCAGTTTGGTGTAAACCTTGTTCACCTTCGGGGTAGGAGCAGGTGGGCGATTACTTCCCTGTTGCCATGAGTTGTTATACTTCTTTGAGCTGCCCTCTGGCCGATCATTATATCCTCCCACCTTCTTCTGATCGCCTTCAGCCTCAGGAGTATCTGTCTCCTTCATTCGATCCGAAGAAGGACGTTTCAGGCTATTCATAGCCTCTTCCACAATAATATAGCCTTCTGCTTTATCAAAAGCTTCGGCCAAGCTCTTCGGATGGTGAAACATTAGCTTCTTCACCAGCTTCTCAGACTTTACCAGATCCAGCCCATTCTGAAATAACCCGACAGCTTGAAGATCATTGAGGTCTGCCACCTGACCAACTGCTTCCCTGAACCTCTTCACATACTGACCCAAGGACTCATTGGTGAACTGTCGGACCTGTGCTAAAGAACCTGTGGGCTTTCCTCTTCTTCGGTTGCTCCCAAAACGAGCATGTAATTTGTCACCGGACCACGACGAGACCGAGTCTGCTGGTAGAGTCCCCATCCACTGCCTTCCATCCTTCCTTAACGTTATAACAAACGTATGACACTTGGCAGCATCGGTGAAATCATAATAATCCATCAGCCGGTCGAACGCCTGACTATGGTCATAAGGGTCTCCAGACCCATCATAACTTTCCATATGAGGCAACTTCTTGGTGGTATCTGCCTTCTCCTTAAGAATGTCCGAGGAAAAAGGAGACGCCTTATTTCCCGGAGTATCTTTCACCTGTTGAACCTCAGCCAACTACTTCCGGAGCTCCTTCAACTTCTTCACCAAGAAATCCACACCTTCTGGCTGTGAGGAGATCTCTTTTTCCAGAATAACCTTCTGCTTCTGGGCAGATTGATCCATTCCACCAGAATCCACGACCCTTGATGGACTTCTGGATCTACTTCGACGTGTGGCCATGTCATCATGACGAGAATATTCACGTTGGTGCTCTCTCCTTCTATTCTCAAATACATGCTTTCTTGACCAGCTCCTCTGTCTGCCACCATCTCGACCTTGAGAGCCGATGACAACAAATGCTTTCTTTGATACCTCAGGAGTTCTGCTTCTTGATCTCCTTCTCTCCTGAGGTTGACCCCGAGACACATGCACGGAATGCTCCGGTTCCTTCCCCTCCCGGTGCAGTACATCCTTATGCTTACTACGTCTTCCGGACTGAACATAAGTGGACACCTCGTCTTTTAGATCGGCCATCCGAAGCATTTGCACAGCTATATCTTCCTTCTACTTCAGAGGAACCTCTAAAGCTTTATCCGCCTCTTCTACCATCTTCGTCAACTTGGCAGTTTTGTCATCCCAACCACTTCGATGATGGGTTCTAGGCGGAGAACCCTCCATCTGCCTCCGATCTTGGTCACGGCCTTTATTATCAACAAACACCAACATCCATTTGGCTCCACTATGAGCTCTCGAACGAGAACCCTTGGAAACATGTTTGGAAGCAGTGCTTTCACTCTCATGAGCACTCTTCGAAGGACCCAGACGATCCTTGTGACGCCCCCAAAATTAAGTATACGTCACCCATCTTGGGTCGCCACTTACATGGTACATAAATTCAAATACAACTTACTAATATAACTGCAGTATGCAATACGACATAAACCGTGAGTTTGAATACAAATTTTGTCTACTAGATATTATACAAACTCAAAAGGAGTCCTCATTACAACTATTATCACACTATTTCACGTAGAATAGTGAGGACTACTAATGCTATCCTCCGGACCATTACTTCGTTCCCGACTAAATCCCGTATATGTTCTCATTTCACAAGAGAATAAAGAAAGAAATGGTGAGCTCAACTAGCCCGATAAGAAATATTATGACTAAGATAATGCGAGAATAAATTATCATTAGCCTTCAACAAAGTTAAACCGATAAAATACAATAGACAACCGGTTTAATCTGCGGTGAATAAGCGAACCCATTAAAAGAGTCAAGTAGAGAATAAAGTCTACTATCTTTTAGGTTTTAAAAGGTTTTCATCAATTGTTATCATTTGAGACTCGACTTTTAATAAATAAACCACCACATCTAATCATCCCTGCACTACCACGGTCAAGGATTTTCATCAAATTATCAATGGTCACGACTATACCGAATCACCCCCGGTCATAATCATACCAAAAACTATCCATCAACGCATTACAAAGCCACTTTGAGGACTTTTATCACATCATTTATATCAAGTCATGATTATACCGAATGATCCCTAGTCATAATCATACTAAGTTCATCTATGCACGTAAAGCCAAAGATAACATAATATAACATGAGGATGATGATGACAATGACATAATAATTCAATAAAACAAGTTCAAGAATTATTTAATCCATGAATTATTAACGTCCAAATTATCAACATGATCTTTGTTTGCGTAGAGTTAAATTCAAGAATGATCGGAAGAATATTTCCATGAAAAGATCTTGGATGAAACGCAAATATCAAGGATATTCTACTAATTTCATGGAGTATAAAGTCAAAGTTTTAACCAACTGGGTATAATAAAGAATGGAATAACAAAAGAAATCACCATGCATGCGGATTGCCGATGTATGACAAAGTTATTCCAATGTAATAATAATAACGGAACCGTGTCGTGAAATTCACACCGCATGGATGTTCCAATGTAATAATAAAGATGGAACCCGGATCCGGTGTAAAACACACAGATAGGATATTCCAACGGAATGATAAAGATTTTAACCGTGTCCTGTAAAACACACGCATGTGATGTTGTTCAATGTAATAATAAAAAGCGGAACCAGTCCGGTGTAAAACACATGCATGTGATGTTCCAATGTAATAATAGAAGAATGTCACCAAGTATAGGGTAAACCACATATCTGAGTTATTCCAACAATGTAATAATAAGCAATGGAATAACATAAGGATTTCACCAAGTATAGGGTATCTGGCGTGATACAAAGTTATGTATAGGGTATGCCACTTTTACGAGTTATTCCAATGTAATAATAGTGAATGGAATAACGTAAGTTCTCTTCAAGAAGAAAGAATAACACCCTTACTAGTAAAAAGAACTGAATATAGAAGTAGTGAAGTAGCGAGAATACTCTTCTTCTTTTCTATAATTTTCTCTCTATAAACTTCTCTCTATAATTTCTCTCTCTGAGTTTGATGAATTAAGTAAGAAAATAATGAAGGAATGAGCTTATTTATAGGAAAATGGAATGCATAAGAATTAATCCATGAAACGGTCCAGATTGATTTACTTTAATCGACGGTCCATATTTAAAGAAAAATCTTTTAAATAAAATATAATATATTCTATTTATATAAAAACATTTTACTATGCAAACACTATGCAATACTATGCAAAACACTATCGCAAAAACACTATGCAACACTATGCATAATAAAATATAATATATTCTATTTATAGAATAACTTTAATAAAGTATTCTATTTTATATAAAAAGATGTTTCGCTTTTTATTACGTTAATAATACGAATAAAACAAAACGTCATTATCGCTTATAATAATTCATATTATTAATCGACATAATGGAATCAAACCGAGTAACTTCTCACATAAGCATCAATAATTAATACCGTGTCTTCTTATATGCAACCACACTTATTATCGTACTTTTACTACTGAGTAGTTTCAACAAGAACCACGGTAAAACTTCCGCCAGTTATTTCAATAAAATATTTTTGTCGTTTTCTCGATCCGAAATAATAATTACATTATGGGGTCCACCAATGATTGAGTAGTTGTATTTAATATTCCCTCGCTAAACCTAATATTCCCCGACCAATCGAATATAATATAACCACTTGCATACTTTGTAAAATTTATAAATACTACCCACAACTATAATATTATCTCAAATTCACACCATAATATTAAAAAAATTATTTTGACAAAATTTAAATCTTTATTGATAAAATTTGGGGTCTCACAATCTCCCCTCCTTATGGAATTTCGCCCTCGAAATTAGGGTACGTACCTGATATGATAAAGAGATGAGGATACCTTGAATACCTTTATTGTTAAAAATATTAAATTCATCTTCGTAATCCGCCAAAGATATTCATTAACAATTCATCTTTGCACTACTGAGCCAAAGATATTTATTAATAATTCATCTTTTCGCACTACTGAGCCAAAGATATATAAGCTCAGAAACCAATAATCTTTGAGACTTAGCTTAATAGTATCACAACCATGAATTATCCATGCACTTCTTGGCTAAGGATATTCGTGTTTTCAATTACGATCATGATTATACCGAATAATCCGTGGTCATAATCATACCAAGTCTATCAATGCACTACTGACCAAAGATGACTTTTACCACATCCATGAATTAATATTTCATTCTTTGAGACTCACATTTCAATAATTAATCCATATCATCGAATCATCCCCGCACTACGTGGCCCGAGGATATTCATTAGTATCACGACCACGAATTATCCATACACTACTGACCAAAGATAATCGTGTATTCATTAATCACGACCACAAATTATCCATGCACTACTACCGAAGATAATCGTGTATTCATTAGTATCACGACCACAAATTATCCATGCAATACTACCAAAGATAATCGTGTATTCATTAGTATCAAGACCACAAATTATCCATGCACTACTGACCAAAGATAATCGTGTATTCATTAGTATCACGACCACAAATTATCCATGCCTACTGACCAAAGATAATCGTGTATTCATTAGTATCACGACCACAAATTATCCATGCACTACTACCAAAGATAATCGTGTATTCATTAGTATCACGACCACAAATTATCCATGCACTACTACCAAAGATAATTGTGTATTCATTAAGATCACGACCACCAAAATTATCCATGCACTACTGACCAAAGATAATTGTGTATTTCAATTACTAAGTTATGATTATACCAAACAATCTCTCGGTCATAATCATACCAAGTCCATCTATGCACTACTGAATACATGAGATGACTTTCAACATAATATAAGCGTGAGGATAATGATATAAAGAATCAATCAAATGAGATAAAGGATAAATATTAAACATTTATAATATAATTTATCCAGATTCAAGAATATCCCCATGTTATCAATCACTTAATAATCTCATAATCTAATATCATTAATATTATAACAATATTTTAATCACTTCTTAAATTTATAAACAATTTATCTTAATTGTTTACGCTTTACCATATAATGCATTTAATCATTCAAAATGCCATACTCATAAGATATCATCACCAATTATCAAATCTCTCAAAAATATGCATATATTCTATATAGGATTCTTTAGCCATAAAATCCTATTTTCAACTTTGTTACTTCACATAACATATTTAACTCATATGTTCAGTAACTAAACTATTTTCATGAAAATACCAAATCAGTCCCAAAATATTTCTTTTTTGGGATTTAGCATAATATAGTCCCATAATGAAAATATATTTTTCTCGGAATTTTTAAAATTCATTTACTATTTTTCAAAAATCAATTTCTAATTAATTCCTTAAGAAATTAGCTACCTCAAGTTTAACTCCAAAAATTCCCAAATCTTGGCAGGACCTTACACATGTTAACGTGAGCTTCCAGTTTAAATTTCATGGTCATCGGAGTTATAGAACTCCGATTATAGCGTTTTTTGTCGGAAAAACCTAAATATTGAAATAGTCATAACTTGCTCATTTTAAGTCAGAATGAGCTCATTTTTGGACAGGAGATACTTTATACCATATACCTTCATGTCCCAAAAGGCCAGAATTTTTCTCATAATTTAAGTGGCCGAAACAGCCCCTTAAATTTTCTGGGCAGTAGCATTTTCGAAATTTACAGCTTTGGCCTCCTTTGCTAAAATCAGTCCACACAAAAATCTACAACACCTTTTCCAGTAATTCCACTTGGATTAGTTAGGTAACTCATAGATCTAACTCTAGGACTTGACCACATTCAAAAATTCAAAATATAATAGGAGATATGGTCAATTGAATTTCATGTTACGTTTTTCACTAAAATATGATTTTCAACTCTTTGTGATTTCTAAGAAACTTTCATGTTTTCACATACTAACCAACATAACTCATTATAACACTTACTAATACCACGTATACCCATGATTTTCATTAGTCCAATGCTTTTATTATGACTTTCATCATAATACACATAAACAGATCCTTTTAGTTGAAGAAATATTTGAGGGTTTAAGAAATGGGTTTTTGTACTGGGGTCAATACAAAATTCGATTTCACGTTCTAGGTAGGCTAGAAGTCTTCAAGAATACGCCAAGAAATTTATTAATGATAGAAATATCATTCAAAATCTATTACTCTCGTCCAAGACTTGGATAATACGTCACATTAATACCAACCGTGACTTCTATCCCTTAACCTGAGATAAGACCTCACAATGATACCTATCAACTTGCCATCTTCATTCATGACGTCGCCTACAAAGAAAGTCCGGCTTTGTGCATTCCACACAAGGAAGTCAACAACGAAAGGTTCGGGGCTCTTTACTTATGGCTTGATATAACAAAGGATTAACTTTAGGGTTTGGTTACTTTGAATTAATATAACGGGTTGGTTAGGAATATGAAAGCTAACAACCTTACAAAAGAATAATGAGTAGTTAATCAATCGTTTTCAAAAATTACCTCAAAGGCAAGTATTTTCAAAGAGATAAGATCGACAGTAGCGTGAAAGTGTTTATTTGAAACAACAAGATTAAAAAAATAAGTAAGCGATAACGAAGGCTCCTACTAACGAAGTTTCAACCAATAAGTCAAAGTCTAACTTCTCCGGAGTCAAATTTAAACGTTGAACGCAAGCAAGAGAGATAAAAGAATGGGTAGAACCAGTATCTAACACGGTATAGACTTCGCAAGAGCTTATGATTAACTTACCCGTGATAATTTTATTCAGGTTCCTCGTCACGAGAAAAAAAAAACGATCTCTCTTAAACTACTAGGCTTTGGTTTATGCAGGAATGACCTTTGGTGCCTCCATCCTAGTTGAATTAAATCTTGATGGCAAACGACAAAATCGAGCTAAGTGGCCTTCTCTTCCACAATTATAACATGCTTTGGATGGCATGGCGCAGCTTTGGATCGATGTGTCCCTCTCCTCCGCATTTTGAAGCATATAATAGGTGGTCCTTCTCTTCCTTAACAACAGTCTTTGGTCTTGACGTCTTTCCATCATTGTTGAATCTCCTTTTCTTGAAATGTTCATTCTTATTATTTTGGCCTGATTACCACCAAAGTGGTTACCATATCTCGCCCGTTGATTCCTCTCCACGCTTGTTGTCACCGCTTCGATGACTACTCTCATTTGGTATTATAATTTTGTCACCGCTTCTCTTTTAGTTAGTTGACTCGTTATCGCGCTCCACTAATCGAGCCCTATTTACAACATCTGAATACAAACACGGTTTATGAGAAATAAGATGTTGGCGTATCTCCGCTTCAAACCTCTTAAAACATTCGCGCCATTCTCTCTCATTATCCACCAAGTGGGGCGAATCGTGATAACTCCGCAAATTTTGCCTCGTATTGCGACACGGTCATATTGTTTTGTTCCAACTTGATAAACTCCACCTCCTTCATGTGGCGAATACTTTCGGAAAGTATTTGTCGTTGAACGACTCTGAACTTCTCCCAAGATATCTTGATCAAAGAAAGTTGAGTACGCGTTTCTGGAATTTCCCACCATGAATCACTTCTTCGCATGAACATAAAAGCGTGAAGGGAACCTTTTGCTCCTCGGAGCATCCCAAGACATCAAATATCTTGGTAATCTGCTTTATCCATGCTTCCGCCGAAGTGGTTTTGGCTCTCCCTTAAACTCCGGTGGTCCCAGACTCCTTAAATTGTTTAGCGGTGACCGCCGAGAGTTTCTGTGTTTCCACCTACGTTTTGGACAAGAGTCGCTTTTTACTTTGATGTTGCATGAATTCTAAAAACTTTTAAGCGTGACTGTCGTTAGTCAATTGATCGGTGTTGTTGTTTACGGGAGGATTATCGCCATCCTGTTGCACATTATCCTCGATTATTGATCTGTGGAGAATCAATAGATCTCTTGTGCTCCAATGCTTATCTCAACATTTTGGATGCCATTTTCAAATCGCCACAAAAAACCGGGGTTAATTAACATATCACATATTATCCCTATACACCGACCAGACCAATTAAATACTAAATAAACTTAGGTAGGTCATACTTAGCGAAGAATTTCCGTCTCTCCCTCCTAGTTCTATTCTCACCTCTTAGCTGGGGATCATATCCTAAGCTCGATACCAACCGTGGCGCCCCCAAAATTAAGTATCGTCACCCATCTTGGGTCGCCACTTACATGGTACATAAATTCAAATACAACTTACTAATATAAGCGTAGTGTACAATCTGACATAAAGCGTGAGTTTGAATACAAATTTTGTCTACTAGATATTATACAAACTCAAAAGGAGTCCTCATTACAACTATTATCACACTATTTCACGAAATAGTGAGGACTAATAATGCTATCCTCTGGACCATTACTTACGTTCCCGACTAAGTCTCAAATGTTCTCATTTCACGAAGAAAAAGGTGAAAGAAATGGTGAGCTCAACTAGCCCAATAAGAAATATTATGACTAAGATAATGCGAGAATAAATTATCATTAGCCTTCAACAATGTTAAACCGATAAAATACAATAGACAACCCGGTTTAATCTGCGAAAATAAGCAACCCATTAAAAGAGTCAAGTAGAGAATAAAGTCTACTATCTTTTAGGTTTTAAAGGTTTTCATCAATTGTTATCATTGAGACTCGACAATAAATAAACCACCACATCTAATCATCCCCGTACCACGGTCAAGGATTTTCATCAAATTATCAATGGTCATGACTATACCGAATCACCCCAGTCATAATCATACCAAAAACTATCCATCATCGCATTCACAGCCACGAGGACTTTTATCACATCATTTATATCAAGTCGTGATTATCTTAGAATGATCCCTAGTCATAATCATACTAAGTTCATCTATGCACGTAAGCGAAAGATAACATAATATAACATGAGGATGATGACAATGACATAATAATTCAATAAAACAAGTTCAAGAATTATTTAATCCATGAATTATTAACGTCCAAATTATCAACATGATCTTTGTTTACGTGAGTTAAATTCAAGAATGATCGGAAGAATATTTCCATGAAAAGATCTTTGGATGAAACGCAAATATCAAGGATATTCTACTAATTTCATGGAGTATAGAAGTCAAAGTTTTAACCAACCGGGTATAATAAAGAATGGAATAACAAAAGAAATCACCATGCATGCGATTGCTTGATGTAGACAGTTATTCCAACGAGAATAATAATAACGGAACCGGTCGTGAAAAATTCACAAGCGGGATGTTCCAACAGAATAATAAAGATGGAACCGGATCCGGTGTAAAACACACGATAGGATATTCCAACGTATGATAAAGCGGAACCGGTCCGGTAAAACAACACATGCAGGATGTTCCAACGTAATAATAAAAAGATTTTAACCCGGTCCTGTAAAACACACGACAGATGTTCCAATGAATAATAGAAGAATGTCACCAAGTATAGGGTAAACCACGTATCTGAGTTATTCCAATGTAATAATAAGCAATGGAATAACATAAAGATTTCACCAAGTATAGGGTATGCCAGCGTATCACGAGTTATGTATAGGGTATACCACTTTTACAAAAGTTATTCAATGTAATAATAATGAATGGAATAATGAAGTTCTCTTCAAGAAGAAAGAATAACACCCCTTACTGTAAAAAAGAACCTAATATAGAAGTAGTGAAGTAGCGAATACTCTTCTTCTTTCTATAATTTTCTCTCTATAGCTTCTCTCTATAATTTCTCTCTCTAGAGTTTCAATGAATTAAATAAGAAAATAATGAAGGAATGAGCTTATTTATAGGAAAATGGAATGCATAAGTATTAATCCATGAGCGGTCCAGTTGATTTACTTTAATCGACGGTCCATATTTAAAGAAAAATCTTTTAAATAAAATATAATATATTCTATTTATATAAAAACATTTTACTATGCAAACACTTTATGCAATACTATGCAAAAACACTACGCAAAACACTATGCAACACTATGCATAATAAAATATAATATATTCTATTTATAGAATAACTTTAATAAAGTATTCTATTTTATATAAAAAGATGTTTACATTTTATTACGTTAATAATACGAATAAAACAAAACGTCATTATCGCTATAATAATTCATATTATTAATCGACAATAATGGAATCAAACCGAGTAACTTCTCACATAAGCATCAATAATCAATACTGGTATTCTTCTACTATGCAACCACACTTATTATCGTACTTTTACTACTAAGAAGTAGTTCAACAAGAACCACGGTAAAACTTCCGCCGTTATTTCAATAAAATATTTTTGTCGCTTTCTCAATCCGACAATAATTACATTATGGGGTCCACCAATGATTGAGTAGTTATACGAATATTCCTGCTAAACCGAATATTCCCCACCAATCGAATATAATATAACCACTTGCATACTTTGTAAAATTTATAAATACTACCCACAACTATAATATTATCTCAAATTCACACCATAATATTAAAAAATTATTTTGACAAAATTTAAATCTTTATTGATAAAATTTGGGGTCTCACAATCTCCCCTCCTTATGGAATTTCACCTCGAAATTAGGGTGCGTACTGATATGATAAAGAGATGAGGATACCTTGAATACCTTTATTGTTAAAAATATTAAATTCATCTTCGTGTCCGCCAAAGATATTCATTAACAATTCATCTTTGCACTACTGAAGCCAAAGATATTTATTAATAATTCATCTTTGCACTTCTGAGCCAAAGATATATAAGCTGTAAAACCAATAATAATCCGAGACTTAGCTTAATAGTATCACAACCATGAATTATCCATTACCTTCTTGGCTAAGGATATTCGTGTTTTCAATTACTGATCATGATTATACTTAATAATCCGTGGTCATAATCATACCAAGTCTATCAATGCACTACTACCAAAGATGACTTTACCACATCCATGAATTAATATTTCATTCTTTGAGACTCAAATTTCAATAATTAATCCATATCATCGAATCATCCCCGCACTACGGGCCAAGGATATTCATTAAGTCACACGACCACGAATTATCCATGCACTACTGACCAAAGATAATCGTGTATTCATTAAGATCACGCGACCACAAAATTATCCATGTACTACTGACGAAGATAATCGTGTATTCATTAGTATCACGACCACAAATTATCCATGCAATACTACCAAAGATAATCGTGTATTCATTAGTATCAAGCCCACAAATTATCCATGCACTACTACCAAAGATAATCGTGTATTCATTAGTATCCGACCACAAATTATCCATGCACTACTGACGAAGATAATCGTGTATTCATTAGTATCACGACCACAAATTATCCATGCACTACTACCAAAGATAATCGTGTATTCATTAGTATCACGACCACAAATTATCCATGCACTACTACCAAAGATAATTGTGTATTCATTAAGTATCACGACCACAAATTATCCATGCACTACTGACCAAAGATAATTGTGTATTCAATTACTGTTATGATTATACCAAACAATCTCTGGTCATAATCATACCAAGTCCATCTATGCACCTTCTGAGCCACGATGACTTTCAACATAATATAAGCATGAGGATAATGATATAAAGAATCAATCAAATGAGATAAAGGATAAATATTAAACATTTATAATATAATTTATCCAGATTCAAGAATATCCCCATGTTATCAATCACTTAATAATCTCATAATCTAATATCATTAATATTATAACAATATTTTAATCACTTCTTAAATTTATAAACAATTTATCTTAATTGTTTACGCTTTACATATATAATGCATTTAATCATTCAAAATGCCATACTCATAAGATATCATCACCAATTATCAAATCTCTCAAAAAATATGCATATACTCTATATAGGATTCTTTAGCCATAAAATCCTATTTTCAACTTTTTGTTACTTCACATAACATATTTAACTCATATGTTTGTAACTAAACTATTTTCATGAAAATACCAAATCAGTCCCAAAAATATTTCTTTTTTTGGGATTTAGCATAATATAGTCCCATAATGAAAATATATTTTTCTCGAATTTTTAAAATTCATTTACTATTTTTCAAAAAATCAATTTTAATTAATTCCTTAAGAAATTAGCTACCTCAAGGTTAACTCCAAAAATTCCCAAATCTTGGCAGGACCTTACACATGTTAACGTGAGCTTCCAGTTTAAATTTCATGGTCATCGGAGTTATAGAACTCCTTATAGCGTTTTTATTTCGGAAAAACCTAAATATTGAAATAGTCATAACTTGCTCATTTTAAGTCGAGAATGAGCTCATTTTTGGACAGGAGATACTTTATACCATATACCTTCATGTCCCAAAAGGCCAGAATTTTTCTCATAATTTAAGTGGCCGAAACAGCCCTTTAAAGTTTCTGGCGCAGTAGCATTTTCGAAATTTACAGCTTTGGCCTCCTTTGCTAAAATCAGTCCACACAAAATCTACAACACCTTTTCCAGTAATTCCACTTGGATTAGTTAGGTAACTCATAGATCTAACTCTAGGACTTGACCACATTCAAAATTCAAAATATAATAGGAGATATGGTCAATTGAATTTCATGTTACGTTTTTCACTAAAATATGATTTTCAACTCTTTGTGATTTCTAAGAAACTTTCATGTTTTCACATACTAACCAACATAACTCATTATAACACTTACTAATACCACGTATACCCATGATTTTCATTAGTCCAATGCTTTTATTATGACTTTCATCATAATACACATAAATGAGATCCTTTTAGTTGAAGAAATATTTGAGGGTTTAAGAAATGGGTTTTTGTCATCTTTGGGGTCAATACAAAATTCGATTTCACGTTCTAGGGTAGGCTAGAAGTCTTCAAGAATACGCCAAGAAATTTATTAATGATAGAAATATCATTCAAAATCTATTACTCTCGTCCAAGACTTGGATAATCGTCACATTAATACCAATCGTGACTTCTATCCCTTAACCTGGATAACACCTCACAATGATACCTATCAACTTGCCATCTTCATTCATGGCGTCGCGCTGAAGAAATGCGGCTTTGCATTCCACACAAGGAAGTCAACAACGAAAGGTTCGGGGCTCTTTACTTATGGCTTGATATAACAATGATTAACTTTAGGGTTTGGTTACTTTGAATTAAGTATAACAGGGTTGGTTAGGAATATGAAAGCTAACAACCTTACAAAAAGAATAATGAGTAGTTAATCAATCGTTTTCAAAAATTACCTCAAAGGCAAGTATTTTCAAAGAGATAAGATCGACGGATAACGTGAAAGTGTTTATTTGAAACAACAAGATTAAAAAAATAAGTAGCGATAACGAAGGCTCCTACTAACGAAGTTTCAACCAATAAGTCAAAGTCTAACTTCTCCTGAGTCAAATTTAAGCGTTGAACGCAAGCAAGAGAGATAAAAGAATGGGTAGAACCGGTATCTAACACGGTATAGACTTCGTGAAGAGCTTATGATTAACTTACACCGTGATAATTTTATTCGGGTTCCTCGTCACGAGAAAAAAAAAAGCGATCTCTCTTAAACTACGGCTTTGGTTTATGCAGGGATGACCTTTGGTGCCTCCATCCTAGTTGAATTAAGTCTTGATGGCAACGACAAAATCGAGCTAAGTGGCCTTCTCTTCCACAATTATAACATGCTTTGGATGGCATGGTGCAGTTCGGACTGATGTGTCCCTCTCCTCCGCATTTGAAGCATATAATAGGTGGTCCTTCTCTTCCTTCCAACAAAAGTCTTTGGTCTTGACGTCTTTCCATCATTGTTGAATCTCCTTTTCTTGAAATGTTCATTCTTATTATTTTGGCCTTGATTACCACCGAAGTGGTTACCATATCTGGCCTGTTGATTCCCTCCACGCTTGTTGTCACCGCTTCGATGACTACTCTCGCTGGTATTATAATTTTGTCTGCTGCTCTCTTTTTAGTTGCGTTGACTCGTTATCGCGCTCCACTAATCGAGCCCTATTTACAACATCTGAATACAAACCACGGTTTATGAGAAATAAGATGTTGGCGTATCTCCGCTTCAAACCTCTTAAAACATTCGCGCCATTCTCTCTTCATTATCCACCAAGTGGGGCCTTAATCGTGATAACTCATAAATTTTGCCTCGTATTGCGACACGGTCCATATTGTTTTGTTCCAACTTGATAAACTCCACCTCCTTCATTATGGCGAATACTTTCGGGAAAGTATTTGTCGTTGAACGACTCTGGAACTTCTCCCAAGATATCTTGATGACAAAGAAGTTGAGTCGTTTCTGGAATTCCCACCAATGTCTGCCTTTCCAAGCAAGAACATAAAAAGCGTGAAGGGAACCTTTTGCTCCTCGGAGCATCCCAAGACATCAAATATCTTGGTAATCTGCTTTATCCATGCTTCCGCCGAAGTGGTTTTGGCTCTCCCTAAACTCCGGTGGTCCCAGCTCCTTAAATTGTTTAGCGGTGACCTTGAGAGTTTTCGTGTTTCCACCTACGTTTTGGACAAGAGTCGCTTTACTTTGATGTTGCATGAATTCTAAAACCTTTTAAGCGTCATCGTTAGTCAATTGATCGGTGTTGTTGTTTACGGGAGGATTATCGCCATCCTGTTGCACATTATCCCCGATTATTGATCTCGTGGAGAATCAACGATCTCTTGTGCTCCAATGCTTATCTCAACATTTTCGGATGCCATTTTCAAATACTGCCACAAAACCAGGGTTAATTAACATGTCACATATTATCCCTATACACTGACCGACCAATTAAATACTAAATAAACTTAGGTAGGTCATACTAGGCGAAGGAATTTCCGTCTCTCCCTCCTAGTTCTATTCTCACCTCTTAGCCGTGGATCATATCCTAAGCTCGATACCAACCGTGGCGCCCCCAAAATTAAGTATCGTCACCCATCTTGGGTCGCCACTTACATGGTACATAAATTCAAATACAACTTACTAATATAAGCGTAGTATACAATACGACATAAAGCGTGAGTTTGAATACAAATTTTGTCTACTAGATATTATACAAACTCAAAAGGAGTCCTCATTATTGACTATTATCACACTATTTCACGAAATAGTGAGGACTAATAATGCTATCCTCCGGACCATTACTTACGTTCCCGACTTCGTCCCAAATATGTTCTCATTTCACGAAGAAACGATGAAAAAAAAAAGTGAGCTCAACTAGCCCAAAGAAGAAATATTATGACTAAGATAATGCGAGAATAAATTATCATTAGCCTTGAACATGTTTAAAGCGATAAAATACAATAGACAACCGGTTTAATCTGCAGCGATGAATAAGCAACCCATTAAAAGAGTCAAGTAGAGAATAAAGTCTACTATCTTTTAGGTTTTAAAAGGTTTTCATCAATTGTTATCGGCGAGACTCGACAATAAATAAACCACCACATCTAATCATCCCCTGTACCCACGGTCAAGGATTTTCATCAAATTATCAATGGTCAAGCTATTTATACTGAATCACCCACGGTCATAATCATACCAAAACTATCCATCATCGCATTCACGAAGCCATCGAGGACTTTTATCACATCATTTATATCAAGTCATGATTATACTTAGAATGATCCTAGTCATAATCATACTAAGTTCATCTATGCACGTAAGCCAAAGATAACATAATATAACATGAGGATGATGACAATGACATAATAATTCAATAAAACAAGTTCAAGAATTATTTAATCCATGAATTATTAACGTCCAAATTATCAACATGATCTTTTTTTTAGTAGAGTTAAATTCAAGAATGATCGGAAGAATATTTCCATGAAAAGATCTTTGGATGAAACGCAAATATCGAGGATATTCTACTAATTTCATGGAGTATAGAAGTCAAAGTTTTAACCAACCGGGTATAATAAAGAATGGAATAACAAAAGAAATCACCATGCATGCGGTACTTGGCATGACGAGGTTATTCAACGAATAATAATAATAACGGAACCGGTCGGTGAAATTCACACCGCGGGATGTTCCAACGAATAATAAAGATGGAACCGGATCCGGTGTAAAACACACGAGATAGGATATTCCAATGAATGATAAAGATTTTAACCAGTCCTGTAAAACACATGCACGCAGGATGTTCCAATGAGAATAATAAAGAGCGGAACCAGTCCTGTGTAAAACACATGAGACATGTGATGTTCCAATGAATAATAGAAGAATGTCACCAAGTATAGGGTAAACTGCATTATCTGAGTTATTCCAATGCAGAATAATAAGCAATGGAATAACATTAGGATTTCACCAAGTATAGGGTATCTGCATATCTGAGTTATGTATAGGGTATGCCACTTTTACGAGTTATTCCAATGTAATAATAATGAATGGAATAACGAAGTTCTCTTCAAGAAAGAATAACACCCTTACTGTAGTAAAAGAACCTGAATATAGAAGTAGTGAAGTAGCGAGAATACTCTTCTTCTTTTTCTATAATTTTCTCTCTATAAACTTCTCTCTATAATTTCTCTCTAGAGTTTCAATGAATTAAATAAGAAAATAATGAAGGAATGAGCTTATTTATAGGAAAATGGAATGCATAGTAACTAATCCATGAACGGTCCAGATTGATTTACTTTAATCGACGGTCCATATTTAAAGAAAATCTTTTAAATAAAATATAATATATTCTATTTATATAAAAACATTTTACTATGCAAACACTTTATGCAATACTATGCAAAACACTTATATGCAAAACACTATCAACACTATGCGTAATAAAATATAATATATTCTATTTATAGAATAACTTTAATAAAGTATTCTATTTTATATAAAAGATGTTTCGCTTTTATTACGTTAATAATACTGAATAAAACAAAACGTCATTATCGCTATAATAATTCATATTATTAATCGACAATAATGGAATCAAACCGAGTAACTTCTCACATAAGCATCAATAATTAATACCGTAATATTACTATGCAACCACACTTATTCTTTGTACTTTTACTACCGAGTAGTTCAACAAGAACCACGGTAAAACTTCCGCCGTTATTTCAATAAAATATTTTTGTCGTTTTCTCAATCCGACAATAATTACATTATTAGGGGTCCACCAATGATTGAGTAGTTATGCGAATATTCCCTCGCTAAACCGAATATTCCCAGACCAATCGAATATAATATAACCACTTGCATACTTTGTAAAATTTATAAATACTACCCACAACTATAATATTATCTCAAATTCACACCATAATATTAAAAAAATTATTTTGACAAAATTTAAATCTTTATTGATAAAATTTGGGGTCTCACAATCCTTAACAGAAATGTGTTGGACAGATGAGCTCACAGCCTTCGGCTGTCCTTCCGGCGTATCTGCTCTATTCCTCACCATCCTTTCCGACGTAGAACAACTAAAGTTTTGTGATTGAAAACTACAAGACACTAGAACACACTCCTCCTTCTAGCGCCAATGTTAACGCCAAGATCTTCGGCCACGTCCCAATCACGTAAGACGCTCTGATCCTGCACACTAAACACAGTCAACACCAAAAGCTTGACGGCTTCGACCGTCGGGGGATAGCTCAGGCGTGAGAGTCAGTACAGGCGATCACAAGGGTTAAAAATGGAGGATAAAAATATCTAATGCCTTGAGAGAGATAAAATTATTAGTTGTATGTGTGTACCTTTTTTAAGACTTCCTTTAGCATGTTATACTCTCTTTTGCTTAGCAGTGCCTCATCTTGATGTCGGCGCCTATCCATCCGACCACGAACATCCTAGCCGACTGCATGCAGTTTACCCACTACCTCCTGTCATTGTTCCTATCGTCGACCGACTAAGGATCCCATCCACATTAATGCATGTGATTTAACAACGATCATTATCGTGCTTTTTCATCATTATCGGTCAAAGATGGAGATATTTAATATTGAATGGATCAATCCACTCAATTCAGCCCAAGTCTTTCAAGACTTCACCAAGAAAAACCATTGACCGGCCCAACTGGCCAAACCCAATAGAAATGACCCAAGAGATTTAATCAAATGAATTGGCCTAATCAGATCGGTCCAATATGTAAAATATCATGACCCAACAATAATAATACATGTTCAAATATAATGAATAGAATTATAATTTCATATCTATATATACATGAATGCATGAATCTCATAATAAAGCAAAAGAAAAATCATATAAAACATTAATGTCAATTTGCTTGTCTATTTTTTTAAATGTATTATACAGTTGTAAATATGACGCTGATTCAAATTATTTTCAACATTATATATGTATTGTGTCAATAAAAATTATCAAAAATCTGTGAATGTAAATATTAATACGAACAAAAAAGACCATTAAGATTCAAACTTTTAAATCATTATGCTTCAAATTACAAGTAATATTACTATTTATATGTTTGCATGAAACATATTAAAATGTATCAAATATTCATCAACCAAAACATAACTTGCAAGCCAATAATCATGATCATAAGAAACAAGTTAAATATTAATAACAATTAACACTAATTTTCTATTAACTCCCATGATTCAAGATGTTGTAATAAAGAAAACAAAAGGTTAGGCTCTGCCGAGCTAGTATTGGACTTTGCTACCAACATCAGGAAAAGTTGGGCCAAGGCCCATCCAAAGTTTTTAAGTAAAAGATGGATAAATTTAGACTGAAAGGAAGCAAGAAATATTAAAATGACCAAATGTAGTGATATTCCACCGTAACTTAATATTAGTCGTTTTAGGGGAGTATTTTTATTATTTAATATATAAATTCAAGTAAATATTAATTATTTAATTTATAATATTATTTTAAATATTTAAATATAATTTTAGTTATCTCACTATTTTTTTTTCAATAAATAATACTATTTTTTTTATACAAGAATATTATAAACAATAAATAATACTATTTCCATTTCTATCCCCATCCCCATCCCCATCCCCATCCCTTCCAAATATAACGGCAAATGAACGCTAATTCTGTTGCGATCTGTAGTACAACTGAAACGATAAAGAAAGCGAAAACACAATAACCGATGCCCTAGAGAGAGAAAGGGAGAATAATGGATAAAAAGGAGAGGGCAAAGGAACGAAGAGACAAAAGACGGCAAGAGATCTCTCTCCTCCGGACCATTCCTTATTCCGATCACCAAAGGTTTTCATACTATTTTTTTTCTCATCCACATTATGTATCTATTCATGTTTTTCCTTTCTACATTTCGTTTATCATAAAACACTGCTTGCCGTAATTCCCAAAAAATCTTAAAATATACTAGTATATGCATGTTGGACGCCCTCTGTCTCCATTAATTTCTTAAACTCCGTTTGGATAATATATAATCTTTAGTTCTTTAAAACAGTGCACCAGCAAATCTAAAGTAAGATCATGGGTATTTGATTATTCAACGGTTAAGCAGTCTTCTAATTCTGATCAAATATCAAAGATGGATTATGTTGACCAAAACTTAGCAAGAAAAATATTAATTGATGGACATTAATGAATACTTTTTAAGTTTATGATCCTATGGCAATTTGGTATGTAACGAGCACAATTGAGCTAAATCTTTGTTGATTCTTCCCTTAGAGCAATAATCTCTGGATACTAACCAAAAAACACCTAGAGGAATTTTTTACATACGTCTAGGATTGAACTTGATTAGTTATTTATTTGTTTTTTAGTAGGGTGGGTGGGTAGAAGACATATCTGATACTTATTTTTATAAAAACAATTAGAGGAATTTTTTACTTACATTGAGGATTGAACTTGATTAGGTATTTACTGAAAGTTTAAAGAATTAAATCGATCAAATTGGAAGTCCATGAACAAAGTTGAAATTTAGGATCCTTATTTATATATACAAAAATATAGTGATGTTACATTGCCACATTTCAATAATGTCAACCTTTATGTGTTTTTTTCTTTGGGGTGACGGGGGAGTGAGGAACACAAGGGAATAAGTATTTTTCATATTTAATCTTGTTTTTGTGATTTAAAATAGGGTTACATGTTACCATAGGCAATTTTGGTTTGTTTATGTCCTTAGATTTGCTACAAGCATTAGAGTTTTGTCTGGAGCTTTGGGAAGTGCAAGGGAAAAGAAAAGGATATGATACTGTAACTATAAAAGCTGGAATTTTGTTAGCAATTAATTAGGCTTAATTTTAGCAACATACTTAGCTTTATAAAAGTATAAATAATTAAATTAAAATTCATTTCTTTTTCATTTTCCTTTCATCTCCCTCAGTCTATCCAAGCTCCTCCAGTTGGATTGTAAATGTAAGGATGCATTACACTTGTTCTTACGTCTTATACAAACAGTTTCTATAACAATGAACTTTAGTATAACCTTTTTATTTCTTATGGAAAATATTTAGGTGGTGGTCTTCAGAAACTATTGCTATGGTGTCTGGGGCGAACAGAGGGATTGGATTTGAGATTGCACACCAACTTTCTCTGCATGGGGTGACAGTTATTCTAACATCAAGAGAGACTGAAGTTGGTGAAGAAGCAGCAAAGGTATTACAAGAAGGAGGATTGAATGTCGTCTTCCATCAATTAGATGTTCTTGATCCTTCATCTATCAAATCATGTACTGATTGGGTGGAACAAAATTATGGTGGTTTAGATATTCTGGTAAGATAGCGTCACCTTTGGTCATTCCTTGTAGCATTTTTAAGTTGTAGTAATTAATTGTTTCCTAATATTAAAAACAATTAGGTTATGGACTACTTCCCTAATTTTGAAATTTCTCTGCAGCTAATGCAATTTACTTGACTAATTGTTTTCACAAGTAATGGGTCTTGGCCTCTTGGGTTGGTTAATTTTGGTTCATGCATATGCTAGACATGGGTGAAGCAACAATACTGTTATGCCTCGGTTATTTTTGTAGATGGTTTGAGATGTTTAGAGAAAACATTTTTAAACTAGAAACTCATTTTTTAGTATATTGTGTTTACGTAGAAGTTATGTCTTCACCGCTAGTTACTGACTAAGTTCAAACTTGTGCAGGTTAATAATGCAGGGGTTAATTTTAATTCTGGATCAGAAAATTCTGTTGAATTTGCTGAGCAGGTTATTGGGACTAACTACATTGGGACCAAAAATATGATCAAAGCTATGATCCCATTAATGAGGCCTTCTGACGCAGGCGCACGTATTGTTAATGTGAGCTCAAGATTGGGAAGACTCAATGGCAGGCGAAATGTATGTGATAACTTTAATACAAAATTTTCTTTAACTAATTTCCTGTTTTGCTTGTTTTTCCATTTCATATTATTAGTCTTTTTAATTCGTGAAATATTAGTGGGTATGAATCTATTGCTTAGGATGATGTTTGAACAGATTGTGTAATATTCTGCACTGTGCATGCCAATTTAAGATCATGGTCCATCAGAGTCCATGTGATTCCACTTGTCCCCTGTCATAGAGAGGATTTGGCTGTTTCACTTTAGAAAGTATGCACTTCATGTGTGTGGAAGAAATGTCATTTTCTATATTGAATCGATGTAAGTTGGTTGGGTGGAATGATCTTAGGACCTCTTTGTCCGGTGCATGTTGCAGACACATCAGAAACTATTTACCTTCATCTGCTGCGCTTTAGTGCGGAAAAACTTCTTTTTAGATAATTTCATTTTGGATCAAAATCATCCTGGTAATATGAATTTATATTGTGAAGAGTATTTTCTGTAAACATTTTCTAATCAAAATTGGCCATTTTCAGAATTGGAAAGATTCTAAATTCTTTAACATGATAGAGATTTCTTATTCTGTGACTCAACAGTGTCTTTGGCAGATGCATGCATTTCTGCTAAACTTGCTTGTACAATTTTATAGATCCAACCAGTTTGTATCATATTTATTCTGGACTTCTTTTGCATTTAGAAACCATTTGAAAACTGCACGAGATTAGTTAGAAGCCATTAGTCATTCAATTTATCAAGTTCTTCCATGCAAATTGCATTTGCTGTGTCGATTTTTGCGTTTGAAAATGAAATAGTTTTGATATATTTTGTCAGAGAATTGGAGACGTCACATTAAGAGAACAATTAGAAGATGTGGACTCACTGTCAGAGGAACTGATTGATAGGACCATGAACACGTTTCTTGAACAAGTAAAAGATGGCAGTTGGACATCTGGTGGATGGCCTCAAACATTAACTGACTATTCAATATCAAAACTTGCGGTGAATGCTTACACCAGGCTAATGGCTAAGATACTTTCAGATAGACCAGAAGGTCAGAAGATATATGTAAATTGCTATTGTCCAGGTTGGGTGAAGACTGCAATGACTGGTTGGGCAGGACATACTTCTCCCGAGGAAGGGGCTGATACTGCAGTTTGGCTTGCCCTGCTTCCGGACCAGTTTGTGACTGGCAAATTTTTCGCTGAAAGGCGTGAGATTAATTTCTGAAGGGGTTGCCTAGTTAATTCAACTGCTAAATGTGAGCAAATGCACCTTTGGCATAGTTAGGGAAGGATTGGCCTTACTGGATGAATTTCTCATTCCTGGAGAACGCATCACGTACTGAATGTGAGGGATAGGGAGAGGGAAATGTTAAATTTCTTAGTTTATGATACTCCCAGGTTCTTAATTTGTGCAAATTTTTTGACATTCAATTTTTTAGTTTGAGAAATAATTAAGCATCATAAGAGAAAGGGAAGCATTTTGGGGTATGTATACACAATCAAATGTTTTTTGGCTATGGTGTTTGATATGTTCCTTTGAGTAATATAATGTAGTTGTCTTTCAGTTATCAACATGATGTATACAAACTAAACCAATTTACTACTCTTATTTTTTTAGGCAAGTTCATGTTGCATCCACCTCCTTTCCTTCTCCTCTAAATAAGTGAAATATAAGCATGGCTTATAATAGAAAAAATTAGATCGATATAAGTTTTAAAAATAGTAAGTGCAAAACAAAACAAACAAACGATACATGAAGGTTGCCCGCCCAGACTTCTGGAGTTCATGATAAAATAATCAGTCCTTAATTAGGAATCACCTTAATATAAGAACCAGTCATCCTCCTCAACTCCTCCTCCTCTTTTTAGGCCCGGTTCGAGAAATGACTTATAAATTAGTTAAATTAATTTATAAGTTATAATTTTTTATACTACTTATTTAAAAATAATTTATAAATCATTCTAAGTTTAGCCCTGTTCTATTTTCCTAAATTACATCTCTACCCCCACTTCAACATAAAAAACCTGATCTCTTATTCTCTCCTAACGTAAACCCCTCCGCGGCTGTTACTCCTGCTACTCCTACTCCTTCGATTGCTGTTAGGTACCAAACAGATGTTTGATAAATTCCACATTTATCTTGACTTTGTATTAGGGCTTTGGTTAATGTTTATTCGGATTAGTATATTCTTTTAACATAACAGAAATTTTGTTTTTTAAGCATTTAAACACTCAATTAAATATGAATCTCTGGCATGTTGTTTTTCTTCTTTTTTACCTCTTTAATGTTGGTTTCGATTCAATTCCATTTTTTGTTAATTTGTGTGGTTCAAATGTTTGATTGATTGATTGAATGAATTGTTGTATACTGGGTTGTGCCTAATTAGGAATATGTGAGCAGCTTAATGTTAGTAATTTTCAGTAACTTGGGTTCTGTTTATATTGATTTAGGCTGGGTTCTGCTTAACAATTGGATATAAATATATTGTTTCAAAATTATATTTTTTGCACTATACATGAATGTACTCTCAGTAACCTGTAAAAATAAAGTCACAGAGAGATATATATGATCAACATCGAATGAAAATTAATAATTATACAAAAAAGAAAAAAAAAATGCTGTTGAGGGTTTGGATTTCTACCTTTTGGCTGATGAATTGTTATTCATGGTGATTGTTTCTTTGGAGCTTAACAAGTGATGACAATTGATACTTTTGCAGTGTAATCTAGATATAAAAATAGCATTTAGTAATAATTGGCTTAAAGGTATTGTACAGAAAGTATTGGATTCTCTTACATCTTTTAAATCTTGAAATACATTGTTGAGCCTCTTCTCTAACAACTTAAACTTTGAGTAACTGGTTGCTTAACATGTTTTCATAGCTCTGAGTTTGTAAGGTGTTTGGTCAGTTCTATTTGCTTGCAATTGATCCAATTTATGTTATAACATGTAAGTTCAGTTGCATTCTCTCTGATTTTTGCATTATGAGTCTGACCATATGCAAGAGGGGCTTGCACGTGATAGGGAGTTTTAAAGCAGTATCCATAATTGGGTCCATTCCTTAAATCTTAAGGTCTTAGAGCAAAGGTAACATAACAATGTAAGTATGAATTTGATTCACATTTGCTGATTGAGACTTGGGGGGAGGGGAGTGTTGATACTGAGACAATCAAACATTAGATTAGCTATGGTTTTGTTTTGTGATGATATGACTTTTGTTCTGTGATTATATGATGATTACTCTATTGTAACTTTTGTTTCGTTAAGCTCACTCATTTTGGGAAATTGTTCTGTTGTACTATTGCACTTACCTAAGTTTAGATCATTTTCTTTATTGAGCCAATTTATATGGTCATGAATATTTTGGATAATTCATTGATTCATTATAATTATGTTTTCTACTACAATTAGTGTGTACCCCCTTGAAACTGAAAAGTGTAATTTTGAATTATATGGAAGTTATTTTTTTCTTTTCTCAATTTCTACGAGTTTATTTTCTAATTTCAAGAAGTTTTTGATTACATTGTAAGGAATTCATTTGTTTTTATTAATGTACTTTTTAGTAATTTTTACATTTAATTTTAACTTATAGGTTATTATTAGTTGAACACCTTCATAACTTGTTTTAACTTAATTTCTGACTTATAAGTCAAATTGATGTCGAACGCTTTTACTTATTAGGTACAACTTAACATAACTTATAAGTCAACTTATATGTATTTTACTCCTATCTTGTCTATTTTTCTCTCTCTTTGCGATTGCGACCCTCATCCTCAGGTTATCTTTAAATCTATATCCATATCATCAATGGAAGAAAATCCAACAACGTCGTTGGGGAAGAAGAAAAAGGTAGGAGGAAATGGAGGATTACCAAGCCCAAGAGAGATGATAGCACACTACGAGTCCAAAGGGATTGACGCGCAAGAAGCTTCACTCAAAGTCATCGAGGATCTCCAAAATGCTCTCTTCAGAAGACTCGTCCTGGAAAGGAAGAAGATGAAGGCTGGGGGTCGGAGGAGACTCCACTTCGAGTAGTCGGAAGCTGGATGTGATAAACAGCCGCCTCAGAAACCTAGACTTGAAGCTGGACTCCAAACCTGGGTACCCACAAACCCTAGCCATTGGGGTTGCCTCAGGCGCTCTACTTCATGGAATTGGGACCATTATCCCTCATCTTGCGGCCTCTGTAGCCCATATCTGGAATTCTGTTAGTTCTCTTACTAGTGGCCGTTAATTATTATGTTATAAACGTAATCAGGAATCAATCTGATTTGGATCGTGCTTTTTAACATTTGGATCCTATTGAAATTCTTTTAGTACTCTTACCAGTGGCCATTAATTATTAGTATGTTATAAATGTAACCAGGAATCAATCTGACTTGTATTGGGTTTTTAACATTCGGATCTGATTGAATTTGGAATCCAATTATCTACTCTCTTATATATATATATATAAATATTATAAAGCAGGAAGAAAATGTTAGTGGTTATTTTGGTGTAAACACCAAAGTGAAGTTTTTTTCTTTTTTTTCTTTCCCTTTAAAGTTAGATATCTATTTGGGAGGGAGGAAAGGTGAATCTTGAAGATAAACTGCAATTGTTGTGAATCGAATGTGGTGTAAAACTAATGAGAGAAAATTGAGGAGATGAAATATCGAAAGTCTAAAGTGAGAACATCACACATTAGTAGAAAGAAATGGGGAATTTGAGAAGGGCTTTGTTGTCTATTGTCTCTTGAATCCTTAATTCCACTGCCGCTCACAGCTCCTCCCTCTCCATCTCCCTGATTCCTTCCCAGAGTCTTCACAGGTTTGCGTCCTCCTTAATTATAATAATATTTTTTGTTGGGTGCCTTCAAAATTATTAACGACTCTTTTCCTTTTTCTTTGTTGTCATCAAACCTTATCTTGGTTCAATTTCTCGGATCTGTTCTTTCAATGACAAGATTCAATCTGTTGAGATCATTGATCTCTCAACTGAAGAAGGCAAAAGGCATATTTTAAACAGGTTCTTATTTCTCTTGTTTTTCTTTTGTAATTGCTTATCAAAGTCTTAGAATTGAGGTTTGGATTTTCACTACTAATGTCCTTATATATTGAAGTAATTATTCAATTCATAATGCGTCTTTCTCTTTTTTCCTGGTGCCTATATAGGCTGACATATAGGTGCAAACAAAGAGGGTATCTTGAGCTGAACCTGATCTTGGGGAAATGGATGCAGGAAAATATTACTTCTATGGATGATAGTGCAATTAGATCACTTGTTGATATTCTCGACCCGGTAAACATCACTTGATTCTTCTACATTCTTGCATTTTTGCTCCATCATACTCTGTTTGTTGATATTTCTGTATTCCTTTTTGGCCTCTTTTCAAATTCTTAATTGCCAATATCCACTTCAGAAATTGAACTTAAAATGTTTTATTTGGGAAACTATCATAGGATCATGTATTTTTGCCTTTTTGCGTTTTGAAATGTATTGCATTATACCACTGACGGATCTATTAAGAGGGCAGAATAGGCAGTGCCTATGCGGGAATAATTTTATTTTTTACAAGTATAAGGACAGGGGCAAAAATAAAACTTAATAAACTTAAAGGGGCAGATTTATGAAAAAGTTAAACTTAGAGCTGAAAAAAAAACTTAAAAACTAAACATGCGGTGTATAATGTATTCAAACTCTCACTCTCTAACTCTTTAAGCTTTAGCCCTTCACTTCAGTCCAAAAAAATTCTCCCCTGCTAGAAACAGATCCTAGATCTGCATACAATCATACATATCCATCTAGTGGCGGTACTCTTTTACCTTAACATAGAATTTGTGTTGAGAGACATTTTGACACCAAACTTCTAATTTCTATATTCTTTACTTTCTTATTGTTTAACATTTTCCACCATTGCTTTCTTAATAGTGCCTTTTGCTTTAAAGTTGTATTCATCTTTACTCTTGAGTGCATGCTAATTGCCCATTTTATATGACAATCTTTTCTTTTGCTCAGGAGCTTGTGTACAATCCCTTTATTTACACAAATTAAAACATCTATTCTCAATATGACAATGAAAATATGTTGTAAGAAAGTGATGCCAATTTGCTGAGCGTTCATTATAGACTTCCAAACGTTGTGAGTCTGTTGACAATCAACAATCTTTTGAACCAAATTAAAGTGTTCTTAATAGTTAATCAAGTCTTCGTTGCATTTAATTTGTAAGTTATTATGTAGCAGGTCAGACATTGTTTCTTAAGCCGTTTCAGCAATATGTGTACTTTGTGAATCTTGGAGTTGCTGGACATGAGTTGTTATTATAGTCCTTAATCATATTTTGGTTCAATTTTTTTTTTCCTTTTAACTTTATATCTATGACCTTGAGTGATTAAGAATAGTCTTAGGGACAGAACTCACACACACTAAGTAAATTAGACGCAAAACACACTGCATTTTTTCCCCTTCATTTTAGTTGTATTTTGTCAACCATAACCCTAGTCATTTTCTGTTAAGTCTTAATATTTATAATATTCTCCAAGTAACAACCTCACATGTCCATGTGCCCATATGTGCAGGTGGTGTAGGATAAGTAAAATAGGTGTAGGTTAAGCTTTATTTTTCTGCAAGTAACTTTAGTATAAATATGTAAATAGTGAGTTGTTTCATTTTCAAGCTTTATCAACGATTATATGACATATCTGAGTGAGTCTCTTTGAACTATTCTCCCTTATCTCTTCCTCACCTCCATTCTACCCTATTTCTGCCCTTTCTTCCTCCCTCAAACTCTATTTCAGTCTCTTTCTGTTCTAATTATCTATCTTCTTGTTAGGATCTCATCTAGTTCCTAACAAATTGGTATCAGAGCTGTTCGACAGCCTGAAACCCTTTTATTCTTCACTCCGAACTCTGTTTTGGGATATCTAGGTTACTAGCTGGAGTCCTCAATTGGAGGAATTGTTATTGGTTTCTTTTGGGTAATCATCTGCAAGTATTACCCAGCAGAAATAGTTGGTATTGATAAGGACTAATCACCAGTCCCTCAAATATTTCTTAAAACAAAAGGTAGTCTCATAGTTGCAACAAAGATGGTTGAGTAAGCTACATGGATATAACGAGTGGCAAAACTAGAAATAATTTCCAGTGGGGTCAAAATTAGTACTAAGCTATAAATAATTTGGTGGGGGTTCGGGGGTATTTTTTTAAACACTATTGTATTTTCAGGTCTCACATACACATGTATATATACTATATTACAATGACAAAATATTAAGTAATAATATACGGTATATATACACTATATTGACTCATAATAGACTTTTTTAATCACAATTGTTCATAAGTAATTAATTCATTAATTATTTTAAAAATAATATAAATAAAATTATTATTTAATTTAAAATATTATATATATATATATATATATATATATATATATATATATATGAGAGGATATAGAGTCGTATGTGGTTAGAATTTGATTGACAAAATTATAAATTTTCAATTTGACCCCGTATAATAGAAAATTTATAAAATTTCAGTGGGGTCAATTTATATATAATACTTAAAAAATTTAAAATTTACCTTACATTATAAAACAATTATTTTTTCAGTGGGATTAATTGACCCCACTGAAAAATTACAACATTAGGCAAAGACAATACAATAGCTGGTAGCTTGATAAGCTAAGCTTATCAAGAAGGACAAACACTGGAAAAGAGGCTACTAATCCTAATATCCATGAGGGCATGAATTTTAAAGGAGGAGGGAATTGTCAAGCATAACCCTAGTCATTTTCTCTTAAGTCTTAATATCTAGAATATTCTCAACGGTTAAGCTTTTAGTATAAATATGTAAATTGAGTTGTTTCATTTTCAAGCTTTATCAACGATTATATTAAACTAGCGATAACCCGTGCCTGAAGGCACTGTATAGATTATTGACTTGTGAAAATAAATTTCATACATATTAGTAATACTTTAAAACATGTTATAATAATTATCATTAACTAAAATTAAATGAATATAGGTTAATTATGAATTTAAAGACGTCCCAACTTACTTTAAAAATCAATATTAATATTATAGGTTGAAAGGGGGTATTAGTTTAAGAAGAAATTATAAATGAAATAATTAAAATAAGAACATTTATGTTTTCAAATTCTTAATCCCAATGTCATTTAATAATAAAATATATACTCCCAATGTCACTTAAAAATAAACCAAATGATAATGATTTATTTATTTTATAATTTTTAATAATTCTTATCGGTTTTGAGTTTAAAATGTCTCACATTATGTCTAAAAAGATAAATCAATTTCTAAGATTACTAATCCTAAAAGACAAAAAGGGTTAATACTCTATTGTAGTTGTCACATTTCATCATTTAGCCATTAAACTTTAAAAATATGCTAATTAGCCATTTTGTTAAATTAATTAGATGTCCGTTTATTTATTGTCTACTTAGCATTTCTATAAAAAATAATAAATCTTAACAAATGATATGAAAAAAAATAGTAAGCCACGTGAGATATTAAGTTGAATCTTGTGAGATGAATTGATATACTTATATGTATATGTCACTTTTTTATCTTTTCTTTATCTCTCTATTGTCATTTTATCTTCTTCATCTTTCATCTTCCTAATGTATTAGTCCGCCAGATCTCTTCGACCATCATCACCCGTGTTTTTTAAAGATTCATCGTGAACATCTCCTCTCTAGCCACTGTCTAAACTCCATAGCCAACGTCCGTAACTAAAATCATATGACCCATTTCTACATATTTTTATAATTGTAGATCTGAAACTAAAAAATCATAACTTTTTTTCCATAATACATATATATGTGTGTGTGCACATTCATCTATCTTTACCCATTTGAATTTCAAAGACTGTTGGATCTAAAGAAACAAGCTTTGGGAGTTGTGCAGGTAGTTTGAGTTCAAATTAAAACTCAAATTAACTTTTTCACTAAATTAATTATAAAGAAACTTGAGAAAGAAAATGAAGATTTGAATTTTGATGATGGAAGGTGGTAAGATGAAGATCACCTGTAGTAGACCCAGATGTAGGGAGATGGTGAAGAGAGAGAAAGAATAGGTAAAGGGAAAAAAATGAAAAGAAATGTTGTTGAAGTGAGCAAAAAAAAGAAAAAGAAGAAATTAAAGTTCATTTTCTGAAAAAACAAATCTTGCGTACGTGGGTGAGGAGGGAGAACCGAGAGTGAAAGAGTGAGATGATGGATGTGGGTTTGAATTTTTAAGAGATAAATTCTTGGTCGTCGGATGTTGAAGCCCCAAATGATTTTAGATCGGTAGATGTTGAAGCCTAAATTGATTTGAGGCCGTTGGATGTTGAAGCCTTAGGATTTGAGCCGCTCTGTTTTATATTATAGATATTTGAGAGAGCCTTTTTGAACTCTTCTCCCTTGTCTCTTCCTCACCTCCATTCTAACCCTATTTCTGCCCTTTCTTCCTTTCTCAAACTCTGTTTCAGCCTCTTTTTCTCTAATTATCTATCTTCCATTGTTAGAATCTCATCTAGTTCCTAAGATATATACTCTTTCTTTGAGGTGGTTATGCGATGGTTATTAACTTTAATGGGTCGATGTTTTTTGTGTGAGGCTCTCGTATATTGCCATTGGAACATCAGTCATTAGAGACTAATCACATCAAATCTCTCCTTGTGAGGGTCACTACATTATTATTATCTTCTGACTTTTGTCTTTTAATTACTTCCTTTAAGCTCAACGAGGTGTTAAGCCTTCAATCTGCTATTAAACACCCAACCTGACATCCTTGTTATTTTTTATGAGAATATTTGTTGGCAAATTGATAACATCTGTATCTACCTATCTGGTAGATCATGCTATTGCTACAAAGTATGAGCTTTACCAATTCCATGGTTTAGATGTTTTGTGCTTGTTAAAATTCCATGCATGATAATTTATGCAATAATTGTTATAATTATTGCTTTCTGAAATGAAGTTTGTAACAGCTACTTTATTAGTTTTGGATGAAATTAGAATGGTTTGTAGTTTTTTGCACAGTTGTGCTCATTTCTTTGAGTTGTTGGAACTAGAAGACTCAGCTTCTAAAAGTTTATTGCCTTGATTTTCGTCTTTGATCCAACTTACAATTTAGAATCCTGTAGGCCCCAGTATATGCCATCTTCTTCTACCTGACAGTATCAGTAAATTATCCTTGTTGGATCCTGCTGATTGGGCGGTGCAAGTTGTCACCCTATAGGTGACTATGTGCCTTGGATACACTTGAATATATCTACAGTCTCTATGATGTCTGATCACCCAAACATCCAAACTTGACCTGGTCTGGTTTCAGCTTTGAGCTGAATATATCTACAGTCTCTATGATGTCTGATCACCCAAACATCCAAACTTGACCTGGTCTGGTTTCAGCTTTGAGCGGGCAGCCGGGCAGCAGTCTATTGGGAAAGGTGTCCTAACTGATGTGGCTGCTAATCTTTAGTATGGCTTAAGAATATCTCAACTGAACAACCATTACACTACAATAATTTCAGCTATCACACTTCAAATTGTCCTTGGAGTGATTTGTTTCTGTATCTTCTTGGAGTAGAAATCCTTCTGTAATACCTTAATTTCTGTATCTTGTACTTTGCTCTGCAGGAAAACCCAGACCTGTGAAGTAGTTAACTGGTCAGGAACTACCTCCTTGAGGCAATCAACTCAAATCCCGTGAGACATGATCCAACTTACAGAGTTACTGATTCTTTTCTTTTTTTTTTTTTTTTAAATTAAAAAACCTCTCTTTTTGTGTTGTTGGGACATTCTCATTCGATTAAGTTTTTGTTGTAGGTGTTCATTGCAGTGCGCACAAAGGTTATGAGCAACCTTGACAGCCATGCTACTCCCAGGGGCGGATTTAAGCAAGGGGCAGGGGTGCAATTGACCCCACTTAGGGGTAAAAAGAGAGTAAAATTTTAGGGTGTTCAATAAATTTTTTAAAGTTTAGATTGAAAAATATTATATCTATTCCAAAATTAGAGATACATATTGATTTTTTAAAGTCAATTCATGAAATCTTAAAATTCAAAATTGATATGAAGTTATTTAGTTTTAATACAACAAATATAACAATTATAAAGTAAATATAAAGCATTATTAATTATTATCTTTGTTGTTCTCAAAATTTGAACTTGTATCAATTTGAATTTTAGTATTTCATGAATTGACTTTAAAATAATAAGTTGTATATTTAATTTTAGAATGGATGTAGTATTAAATTCTTCAATGTTTATATCTTATACTACCTTTGCTGCTACAATACTCTTTCTCTCTTCGATTCTTGTTTGGCTTGGCCTAATTCTTCCCACTAGTTCGACTTTAGAGAAAAGTTAATATGTTGTACTTTATTTTATTTATAATTTCACAAATTTAACAATTGCTTCGAGATTTTTTGTAATTACTTGCTCTTTTTTTTTTTGTAATTGCTTAATTTTTGTAACTAATAAAAATGGGACTAGTATGCAACAATTTTAAGTAATGAAGTATAAATAATATTTGGGCATTATTTAGTTTTGTAATTTATTTTATCATATTTTTATTTTTTTTGTGGGAATTTGTTTATTTCAAATTTGATGTCACTGGCCTAAGAGGTTGGATCTGCCCCTACTTCTCCCGAGACAAGGGCAGGCCATGGGTGTGAGGTTGGGATGATTTTAAGAGAGGTCAGGTCGAGACAGCCCAATAGTTGGGAATTCAGTAGCTCTTCTCAAGTTGTGGAGGGTTTTGGCAAATTCTGGTTTTTTGTAGCAAATAAAGAACAAAAATATGAAGTATAGAATACTAGCTGTATATAAAGTATAAATAAGGCATTAGTAGTGAAGCCAGGAGATGATGATACCCACCTTCCTTGGAGATCCGTGTATTATTTACTAAAATTGCCCATCTTACTTGGGAATTTGTAACTTGAATAAGTTGCGTCATTAATTTCTGTTGGGTTACTTACAAGTAAGAATAATCAATCAATTAAAATAAATTTATTTTTATTTTCTTAATCTTCTTATCATTTTGCTTTCCTTACGTCTTGACTTAAAAAAATTCATAAACAAAAAAATTACAATTTTCATTAACTCTCCAACCATATCTCTAGTTTTAAAAACTTACAAATGGAGTATAAAAGATTTTGAGCACAAATAATTATTTATTTATAAAGAGAAAATAATATATAAGTTTTATTATTAAAATTGTTAACGAATAAATTTTTATATTATCTTTTTACTATTGATACATGAGTAATAATTATTTGCCGAACATATAATTATTTTTCCTCATTTCTGATTGATCTCTCACTTTTATTGATCATACCCCTATATTAAACAAATCCCAACATTACACTCTATAAATACTATAAACCCCTACTGAGAGTTAAGGTTAATAAGACAGTTTAGGAGTAATATATTTTTTTAGAATAATAAAATTTAAAAATATTTTTTAGACAATTTATATGATTATTGTTCTTGTTTCCCGGACAACATTAATTATTAATTTATTAGACACAAGGAAAATACTCTAAAAAAAACTACTGTGATAGTTTAAATTTCATAAACAATTCCTAATATCTTAATGAATAACTTTAAATATTAATAATAAGTAATTTTATTACCATCATTTTTGATAGTTATATTAAGAAATAAGTTTTTATTGAGAAAAAATATACATATTAAAGCAGCCGTATGAAAGTAGGCAGGGTAGTAAATTATAAAATGAAGAATAAATAGTTAGAGAACGATTCAGATGCTCATTTCAATTAAAATTCGATTCCAAATTTCATTTCGAAATATAAATAAGTCAAATATGAGGAAATTTTAAAATTCCATAAATTATTCGAAACTTCTCAAATTGTAATTTTTTTATTGATACTCAAATTATATTCATTCGAAAAGTTCAAATTGCTCGTGTTCGATTCGAGATCGTGCTCGATTCGATAGTTAAATAAACTTCAATTAAACCTTATTTTATACTCAATAAATTTTACTCGTTTCGGTTCATTTACCCACACAACAGACAGATAACCCTTTTCAAAAACCTTGCTTATATTCAAAGTTTTTTGTCATCTTTTACTCAATCGTTTTCCTTCTTGTGATGAGATTAATGATTTTGTCGACGCCTTGCAGAATAATACTATATATATCACTAAAATAGTAGTATGATCGATCCCCTGCCGTTTTGACGTTTTCGTCTGTTCCCCTAAGTCGCGGGATTAGGCGTAAGCACTGCGCTCATCCATTGAGCCACGTGACCCCCCGCACGTGCTGCTAAAACATCTTACAAATTTGCATTCAAAACCAGTACTCTATCCACTCCACTTTTGCCAAACTTTCACTTGATATCCCCGGAAAGCTCTGGAGGGAAATCTCCTAAATCGCTCTCATCCTGGTATGTCTTTCTTTCCCTCTCTCTTTGATAATGCGATTTATCTACTTTTGATCATGGGGTTTAGGATATAAGACATTTAATCAAGTTTGGAGTTGCCAAATGCTTGTTCTATTCCTCTCTCTGCGTTGTTATTTTATTTGTTAATTGTTCATTTTCTTTTTGTGCTGTGTGTATTTTTGAGGAATTAACAGAGCTAGAGGCAGTGGCGAAGCTAGAGACTTTCGTCGGTGGGGTCAAAATCATTAGTGAGTTACAAATAATTTGGCTGGGGTTTGGGGCAGAGCTGCCGAGTCAATTTTTTCTAATACTTTATACTTTCAGTATATATATATATATGGAGTTCCATTCAAAGCAACGGGTTGCTGCCCATTTTTTGGCCTTTTGAAATTTAGGAAAAAAAAAAATTTCAACAGGCCAAAAAAGATTGTCACAGCAAGCTGTTGCTGTGGATGGAACCCTTATATATATATATATATAAACTCATAATAAATTTTTTTAATAGTTGTTCTTAAGTAAGTAATTAATTATTTATTTTTAAAAATAATATAAATTAGATTATTATTTAGTTTAAAATATTATAGAGAAATACATATATTGAGAGGATATGAGTCATATGTGGTTAAAATTTGATTGATAAAGTTATAAATTTTCAATTTAACCCCGTATGATTGAAAATTTATAAAATTTTAGTGGGGTTAATTTATATATAATACTTAAATTTTTTAAAATTTACTTTACATTATAAAGCAATTTTTTTTTCCAATGGGGTCGATTGACCCCACAAACTCCTATGTGGCTTCACCACTGGCTAGAGGGTCTTGTTGTAATAGTAGTATATATTTATGATAGAATTGTAGAACCAGTGTTTGATTTATCATTGACTATTGGTTCATGTATGGATTCCACATATATGACTTAATTGTTTGTCTTCGTCAATGTTTTCTTTTCTAGCATTTGAGCACTTGCACTTCCTGTTAGTATCTGTTTCAAGTGTTATGATTTGTTTCTGCCATACTAGCTGGTTTGGCAGTTTCATTAATGTTGGTCTTAGTTTTTAAATTAAATGATGGGTTTTTCATTTGTTTTCTTTTTTACATAACTAAAATAAATAGGGATTCTAATGATGTTGTCCAGGTTTTTGTCTATATAGCTAAATGAAGAAATTAACTGATCATCATATTAAATGAAACATTGGAGCTTGGAAGAGGGATTGTTTGTGTAACATTAGTAGTCTTTTTTTGAATGGTCTATTATGTTGGAGTGAATTTTAAAATTCATCCTTTTTTTGTTTCATCAGATAAACACCAGTGAAAATGTTAGGTGGTCCTCAAGGTTGGTTCCTTTCGTTTGTGACTGTATTTTTGGGCTTGTGCTCCTGCTCCCAAAGTTCACAAGCGCATCTAGCAAATGAAAACAAAGTAAAAACTAAAGTGTTTCTAACACCTAAGGTTGTTCTAGAACCAGGATCAGTTGCAAACAAATTCTTTCACGATATCGACTTTCCAAGAGGTCATGTTGCTCTCAAGGATTTCAATGCTGAAGTAGTTGACGAAGCAGGGAACTCTGTTCCTCTTCAGGAAACCTATCTCCACCATTGGGTTGTTGTAAGATATTATCAACGTAAAGGTGTTCATGTTTCAAAGCACAATGGAAATTCGGGTTTCCACCAGTCAGATCGCATTATTGTGAGAAATGCTGGAATTTGCAATTATGGTCTTTCACAATATTTTGGCCTTGGGTCTGAAACGCGAAAGACAGCCACATCTATCCCAGATCCTTATGGAATAGAAATTGGTAATCCGGCAGAAATTCCTGACGGGTACGAGGAGAAATGGTTATTTAATATCCATGCAATTGATACACGGGGTGCAGTAGAAAGGTTGGGATGCACTGAATGCAGGTGTGATCTATACAATGTCACTGTAGATGAATATGACCGACCTTTGAAACCAGGCTATATAGGAGGCTTGGAATGTTGCTATGATGAGACACAATGCAGGGTGAAAGAGGGCTTTCAGAGTGCTAGGAGAAGCCTCTACATGAGGTACACAGTGAAGTGGGTGGATTGGGATAACTCCATTCTACCTGTTCAAATCTATATATTTGACATCACTGACACATGGAAAAAGTCTGATGAATCGACAGGACTTAGCACAAAACATGATTGCCATGTGAGTAAACCTTTTCTCGTACATACTTTTGAACGTATACTTAACAATATAATTAGATATAGATATATATTGTTTGATACATCTCCATGAAATGTTTGGACAGCAGTGCCTTTGAGAAGAATATACAGGCATTTTTTCTTTTATTTTACACCATTCAAATCTGTAAGAAGATCAAAGTCCCAAAGCTTGATCCTTGTTTAGGCTGTGGTATCATCTTTTAGATGGCATACAACATCAATGACTCCCAAAGAAGTAATAATACATTTCAGATTCTTTGTAGATTTTATGTTCTTGGATAAAGGCTAAAATAAATTCTAGTTTCCAATGATATTTCTAGTGAAATTGATAAACTTTGCGAAACGAATAAGTGAAAGAAAGAAAATTTCTTTGCTGTTAAAAAATTCTCTTAGTACTCTAGTTTCCTTTCTTTCATTGTTGATTCTATATGTTTCTGGGTAACCAAATCTGATGAATTATTTTGTTACAGGTTGAGTATACGGTTGAGTCTTGTGCCACCGATGTGGTTAAGGATGGTTGCATTGATTCCAGACGAATAAGCGTGATTATGCCAACTGGCGGTGATGTCATATATGGTGTTGCACACCAGCATTCTGGGGGGCTTGGTTCAGCTCTTTATGGAGAGGTATTGTCATTTTTTAATTTGCTGTTTGCAGTCGCTTGTCTACTTTAGTTCAGTTATTTAATATAATCTACTAGGTATGTAATTGAATCAGTTTTTGACAATCTTTTAGACTTTTTATTTTCCTGTATATGAAGTGATTTATATCTCTTAGCATTCTTTGAGTTTGAAACACCAAGTAGACATCTCTGCATCCAAGGGGATCTTCTAGACTTCTTATTTTCCAGTATAAACAATTTCCTTTATATGAAGTGATTTATATTTCTTAGCATTCTTTGTGTTTGAAGCTTTGGGTGTTTGAAACAGTATACATCTTTGCATCCAAGGAGCGGAAATTGGAAATTTGTGGAGGTTATTTATGTTATATTTTACGACCTGTATACTATTTATCAGTTTTTAGGGTAAACCAGCAAAGAAGGGATCCTTAGGATAAGTTTTTACCAAGTACTTTTTTTCAATATATATTACTGATATTAACTTTTTCCACAAAAGCGTGCAACTGTTTAGTCAATTTGTATTTTACTTCTGATCTAGGATTTAGCAGTGCCTTTATTCTTTCATTCACTTATTATTATTACCTCCTTTGGCCAAGTCTGATGTGTTTTCTTTATCTAAAAATAAATTGAATGATATAGGATGGGCGAGTTATATGCTCATCGATACCAACTTACGGAGAAGGAACGGAACCAGGAAATGAGGCTGGTTACATTGTGGGAATGTCCACCTGTTATCCTCAACCAGGCTCTGTTAGGATTTCTGACGGGGAGACTCTATCTTTGGTCTCTAATTACAGCAGTTCCCAAAGACATACCGGAGTTATGGGGCTCTTTTACATTTTGGTTGCAGAGCCATTACCAAAATCCAATTCTTTCTTGCAAACGGCTGTTGAAGTAAGACTTCACCGATTCTTTTTCTACTATCATTTAAGTATATATATTTATCTACCTACCCCAACTAGTTTGGGATAAAATGCGTTGAGTTGAGTTGATTTTGCGTAATTATTTTTCTACTATCATTTACATATATTTATCAGCCTACCCAAACTAGTTGTGGAGCTTACATACTATATTTATCAAAGAAATTGAATATATAAGACTGGTTAATGCAGATATGAAATTTGGAACTAGTTTCCAAAAATTCTCTGAGCTGTAATTCCTTGGATTGGTTTATTCTAATAATGCTGTATGGTTTACGCAGATGCATGGACAGACGATTACAGTCAGTTTTGTTTGGGTTGAAGTGTTGTTTGGTGTGGCAATAGCCATGGCCATTGCTGTCCTTGGTTATATAAGAATTAGGAGCACGAGGGAGGATGGCTATGAACCAATTGTGGTCTGAGCTTGTTTCTATCAATTTAGTCATGTAATCCAATATACTCCTCCTCCTATATATGTTATGTACAAGCATAAATAATGTTGCAATTCAGTGTCGTGTGCATTAGGTTGCTACCACAGATCCTGAGTTCAATTAGAAGACTTAATTGTCCATGTGTAAAATGTGTTTTTAGAGATTTTGTAAAATATCACAAATGTTGATGCTACCATATTGTTATATTTGGTTGTTTGGATGCTTTATATTTTATGAACTTGTCCGGAATATAGTCAAAGCTAATGTAAAATTGAATAATAATACTATTTTGGTATAATTATTCATTTAATATTTTCTTTGTTATGTGGTGGTACTTACTAAATCAAAACTGAAATACACATTTACTTAAGAAACCATTACCAAAATATATAAAATTAATTAATAACCCAAACAGAAACAGAATTCATGAGAGTAACACAAGTTAGTGCTTTAGTCTAGTGAAATTTGTTTATTTTATTTATTTTTTTTTTTTGTTTGTAGAAAATATTAATGATTTTGTTTATCATATTAATATTATCGCTACATTAAATACTAAATTATTTATATTTCATCTTTTTCAATAATTTTTGAAGATTAATTATTTATGGAAAGAGGAAGTAAATTAGTTTGGAGAAAATTTCTTACTCTTATTTGTAACGAGGTATGAAAGTGAAAAAAAAAGAAGAAAGTCATAATTTTAGGAATTTGCGTTTAGTCAATTTACATAAAATTTAATGTGGATAATAATATTGAAATTACACAAGTCATTAAAACCTTTGCACTAATTCATCAGAAATTTTAGATGTAAGTGAACGTCTAGTTCATCTATGCTTACTTTGAAGGATATTTATCGTAGATGAGAATTTTAGGAGAGGTTTATGTAAAAAGTGAATATTTAGGGGAGCTTTTTGTAATTTACCCCAAACGCATATTCAAACCCCCACACACACACAAAAAGTGTGTGGACTGTGGAGGACCAAATCAAATCTCCTCTATTTTCGGACCAATTCGCGCCCACACTCGCTCTCTCTCTTCAGTCTCCACGTTTAATTTAATCATTCCTTAGACATTTGATCGGATCGTCTCCGTTTTGTATCCGACCCGTGAAAACTTCCAACCGGGTCAACTCATCGGATCTTTAAAAGAAGATCCTGAATTTATTCTCTCCTTGTTTACTGCGCGCATTGCAAAATTTCCGAATCCAATTCCCGTATAGATACAATTTTTTGTATCTATACTTATTCATCTGTATCCATAGATCTGAACATTTTTAGTTCCGTCAATCCGTCCATGCTTTGTGAAAAAATTCACTAGCTTTTTCTACTAAAATGTCAGGGGCAGTACAGGCCGCCGAGGACCACCGGCTTCCATCGCCGGCGTCGGAACAGCAGCGGCCGGGTTGTTGTAATCCGGTGAAGAATCCGGGTCCAGTGTCGATGGACCATGTGCTATCGGCATTGAGAGAGACGAAAGAAGAGAGAGAAGCTAGGATTAGGACCCTTTTTAATTTCTTTGATGGTGCTAATGCGGGGTTTTTGGATTACGCCCAGATCGAGGCGGGGCTTTCTGCCCTTCAAATACCGGCGGAGTATAAGTATGCGAAGGATTTATTGAGGGTTTGCGATGCCAATAGAGACGGGAGAGTGGATTATCAGGAGTTTAGGAGGTATATGGATGATAAAGAGCTGGAGCTTTATAGGATTTTTCAAGCAATTGATGTGGAACACAATGGATGCATTTTGCCTGAGGAGCTTTGGGATGCACTTGTTAAGGCTGGTATTATACCATAATTCCCCTTGCTATATCCCGTGATAATCCTATTTCTTTGATTTGATGGATTGGATTGTTCAATTATGTTAATAGTGTAGTTTTAACTGTAAACTCAACGAAGTTTGCTATGCGGATAGTTTAATTGAGCTTTTTGCATAAAATCACTGTTGGAGTAATATTTATTGTAGTGAGATTAGAATGCAACTATTTGAATAAAAATATCACTCTAGACTAACATGATTCAAATAACATTACTTAACCTATAAAATAAACCATAGACCATAACTGTATCCCATGCTTATGTATATATATATATATATATATATATATATATATATATATATATATGAAAAAATGTATATACAGTAAATACAGAAGAGTACACGATCGGATATAAGCGACGGTTTTTTGGGCTATAGTGACGGTTGCACCCTTCACCATAGCTATTACAGGCTATGGTGACGGGTGAACCGTCATCATGCCCAAAAACCCGTCATGCCATAGCTCTGTCATGTAATACATAAAATATATATACATATAGCCCATATATATATATATATATATATATATATATATCAAATTTACCTTTAATACCCATAGAGGTGTTTTGTGGATAAATATATGGGAGGTGCCACAAAAGAAAATAGTCAGCTTCCATGTGTAGTGAGGATTGGGAAGTTCCAGTTTGGACTGGAAGAAGACCATCTTCAAATTTTTGAGAATAGACCAAAGGCCAAAAGCAAAAGGTTAGCTGTAAAGAGTGCTTGGTGTGTGAGGTGTGATTTGATTAGTGTTTCTGTGTGCCGATGATTTTTGGTTGGTTGTAGTCCATGGAACTCCTACTTAAGTTTGCACCAGGGGCGTGGTAGTAGCTTGCTCCCTCCTCAATATGGGAAAATGCCTCTCCAAGGCTTGAGCCTGGAAGAGAAGGTGGTGAAGTGATCACTGTCTACATTTTAATAGAATTTCGTAGTGTGTATATATGAATATGAAGTTAATAATAGGGTTTATTACTTTGATTTATGGATGAAAGATGATGAAATTATGTAAAGTAGTCGTATAAAGTGTATTAGCATTTGCATAGAGGTTCAACAAATCATATGTTGCACATCCATTGCTACATAATTTGTTCTTCCTTACATATCTTATATTGTATTCAGTCTCATACAACTATTATGAAGATTTTCTGGATTGAGACATTGATATTTGACCATTAGCATACCTATGACTGTAAAGCTGGAAAAGGAGTTTTGGTATTTGCACCTCGTATACTCTTTATTATAAGATTCCTATACATGAAGGTACTCAAACTTCTTAATGTTGCTTATCTTTGGGTACATAGCTTGATAATTCTGGCATTATGATATCAAATAATCTTCAGCCAAGTTCGATCTTAGTTTGTAGAGACATTGATTGTCGGACCTTTCACATAGAATCAACCTGAAACCAAGCTAGAGGCCAAAGAAAGGTCAAAATTTTCTCATTCGGTTTGTACTTGTTCTATAGTAAAAGATTAGACAATAAATTCTGGTAATTAACTACTTTGCCAAACTCATATTGTTGAGGATGATACATATGTAGAAAGCGCAAGTCATGTCCATTTTCTATCAATAGCTTTGTTATTGGCCCAATATTGGGGACTGGGGACACATAATCAATGTCCCATATAACTATATTGAAGTTTCACATGACAAAGTACATCTTGCCGAGAAGAAGTTCAAGTCACGTAATAATCGACGTGTAACACTCAAACTTTTACGTCTAAGTACTTTCATGGTAGTATCTCTAATAGTAATTTACTAATATTCCATATGCAACTAATTTACAAGACATATTTGTCTTTGCCTTTTCATTTATAGCTTAAAAGAGGGAGCTTTGTCTTCATTTAGTTGGGAAAAAAATCATCTCCTTCATATGCTTGTATACATGTTGAAAAGGTGTATCTGACATGTAGATGCATTTATATACATTTGTAAGACATTAAAACTCTCAGCCTTATCCTTTTGGTAGCCCAAATCTCAGGCCTTTTATCTTTATTTGTTATTATTTTGTTCAGTCTAGTGTCTCGATAAAGAAATAATGAGTCCCATTTTTGACACGATGAGTAAGGGCTTCCTTAAAGGTGTTATACCCTACTAACTTGTGTTAGGTATATGTGATACTTTGTGTTTGTTGGAATCCACCAGAGCGAACTTTCTTTTCTTTTTTTTAAATTATTTATTTATGTATTTATTAATTATTATTATTGAACTATTAACAGTACATTAACTTTTGTAAAATAAAAAAACGCTATTTCCTTTCTCTTATCTGTCATGCCAACACTTTAATTTGGGAACTTGCCATTTGTTTTGAATTGTGACCCTTTGGATTTTAATTTTACTAATGTATTGCTAGTTTACTGGAGATCCCCTCAATTCCACACAGGAAAGTGTGGGAAATATATTAATGCCTCATAAATTCTAGTACTATACAAGTAACTTTTTACCATGGATTTGCAGGGGGGGGGTGATGATGCGGAACGAGTTTGCCAATTTGGTTGGACTAATACAAGAGACTTTGAATGCCCATGCCAAGTTGTCAGATTAATCCAAAATTCTAGAATAATCTCATCATTGAATCTAATTGGCACGGGCTTCCAAAGTCTCTTCTACCGCTCCAACTAAGTTTGGGGGGAATTGTCCTGCATCAGATGACCTAATTGATGGTATAGGGCCTATAGGCTTGGTTAATTGGTTTATCACAAGGGATGTTACTATTGTGGCTGTGTGTTTCTTATGTCACAGAAGTTAGGTAGTAGAGTGAACTTGGGTGAAACTAGGCCAAGTTTGTCTACCGTGGATACCATGACTTTATGTGGAGAGATTTTGAGACTCAATCTCACATAAATTTTATGAGGATTTTTTTTTGGTTACAGTAAAGGTTCTAGTATAGACTACCACACAACTTCCTACCATGGTTTTAGTAGGTGAGATAGTGAAATGTATACCTGCTTGATGGTTTTAGGTGTCTAAGCATTTATTTGGCTTTGGACAGTAAAATTTGGATGGGCAAGAACAAGGCATATGTAGTGTTTGTACTTAAGTAGAACGAATAAAATACTCTTCCACAAGAAAAGAAGATTATTTTGGTGACAACCACGATAGCTAGTTCCCTCCTTGGTGAGCGGAAAATATAATACATAAATCTCTCATTGAAGGAAACACGTAACTAAAAGGGGTTGTTGAAGTCAAGTGTTATACATATAGTTTTGGGACCAATATAGGATTTCTGAACTAGTCATTGATGCTTTGTTTGGCATTAGATCTTTTGATACATCAATATATTTGTGACTTGCTTTGTTAAGCTTTTGACTGTATATTTTGGATTATATTTTTCTTTCTTAATGATTCTACATGATGTTTTCATAACTTGCATTTCCATATGCTATACACCTTTTCTTTACTCCTTAGAATCCTTTCTGGCCCATCAACTCCTCTTTTATGTGTTGTCTTCATCTTATAAGCCACGGCAGTTTTTCTTTTTCAGGGATAGAAATGGATGATGAAGAACTAGCTCGCTTTGTGGTGCATGTTGACAAGGATAATAATGGAATTATTACTTTTGAGGAGTGGAGAGATTTTCTTCTACTCTACCCTCATGAAGCAACTATTGAGAACATCTATCAGTACTGGGAAAGAGTTTATCTTGTTGACATTGGAGAACAGGCTGTCATTCCTGAAGGCATCAGTAAGCACGTCAATGCTAGCAAGTATTTGATTGCTGGCGGAGTCGCAGGAGCTGCTTCGCGTACCGCAACGGCTCCTCTTGATCGCCTTAAGGTTGTGTTGCAAGTTCAGACAACCCGTGCTTCTATTCTTCCTGCTGTTAAAAATATATGGAAGGAAGGTGGCCTCTTGGGATTTTTCAGAGGAAATGGGTTAAACGTTGTGAAGGTTGCACCTGAGAGCGCCATCAAGTTCTACACTTATGAAATGTTAAAAAATTTCATTGGAGATATTAATGGCGAAGGAAAAGATGACATTGGGACTTCTGGGCGGCTTATTGCTGGTGGTATGGCTGGTGCAGTGGCACAAACTGCCATCTATCCTATGGATCTTGTGAAAACTCGGTTACAAACTTATGTTTGTGATAGTGGGAAGGTTCCAAACTTAGGAAAACTATCAAAGGATATATTGGTTCAGGAGGGACCTCGGGCTTTCTACAAAGGGCTTGTACCGTCTCTCCTTGGGATTATCCCTTATGCCGGCATCGACTTAGCTGCATATGAAACCTTGAAAGACATGTCGAAGACGTATATTCTCAATGATGGTGGTATGAAAGCTTATCTATCCACATCCATGTTTTCTAGTCTGCGTAGATATATCATAAACATTACATTATTAAACCTTTTTTCTTTCAGCAGAACCTGGTCCTTTTGTGCAACTGGGTTGTGGGACAATTTCGGGAGCACTAGGAGCAACATGTGTTTATCCGTTGCAGGTTATCAGAACAAGGTATTGCTTATATAGTTTTCTTGAAATAACCAGTTTCTTTTGGTTTGTCAGAAAAAGTCTTGGCGTCTTATGTCTGTTGTTGATGCTAATACTATTGTTTGGCTTTTCAGAATGCAAGCTCAACGTTCTAATGCGACTGATGCATACTCTGGAATGTCTGATGTATTTAAGAGAACTCTTCAGCATGAGGGTATAAGAGGTTTCTATAAAGGGCTTTTCCCGAATCTTCTTAAAGTTGTACCAGCAGCAAGTATTACATACCTGGTTTACGAAACCATGAAAAAAAGTCTAGGTCTTGATTGATCCCGCACTGGGGCTGCCATGCGTTTGAAAACAGTGACTGATAGTGATTGATTGATGATGATGATGAAGAAGATATGAATAAAAATTAACTAATCAACAGGTGATACCATTGTTTGAGTTATATGATAGTAGATGTTAATTTCTCTCAAGGATAGCCATGGGGTCGTAGTAAGAAAGTTCTTCTGGTGTTTGTCTGACCAATCACCACGCTGAGAATTGAAGGATAGAATTATGTTTTAATGTCCATCTGTTGAGCAAATGTACGACCCTTTTATAGATTTGGTACTACATCAAGTCCAAATTGATTAGAGAGGCGGAACTTGCCATTTTCCATTGTAGTATTATTAAATACATTTTGAGTTGTGGCTCTAAAACAATTTGCTTATCAACAATAAGCAATGTGCCGCGTGGTCTAATGAACCGGCAAAAGTAAAATTTAGCTTATGCTTCACTGCAATTGATGTATATTTACAGTATTTGATTTGAAAAAGGATGAAGTCTTGCCAACTTATTTCTTTTGAATATTGAGGTATGTATAGAACAGAACACACTTGATATCAATTTGTTAGATCTGTTTGGATTACAAGATTCGAACTATATTATTATGATGAGAATATTTTTGCAATTTCAAGCTATTCTTGAAGTAAGCCTGCAGTTCCAAGTTATTACCACCATTTTTAAGTTTGAATGCACCCAAAACATGACCTGTATACCCGAACAACTAGAGAGCACAAATGACGGAATTTTTATTAGTATTGAGTAGCTAGGTTTGATCGGATACAAACATACATATATATAAAAACAAGAAGAAAAAGCAACATCGACTAAGATCTGACATGACTATGCATGGGAACCAACGAACGAACAAGCAATTAAAGCAGATTCAAAATGATTTCTTGCGTAAATCAAATATTATGTATGTTTGGTTAAAAATCTGGAAGAAAGGCATAACCTTCCCTTTGCCTCTCTATATGACTTGCCTTTGAAGAAGGAATATAACATACATTGATACCCTGTACTGTAATTAATCCAAGTAAGTAGGTGAGGGTACTAATTGTGTTCCGCGTATGGAGAAATTATTATGCATGCTAGCTCATTATAATCTTCTTCTTTCTCTTCTTCCTCCACATCTTTACCCGGAGCTAGCCTAACACGTACCGGATGGATGTTAATATTTCCATCTATTCATTTATATAATATCTGCTGGTATTATTTTTGATATATATATAAAGAAATTAACAGATCATCATCCACATACATAAAGGATGCCAAGTCAAAAAGAATGATAAGGTGGGGGGAAGGGGAAGTGGGATTGTCAAAAGTAGTTGAGAGGTGGGAGGTGCCAAGTCAAAAAGATGTAAAACATTGGGGAAAGTAGGTAGGTAGGTTGGTTAAAGTAGTTAATACGAACGACAAAATAGATAGGAATGGAATGGAGGGTGTAAAAATTATTAGGATAGGGGGTGATTCGATGCTGCCTTTCTCAATCATCTTCCACTTATTACCATCCATCCCCCATTCCATTCAGATTATTGCCAGAATCTTTGTGTCTAAAGGCTCATTAATTTAGTGGTAGACAATTTTACTTTTTATCACATAGACCGACCTAGCAAGCAATACCTTGAAATTACTACCACATCCTCCTCCTCCTCCTCCTCCTCTTTCTAGCCATGGCATATCCTTTTTGCACCATCGATTAGCTAATCACATAGACCGACCTAGCAAGCAATACCTTAAAAATAATGTTGGTCCCTATCCTATTAGCTAATTGTGCTTGTCTTGATGATATAGATGATGACAATGGTAAAATTAACATTATTTAGGACTACTCTTTTTAAAAGAGGCTTATTTACAAAATTCCTAAAAATTAATAATATCTTCAATAAAAGAGAACTTTTGTGTTACATTTTATTTATAAATAAAACTTGTTATTTCTTGAAAGGAATGATTTTTTCTATAAAAGTAAAGGTAGAAGAATCAAAATATGTGATCCCAAGAAAACAACTTTAAAATCATTCAAAGAATAGGTTTGGCTCAACAATTTAAGTAACAAAGTGGACGTGTCGTAGTGGTTATCGGGCATGACTAGAAATCATGTGGGCTCGTTCCGCGCAGGTTTGAATCCTGCCGTCCTAGTGGGTAAATTTTTTCATATATATCTATCTATACAAAATACAATTGATTTTGAAAAAAACTAAGTTTCCCGCCTACCTAAAAATAGATCTGGACCCTCAAAACTTTGGGACAAATCTAGCCATCCATTAGATACTCTTACTAATACTCTTCACTAATACTCTTACTCGTCACTAAGCGAGAAAAGACAACCCGGTGAGAACCGTAGCATACCAAGCGAGAAAGAGATTCCGGTACAAAGAAGGGATAAATCAAGGCCTGGCATCGAATCTTTTTCCTTTTCCTTCGTCATGTCTGGCGATCACGAAGGCAGCGCTCCACCGCCAAGCGGCGAAGTTTACAGAGGTGGGGGCGGAGGTATTAACAGTCGCGGATATAGCGGAAGTGAAAAAGGCGGCGGATATTGTGCCAGCGGTAGTGGGGGAAGGGGTTATGGTGGAAGTGGGGGAGGGGGTTATGGCGGCGGTGATGGTGGAGGCAGAGAAGGTAACTAATACTCTACCCCTTTTTTTCTTTAAATTAATAGCGAATTTCTCCTTCTGAAATTGTACAGATTTGTGCTTGAATTCTTCTCAATGAGTTCTAAATTCCGGCATTTGTGCTTGAATTCTTCTGAAATTGTAGCGAATTTTTACCTTACATTATAAATTTTACCTGCGCAGTGTTTATTCCCTTTTTTGATTACACGGCCAAATTATTACACGAGGGATATTATTACACGGGGAAGCTGATAACTTTTTTGTTTGTTTGTTGGGGTTTACACTAAAAGTACATAAGATCATCGGAACTAATTTTTCCCTTTTTAGGAATGAGTAAAAGGTTTGCTGGTTGATTGATGAGAAAGTAGATAAGAACTCTACTTTTTGTGTGTTTATAAATGCATGTTTGGGTTTTTGTGTTTAATTATATATTGCAAGTTGAAACTGATTGTAGAGGTACTTGATGATTAGGACGTAGTTGGAAACAAACTAAATCGAGTTTCTTATGTTAGTTGTTTTGTTCCATGTGACAATGATATAAAAAAAATCCTATGTAGTTATCATTTGAACTGCCTATTTAAGCTCATTTTGGAACTGTCGTAAATTCCCAATTTTGTTAATACTGGAAACTTAGTAAGCCAATTACCTGTTGTTTGTTGAAACATTGCATTTGTTTAATTTCAAGCGATTTAATTTCATTCAACTATGTGGTGATGATTTTGGATATGATGCAATAGTTGAAGCTTGAAATGGGTGAGTTTTAACTACCGTTCTTAATTTTTTACTTTCCTTTTAAAAAAAAGTTTAAGACTTTAGCGGCATGTTTGATTTGAACCAAAATCCAGTTCGAAACCAATCATGTGAAGTTGCTTGAAAACCATCTCTTAAAAGGACCCTAATATGCTCCCCTCCTCCATAAAGAAAGAACTCTGTTCTCAGCCCCTAGCCCCCCTACAGAGAGAGGGGATGGATGCTACTGTGTCAGTAGTGTCTACATGTACCAAACGAAGGACCTTCTTAGTTTAATGCTGTCGTAATGATTTAATAAAAGTCAGTCTTTTAGTTAGAGTATATAAGCAGCTGTTTCTTTTTCTTCTCTTACGATATTTCTAGAACAGAATGGGGATATTATTACACGGCCAAATTATATCTGTTGCTTGCCTAGAATGATGTGCTGTATGCCAAATTATAAACTAGCCGGCTAGAATGGGGATATAATTACACGGCCAAATTATAAATTATATCCGTTGCTTGCCCAGAATGGGGATATTATACCCTATTTGTTGCTTGCCTAGAATGGGGATATTATTCCCTTTTTTGATATGCTATATTCTTTGTGTCTACCCTATATACCTGTATAGATTTCTTCCTCCATCTATCCAAATACAGTTAATTGTTAGTCCCATGTTCCACCCACCCACCCATAAATGGGTCTTTATTGGAAATTACATAATGGGTCTTTGGATTTGCTTATAACAAATACTACAAAAATTTGCTTATCTCGAAATTACATAATGGGTCTTCGAAATACTACGCATGTTTGCTTATCTCGAAATTTTGGTCTTAAGAAAATTACCAGTCCTCTTTTGTGAAAGTTTTTTATATTTTTTAATGAATAGATAAATTAGCCATGCTGCCTATTATTGCTTTTGTATTTATAGTAGGATCATGTTTATTTGTTTTTCCCCCATCGAGTATTAGTGTTGCTTGCTTACTAATCGCTGCTAATGGTCCAAGTGTATAAAATTTTATTCTTTGTCTTAAACATGCGTTTTTTTTCCTTTCTTCTCAAGTATTTGAGGTATGCTATTGTGCTTTTTCAACGCCATCAGTGCTTTTATGTGTTCAAGCATCTTTCAAATGAAATTCATTACTTATTTTGTCTATTCTTTTATTGATGTTAAGTTATATTGAGTAAAAAAATCTTCAATGTAAGGATATTTTTTTGCATTCCTAATATGTCAAGTGCTTTACACAGTTAGGTTTTATGTAAATTTTTGGCGTTATATATCGGTACTTGGTCGCTTCAATACTTGATACATAATGTGCTTACTAAAACACAAAAAAAATTGTACAAGTGTTTATCAGACACTTTTGTCAGTGGTATCATCCAAATTTTGTTTCTTAGGAAGTTAGCATTGATTAATGTGCTTGCTATAAAAATTATTGGAATCCAAATTTGTTTGGAGAAATATATATGCTTAATGAACATGACTTCACTTCAGATATGAAGTAAACTTAAAGAGTTGGCTCTAGAACTTTGTAGACATAGAGGTGCTTGGATATTCATTTGGGTTCTCTGTATTCATGTCAACTAATTTATTATAGTATGTTTTATTTTGTATATTGGATACATTCTGAGGAACATAATTTGGTGATTTTAGATGAAGCCAAGCTCCTTATTCTAGATGACCTCTTTTGTGAAAGTTTTTTATATTTTTTAATGAATAGATAAATTAGCCATGCTGCCTATTATTGCTTTTGTATTTATAGTAGGATCATGTTTATTTGTTTTTACCCCATTGAGTATTAGTGTTGCCGTAAATAATCAGTGCTAATGGTCCAAGTGTATAAAATTTTATTCTTTGTCTTAAACATGCGTTATTTTTCTTTCTCCAAGGACTTGAGATATGCTATTTTCATCCATTTTTCACTGCCATTGTGCTTTTATGTGTTCAAGCATCTTTCAAATGAAATTTATTACTTATTTTGTCTATTCTTTTATTGATGTTAAGTTATATTTAGTAAAAAAATCTTCAAGCTAAGGATATTTTTATGCTTTATGCATTCCTAAGTTGTTTTTTGTTGGTTTTATTTTTTAAGATATGTTTCTTACAATATATTTTGTGGTCCCAATCTTTCCATCTGTTTTTTGATTTAATTTTGAGGTATTTCTGTTCGAAATATTCTTAATTTTAAAGTATTTTGGTATGTAGAATAATGGTGGGTTTAGATTAAGCTACAGTTTTCACTGGCTATTTGAAGAAGAGAGGGTTCAGATTTCTGCTGGGTTTAGATTAATTTATGGTTAATATTTTTCTTCGGGTTTTAGAGCTAAATATTTGATTGTCTCTCCATTGTCGTTGACGACCCAATATATATGATATATATATATAAGTCATAATTTAGGTATTGCTTTTTTTCAAGTAAAATGAGCCCAAATAGTGACGCTTAGCTACTGCATCTTCTACTGATTTGCTCAAGACACATGATATGGGGTAAAGACATGTGGCTACTGATTTAGTTTACTGCTCTGGTTTCTCCCTTTTTCTGTTTCTATTTAAATTATACCTAAAACACTATAGTTTGTAAAAATTTTAGATGTGTATATTTTTTTTGAGTCACAATCAATTTTTTTGTTGTTGAAAATATTCAATATTCCGGTCCAGTAAACATGTCCATATAGTAGGGTCGGGCTTTAGATTGTTTGTGTGTCGTTGTTGGATCGTTGTATGAGCTCGTAATTCATTACTATCGCTATTAATTATCTGCTAACAAGGTTAGCATGTCTCATCAAACAAGCTCTTATTTGGGTAAAAAGTATCTCAAAGCTAAACAGTATCCAGACATTCTAAAACCAAGTTTGAACCAAGCACTTTCAGGAAAAGCGTCCTGAGAATTTTTCTAATACAGCTATAACATAAATGTTTAATGTGAAGAATTTAATGTTTAAAAATTACTTCAAACACAAAGATAACAAAAACTCGATTGATCACCCATACAATGATAATTTAGCATCACGAGATCAAATGTTGTACTTCTTGCTATTTTCCTCTATATGTTTTCTTGGCTTTTTCCTTTCTCTGTATTTTACGTTGTGTTTGTGTGTATATATATATATAATTTTATTATACAACTAAAATTATGAAAATGGTAGTTTCTCAAAAAATTATTTGTGCCCCCTTTTTGATTTCTTTTTCTGCTTGATATGTTTCTCTAATTTGGTTGATTGATCGTATATATTTCTTGAACATTTATGGAAATCAAAATGGAATAAGATGAGTCTCTTATAGGCGCTTTGATTAGGGTTCGCTTTTTAAAACCCTTCCCCTTTTTTCTAATTAGGGTCCAAAATTTCTATTTCTCAATGTAACCAGTAATTCAGGATGTTTTGGGTTTTGATTGGGTGGTTTTACATTTATTTTTTGCCAACTGAGGGGTGTTTTTGTTTGGTATATCTAATTTTTTTGGGATTCTTTGGGTCTTGAAAAAGTGAAATATATTGTATCTGTTATTCATAATATAAGGTAGTTCGTATGAAGTATCGACAAAAGTGTGTGTATATGAATTGTATATACACACACACACACACATATGTTCTTATTCAATTGTGATTGTGTACATGCTTTCTTTCTGTAGTTTTTCCCCAGCTTTTAAGTTGTTTCAGTATCTAATGTGGTTGAGTTTTGTGTTCCAGCTTGTAAGTTTCCGATTATGGTAATGTTTGGTTACAAATTATTATTTTGATTATGATAGTATGAAAATTGGGTCCAAATTTTGTAGTGTGTAATATCCTTTTAAATTAAAGTCGAGCTATCAGATAAGTACTTGATAAGTTTAATATCTAATACTCCTACATATTAAGTAACCGTAATTATTAGTTGTTATTACTACCTCCCTTTAAAATGACAATTGTACCCTTTATTGAAAATTAACTTCTTCTTTTCATGATACATTTATTCTATTTTAAACAATCATTTAACCTTCTTTTTAAAACAATCAATTCGTAGTTAAATATTGTGAATTATTATTATTTTGAATGTGAAATATTATTTTAGTTGCGATAGATTTAAATATTATTGTAATAAGAATATTCTTTCATCACTGAATTTGATTCGTTTCACACTAATATATTTTTTCAATAGCGAATATGAATCATGAGGTCTCCCTGCCCACGAGACCACCTTCTTATACCATTTTTGGATATGTAAGTTCCTTTTTCAGACTTTTTGAAAAATTAATATTCCTTTTTGAAATTTCTAACGTGTCTTTCAATTTGGGACAGGAGGATTATATTTTGCAACGCACGGTAAAATTATTTTCTTCTTTTATAGCAAACGTCTTGATTTAATAGTTTTTTTATATACTTTATATATATTTAACCTTCTTTTTTCTTTTCTTTAATAGAGAGAGCATTATCGAAAAAGAATATCGACATTGTCATTAGAGAAGAATCGACTTGAAGATTATGTAAGGCAAGATAAGATTAATTTTACTTTTCTTAAGCTTTCATACTTTATTTTCCAAGACAGAGCATCTTATATTTGTGTACCGTCAGAAAAATCAAAGAAAACATCGAGCAACAAAAAAAGGGAAGGAGTTTCAAAAAGGAAAAGAAAAAGAAAATCAAGCTCCCAATTTGCATGTGGTAAGTATGCAATATTCCAAACATTTATGTTAGTAGTTACAAATATTTGTTACACAAAACCATTTAAACAAAAGATTTGAACCTAATTTATTAACTACACTATGCCTTCTTATGTTTATAATTATACATCTTTTTAGGATTTCAATAATAATATCCTTTACTTAAAAGGCAATAAACATATCAGATAAGCGCTTTCGTGTGAAATACAAAACCAAGCAAACCAATATATGCACCCTAATCCGAATAAATAGAAAATATTATTTTTTGCTCAAAAAAACACTACGACGAAGCTCCAATTCCTCGATGTAAAAAACGAGAAAGGAATAATGGTGATGTGCGTCGAATACATATTGCTCAGCGCTTGCGTCGTGAAAGAGAGAAGCAAACAAAAATAATACAATCTCAACCATATCCATTTCAACCAAGATTTTTCCCTGGTTTGATCCCCAGGCCATCCAAACGCGCAGCTTATGAACGAGATCAGATCGCGATCAAGAATCATTTTATTAGCATCCGTCGTTGTTAAAACTCTGCGCCGCATCGATTCTAATCGAATTCCTCCAGCTTCAATTTTACCACCTCAAGGGTCAACTAACTCAAATTCAATGGGTGCGTAAATCCTCCTTCCACCAAATAATATGTAGCATGTATACGTCTCCCGTAGCATTATATCTTCCATGCCTACATCACCAACCAAGGGTTAGTTCAATGCAAATTATTTATAACTATATACCATAAGGAGTGTTACGGCGATATGTGAACTGCTTGAAACAAGTTCATTTATTTACTAGGTTATTACCAATTATTCACCAATCATTGATGAAGCTTGCAGACTGAGGAGGCATTGCCTACAAATATCGCCTCTCCGCCGCATCCTATTTCGTGAAGACATTACCTCGATAAAATGAATATACAAAGGTCCTCACCGCTCAAAGATTGCATCGAAAGTCGAAAAGTTATCAAATTCATCTGTTGACCGCCTTTTCTTCAAAACATGTTGTTTGCGAGGAAAAGATTCGACTTCCACAACTATTAACGCCTCCGTAAATTCAATCATTATATGATGGCAATGATGATCACCAAAGTCCTTTCGGTTATACCCGATCGCATAACGCGCCTAATGCTTTTACGAGCTTAGTGTACATATTGATGATAGAGTGGTTCCCGGTAGGGTCTCAACGCATTTACAATCCATGGGAATCGCGACATCGGACAGGTTACTACAACCTCCAAATTAAGATTCAAGATACGACAACAGACATTCACGATCTCAGCAGTTGCTTTAGAATATCGTTCTCGAAGAAACCCGAATCTGCGAGAGGATGTCCTAAGAATAATCCAGGATAGTCTTTTGAGATACAACTCATTTTCGGGTAAGTTTAGACATGCAGCTGCAATTTTAAGCAGTGAAGATTTGAACAATCGCGATATCCCAGCATACCTTCATTATAGTGCAGCAAAAGACCGTCGAACTCATAATTTACCCACGTCAGAGGAGGTTGCTATCATATTACCTGGAGATGGTGCTGAATTCTCTGCGATGAGGGATATTATCAGATTTGGTTAAGAGGGAGTGACCAGTTGATGCAGATAAATGAATGCCATCCGGCTTATTTACCACTACATTACGTATTGTTGTTTCCGTATGGTGAGCTTGGATGGGAACCAGATTTTAAGCAGTGGGATGTCAATCAAGGTAAAGCTTCATCAAAAAGACTTACGCAATTGCAATATAATGGGTATCGTTTGTTTGAAAGACCTACTGAGTATTCAACTATCTTGAGGGGTGGAAGATTATTTCAAGAGTTTATTGCAGATGCATGGGCGGCAACAGAGCAGAACCGATTAACATATTATAGGCTCAACCAACAAAAATTACGATTTGATCTATACCAAGATCTGGTCGAGGTAGTTCCTGATGGGTTAGAGGCTAATCAAGTTGGTAAACGAGTAGTTTTGCCTTCTTCTTTTTCTGGGAGTCCAAGGCAAATGTTTGAAATCTTCCAAGATTCTATGGCCATAACTCTCAGATAACCAACACCCCGATATTTTCTTAACTATGATTGCAAAACCGAATTGCCCGAGATAAAATATGCACTATTACCACATCAAACGACAATTGACCGCCTGCACTTGGTGGCCCGCCAGATTTGAATTGAAGCGGCGAGCTTTGCCATGATGGAAATTGATAAGAATAAAGTATTTGGTGCAAAGGTGGCACATGTTTTCACGATTGAATTCCAAAAGCGTGGGTTCTGCACGTGATTTGCTAATATTTCTTCAAGGTCCGATAAAATACGAACACGTGAACAGTAAATCGAGCCGTGTGCGAATTCCCCGATCCAATTTCGATCCACTTCTATATAAAATAGTTAAAACTTGACGGTATACGGACCATGTGGTTTTCAAATCTTAAATCACCGTGTATGCGATATATCGACTCAAGGTACATTGGGCAACAGAGGGCGTACGGCGGATATTTGATATCCTATGATCAAGAGTTGCCTCCCAGCTTATATCGTCCGGTAGTTCACCTGTAGAGGAAAACATCACGTCTCATATAACCCTTCCGAACCAATAGCCGCAATATTGAATGAAGCAGAGGATCGGAAGACTCTACTCTAACAGATTTTTTTGCATGTCGTTTCTACTAATGATTTAGCTCGAACTCTCACATACCAACAATTTCCAAAGCATTTCGTTTGGCAAAAGAGAGAACACTTCTGACGGGCCGAGAGACAAAGGGATTTGCAATCGGAAGAATGTATTTTGCCAGTCCAAATGAAGGTGAAAGGTTTTATCTGCGTCTTCTGTTGACGGTTGTAGAGGGACCTCAATCTTTTCAATGTTTAAGAACAGTTGATAATGTTGTACACCCCACATATAAGGCTGCAAGTATTGCAAAAGTCCTTTTTGAAGACGATGAAGAGTGGATTCAATGTCTTAGAGAAGCATCAATAATGAGAACAGGCTCTCAATTAAGAAGGTTGTTTTCTATTATCTTGACACAATGCTCTCCTTTAAATTCGTAAGCGTTGCCAGGAACCAATTTTCATGCATATTTGTGATGATTTATCACACAAAATAAGTACATGTTATGGCATCGATGTTCCTACTAATGCTCAAATTTGTGATTATGGTTTATACCTTATTAATCTTTTGCTTCAAGAGTTCTGGAAGAGCTTATCGATTACCCATCAATGCCATCGCCATATGCTAATTGGAGAATTATCGTTGGCAATCGACTTATATATGGGAACATAGCGATTCTAACTTGAAGTCGATCAAATAAATGTCCAAAGAAAACATTAATCTCTTCGAATGAGGGTCACCACGGCTTATAATGCAATCATTTCATCTGTTTATGAAAATAGAGGAACAACCTTCTTTCTGAGTGGGGGTGCAGGAACTGGAAAGACTTTTCTCTACAATACAATTGCCAAAAAATGTCGTTCCTTATGTGATATAGTAATTGAAGTAGCATCCTCTGGAATTGCTTCTAGGTTGTTACATGGGGGACGTACTGCACATTCAACATTCTGCATTCCACTTAACGTATTCGAAAATTCAGTTTGTGGATTCACGGAAGCAATCATCACACTCGGAATTATTTCGAAGGCTAGACTAATTATATGGGATGAGGTTCTAATGCAAAGATCGCTATCAGGTTGAAGCGCTTAATCGGACCGCATAAGACATTCGTGATAACTCCCAACCATTCGAGGTGTTACTATTGTTCTTGGGGAGATTTTAAGCGATTCTTCCTCATATACCTAGAGGTCTTCGTGAGCATATAGTGGCGTGATCACTACGACGTTCTTTGCTTTGGAAAGATATACGTGTCTTGACATTACAAGTTAACATGCGCTGACATGCCGATGACCAATTGTTATTATTTGATTTCTCGGCTTTTCTTAATGAGGTTTGAGTATTTGTATCTTTATTCATATCGACATCTATATATCGTCTCCTAATATTTGATAATTTACTAATACTTCATTATCAGGTAGATTGGGTCTAACCTCAAGAATCTATACAACTTCCGTTTCAATAAAAATAACTCAAAGTGTAGATAATCTTATCTCGACCATCTACCCAGAGCTAGAAGTGCCAAGTAAGGTCACTCCCGAATTCTTAAAAGAGCGCACAATTCTATCTACTAGAAATGATGATGTCAATGATATCAACCTAGCCGTTGGCGGTTTTTTCGGAGAAGTACATACATACTTTGCTGCTGACAAAATGGTTGAAGATGATGATGTGGATCGGACTATTATGCATCGGTACCGAATGAATATTTGAACACACTCAATCCCCATGGACTACCACCGTTCAAATTAGATTTAAAGAGGGTTGTCCAATAATGCTTCTAAGGAACATCAGCACCGAAAGATGGCCTTTGTAATGGTACTAGACTTATCATAGTCAAGTGTGGTGCTTTAGAACTTGAAGCAAAGATTTTAACAGGTGATAAGCATGGCGACTTGGTATTCATTCCACGAATTTCTTTGACTCCTTCGTCTGAGTTGAGTATTAAAATGACAAGAAGACAATTCTCAGTGAGGTTAGCGTATGCAATGACAATGAATAAATCACAGGGCTAGTCTGTCAAATTTGTTGGGGTAGATTTACGTACACCAGTATTTAGTCACGCTCAACTATATGTAGCTCTGTCAAGATGCACAAGTTCTTCCTGCTTATGTATACTTCTTCGTGAATTAATTAACAAGTCCACAACAAATATCGTCTATCCTGAAGTTTTGTTATAATTATATATGTTTGAGGTATCATTTCTTATCTCCGTGCATTATTGATCTTCTTACGATAAAAGTCTTGATATGTTTTGAATTGACTGATAAAAGTTTTGAATTAACTAAAAAATCCACAACAAATATTGTCTTTATATATGTCTTAATTGTTGAATAGTTGAATATTTGCATATGGTTATAAATGAGACTGATGCTTGAATAAGTTGTGGCATCGTTGTAGTTATGGCATATGCTAGCAAGACTCCTGATGGGTATATGTGAGTCCTATAGTCATGTGAAATGGAAGTGGCTAGGACTAACAAGTTTCCCTATAGAAATAGAAACCCCATAAATTATCAGTAGGTGTAATACAATATTTTTAGTTGATCAAGCTTGAAGCTTAAAAAACATGAAGTACAGATTACTCAAATTACAATGATCAGATATTACACATACACCTCATGTTTTTGAATCCACGTGATACATTCGTCCACTTATTTTACAGATGATGCCTTCGTAGAAGTTACTCATTCTCTAATTTGCAGAAAAGTGGTTTACATTTCCTTGCTCTTTTCTGTGTAAGCAAATCTGATAATGTTTCGAGAGTATGATGCCTCCACTGAATAACAATTTCTGCTTTGGCCAACTGAATACATGATTTAGTAATGTATGAACATCAGATAACATATCTTAAATAAAACCATTCAGATAACATACGAGTAAATTTATATATGTGTATGTATGTGTGAAGAACAAATTTGAGAAGCTTGATCATCGCTGTTAACATAATAAGTTGGTCAATGTTGGCTGAGCTATAATATGCTTATTATATATAACTTATGTTTTAGTTTTACTTGTACATGAATCAATCAATTTGTACATATATCCTACTCATTACATTTTGTTATCAATTTCCAATTAGTTGATTTAATTTGTTGATAGACCTAAACGATTCATTTCAATTTATGCAGTCTTGGGATGATATTGCTATTGAATGGAAACGTGTCCATTCAATAACAAGTCGAGGGTGGGGAAAAGTTAACAGGGTTATGTGTATTTTATAATTCTTAAATCGTATTCAAGTAATCATGTGTCAATTGTTTCGTTCTTGCGATACTGCTAACATTTTGCTTTCTCTAATAAATAACAGATTTTTGTTACAAACAATATTTGTTGGCCGTGGACGTTGCCGATGGATAGCCTTTTTTTTCAAAGATTTATGTACCGAAGACATGGTAGAGCTTGACAGATCTACAAGGTAAATGTTATTATATGTATTTTCGTGTATATATTGAAGGATACTTGGTGTAAGCTGTAAAGAATATATTTGGTGTAAGATGTAAAGTAAAGGGTGGTGCTCAACATGTTGTTTCTTTATTTTCTGCATATATGTATTTTTGTTCTTCGTCTTTTGTAAAGTTGGGTAATTATACATGGTTATGATGATTTTGAGTATGGAATGATGTTGTTTTTGGTGGTTTGGATATATATGGATGATTGTAAGTTTTTTAAACAGGTTTAGAATTTACTGAATATCTATTTTTAAAGGAAACTCTGTCGAAATTTCTTGAAATTAGTATCTACTAGTTTGATATTTTGGTGGTTGGATATGTGTTGATTATTGAATATGTATTAATTTTTGCATGGTATGATGATTTTGGGTATGAAATGATGGTTTTTTTTTGGTGGTTTGGATATGTATGGATGATTGTAAGTTTTTAAAATGGGTTTAGATTTTTCGGATATCAATTTTAAAGGAAACTCTCTTACCAAATTTCTTAAAATCAAGATGATTACTAAGCTTGCCCAAATTTATGATGGCCCAAATTTACTTTTTTTTTTTTTTACATCAATAATTATTTTTGAAGTTCTTATTTTATTTTTATTTTTATTTAATCAAGCAAATGAGCTCCAAACCAATTTGTTGCACATGAACCTTTTAAGCAAGTGGGTATCATTACGCTATTTCAAAACTACAATGCTTTTACCTGTTAATGTATCAGCGACTGGTATTCAATGGACACATTTGTATGATGTATTGTGCTTAAAATGGTTTTACTAATTAATCCATGTTCCTTCTAAAATTGCAAATTAAATGAAGGGAATCAATAGCATATATGTGAAGAGAAGTGCTTTTAAATGTGCTTGAAGAAAATATGAAGGTCATTGACATTGGGATTGTTTCGAATTTAATAAATGTAGTTAACTGGCCTAGGTCAATTTTATTGTTGAGTGAATGCGGATGTTGGCTTTAGTTGTTTCCTTAACAAATTCATTTTTTCTTGCCAGTCTCGATTTGTAAATAATGAGTATGTAGTTACAATTTGTGGTAAATTCTTGACTTCTTTATTTTTTGGGGTGGGATGTCTATCTTGATTAGAAATTTTCTTATTTACAACAAAATTTTATCAAATATATACTCTTTAAACATTGTAACTCATATTTTTTATTTAGATTCATCTTTAAGTATTAAATAATTACTCGAGTATTAGTAGTGCCAGAGGCACGTGTTTACCTAGTATATATATAAAAAATAAAATATACAAGTGAAGTGAATATTATGGTATTGTGCAAGCAATCAGCATTCCTAGTGGGTAAAATCAAAGAATGCAATACCATAAAAGAAGTTCAGCAAGTCCATGCCCAAACCATCACCAGAGGCCTTCTCTCTCTCCTCCCATCTTCCTCCTCTCTCCTACTCACTAGCATCCTCCACTATTTTACCTCTCTCATCTCCCCATCTCATAACCCCATTTCAATACGATATGCAGTCACCCTCTTCAACCTCGTTAAAAACCCTTCAACTTTCTGTTACAATACTATTATTCGTGCCCACACCCTCCTTTCTTTTCCTCAAAATGCTCTCACTTTCTTTGCCCAAATGCGTCTCTCCTCCATTACACCTGATTCCCACACCTTCCCTTTTCTTCTCAAAGCCTGCACTCAACTCCGTTCCATTTCTCTCGCCAAAACCCTTCATTGTCAGTCCTTCAAGTTCGGTTTTGCCGCGGATATATTCGTTTGCAATACTCTCATTGTTGTTTACTCTGTAACCGGTCATATTCGCGATGCCCATCACGTGTTTGATCAAACTTCTTTCAAGGATGTTGTTTCTTGCAATTCTATGATCGATGGATTTGTAAAGGCGGGCGAGACCGGTCAAGCGCGTAAGGTGTATTGTGCTTAAAATAGTTTTACTAATTAATCCATGTTCCATCTAATATTGCAAAGTAAATGAAGGGAATCAATAGCATATATGTGAAGAGAAGTGCTTTTAAATGTGCTTGAAGAAAATATGAAGGTCATTGACATTGGGATTGTTTTGAATTTAATAAATATAGTTAATTGGCCTAGGTCAATTTTATTGTTGAGTGAATGTGGATGTTGGCTTTAGTTGTTTCCTTAGCAAATTCATTTTTTCTTGTCAGTCTCTATTTGTAAATAATGAGTATTTAGATACAATTTGTGGTAAATTCTTGACTTCTTTATTTTTTGGGGTGGGATGTCTATCTTGATTAGAAATTTTCTTATTTACAATAAAATTTTATCAAATATATACTCTTTAAACATTGTAACTCACATTTTTTTATTTAGATTCATCTTTAAGTATTAAATAATTACTCGAGTATTAGTAGTGCCGTTGGCACGGGTTTACCCTAGTCTATCTATACAAAATACAATTGATTTTGAAAAAAACTAAGTTTCCCGCCTACCTAAAAATAGATCTGGACCATCAAAACTTTGGGACAAATCTAGCCAGCCCTTAGATACTCTTACTAATACTCTTCACTAAGCGAGAAAAGAGAACCCGGTGGGAACCGTAGCATACCAAGCGAGAAAGAGATTCCGGTACAAAGAAGGGATAAATCAAGGCCTGGCATCGACAATTTAAAGGTAGAAGAATCAAAATATGTGATCCCAAGAAAACAACTTTAAAATCATTCAAAGAATAGGTTTGGCTCAACAATTTAAGTAACAAAGTGGACGGTCGTAGTGGTTATCGGCATGACTAGAAATCATGTGGGCTCGCTCATGGAGGTTTGAATCTCGCCGTTCTGGTGGGTAAATTTTTTCATATATATCTATCTATACAAAATACAATTGATTTTGAAAAAACTAAGTTTCCTTTACCTAAAAATAGATCCGGACCTTCAAAACTTTGGGACAAATCTAGCCATCCATTAGATACTCTTACTAATACTCTTCACTAATACTCTTACTCATCACTAAGCGAGAAAAGACAACCCTAAAGTGAGAACCGTAGCATACCAAGCGAGAAAGAGATTCCAGATGAAAGAAGGGATAAATCGAGGCACGGCATCGAATCTTTTTTCTTTTCCTTCGTCGTATCCAGCGATCACGAAGCGATGACCCACCGCCAAGCTTACCAAGTTTACTGAGAGGTGGGGCGGAGGTATTATCAACATGGATATAATGGGAAGTGAAAAAAGGCGGCGGATATTGTGCCGGTGATGAGTGGGGAAGGGGTTATGGTGGAAGTGGGGGGGGGGTTATGGCGGCGGTGATGGTGGAGGCAGAGAAGGTAACTAATACTCTACCCTTTTTTTCTTTAAATTAATAAATAATTTCTCCTTCCGAAATTGTGACAGATTTGTGCTTGAATTCTTCTCAATGAGTTCTAAATTCCATTTGTGCTTGAATTCTTCCGAAATTGTGGCAATTTTTACCTTACATTATAAATTTTACTGCTGCAGTTGTTTATTCCTTTTTTTTGATTACACGGCAAATTATTACACGAGGGATATTATTACACCTGGAAGTGATAACTTTTTTGTTTGTTTGTTGGGGTTTACACTAAAAAGTACATAAGATCATCTAACTAATTTTTCCTTTTTAGGAATGAGTAAAAGGTTCATTTGGTTGATTGATGAGAAAGTAGATAAGAACTCTACTTTTTGTGTGTTTATAAATGCATGTTTGGGTTTTGTGTTTAATTATATATCGCAAGTTAAACCGATTGTAGAGGTACTTGATGATTAGGGCGTAGTTGAAACAAACTAAATCGAGTTTCTTATGTTAGTTGTTTTTGTTCCATGTGACAATGATATAAAAAAAATCCTATGTAGTTATCATTTGAATCGCCTATTTAAGCTCATTTTGAACTGTCGTCAGAATTCCCAATTTTGTTAATACTGGAAACTTAGTAAGCCAATTACACGTTGTTTGTTGAAACATCAGATTTGTTTAATTTCAAGCGATTTAATTTCATTCAACTATGTGGTGATGATTTTGGATATGATGCGATAGTTGAAGCTTGAAATGGGTGAGTTTTAACTCTGTTCTTAATTTTTTTACTTTCCTTTTAAAAAAGTTTAAGACTTTAGCGGCATGTTTGATTTGAACCAAAATCCAGTTTGAAACCAATCATGTGAAGTTGCTTGAAAACCATTTCTTAAAAGGACCCTAATATGCTCCCTCCTCCATAAAGAAAAACTCGCTTCAAATTTCTAGCCCCCTACGAGAGAGGGGATGGATGCTATCTTGTGTCGATGGTTCATATGTACCAAACGAAGGACCTTCTTAGTTTAATCTTTGTCGTAATGATTTAATAAAAGTCACTCTTTTTAGTTAGAGTATATAAGCATTTGCTTTTTTTTCTTCTCGATATTTCTAGAATGTAATGGGGATATTATTACACCGCCAAATTATATCCATTGCTTGCTAGAATGATGTCTTCAGTATGCCAAATTATAAACTAATTTACTAGAATGGGGATATAATTACACGGCCAAATTATAAATTATATCCGTTGTCTTTTGAATGGGGATATTATACCTATTTGTTGCTTGCCTAGAATGGGGATATTATTCCCTTTTTTTGATATGCTATATTCTTTGTATCTACCCTATATACACGTATAGATTTCTTCCTCCATCTATCCAAATACGCTTAATTGTTAGTCCCATGTTCCACCCACCCACCCATAAATGGGTCTTTATTGAAATTACATAATGGGTCTTTGGATTTGCTTATAACAAATACTACAAAAATTTGCTTATCTCGAAATTACATAACGGGTCTTCAAATACTACGCATGTTTGCTTATCTCAAATTTTGGTCTTAAGAAAATTACCAATCCTCTTTTGTGAAAGTTTTTATATTTTTAATGAATAGATAAATTAGCCATCTTTTATTATTGCTTTTGTATTTATAGTAGGATCATGTTTATTTGTTTTTCCCCCATCGAGTATTAGTGTTGCTGCTACTAATCGGTGCTTAATGGTCCAAGTGTATAAAATTTTATTCTTTGTCTTAAACATGCGTTTTTTTCCTTTCTCCAAGTATTTGAGGTATCTTTATTGTGCTTTTTCACCGCCATTGTGCTTTTATGTGTTCAAGCATCTTTCAAATGAAATTCATTACTTATTTTGTCTATTCTTTTATCGATGTTAAGTTATATTGAGTAAAAAATCTTGAATGTAAGGATATTTTTTGCATTCCTAATATGTCAAGTGCTTTACACGTTAGGTTTTATGTAAATTTTTACGTTATATATCGGTACTTGGTTTGCTTCAATACTTGATACATAATGTGCTTTACTAAAACACAAAAAAAAATTGTCTGAAGTGTTTATCAGTATTACTTTTGTCGGTGGGTATCATCCAAATTTTGTTTCTTAGGAAGTTAGCATTGATTAATGTGCTTGCTTATAAAAATTATTGGAATCCAAATTTGTTTGGAGAAATATATATGCTAATGAACACGACTTCACTTCCGGATATGAAGTAAACTTAAAGAGTTGGCTCTAGAACTTTGTAGACATAGAGGTGCTTGGATATTCATTTGGGTTCTCTGTATTCATGTCAACTAATTTATTATAGTATGTTTTATTTTGTATATTGGATACATTCTGAGGAACATAATTTGGTGATTTTAGATGAAGCCAAGCTCCTTATTCTAGATGACCTCTTTTGTGAAAGTTTTTATATTTTTAATGAATAGATAAATTAGCCATCTTTTTATTATTGCTTTTGTATTTATAGTAGGATCATGTTTATTTGTTTTACCCCATCGAGTATTAGTGTTAAGTAAATAATCAAGTCTTAATGGTCCAAGTGTATAAAATTTTATTCTTTGTCTTAAACATGCGTTATTTTTCTTTCTCCAAGGACTTGAGATATGCTATTTTCATCCATTTTTCACTGCCATTGTGCTTTTATGTGTTCAAGCATCTTTCAAATGAAATTTATTACTTATTTTGTCTATTCTTTTATTGATGTTAAGTTATATTTAGTAAAAAAATCTTCAAGCTAAGGATATTTTTATGCTTTATGCATTCCTAAGTTGTTTTTTGTTGGTTTTATTTTTTAAGATATGTTTCTTACAATATATTTTGTGGTCCCAATCTTTCCATCTGTTTTTTGATTTAATTTTGAGGTATTTACATTCAAATATTCTTAATTTTAAAGTATTTTGGTATGTAGAATAATGGTGGGTTTAGATTAAGCTACAGTTTTCACTGGCTATTTGAAGAAGAGAGGGTTCAGATTTCAGCTGGGTTTAGATTAATTTATGGTTAATATTTTCTTGGGTTTTAGAGCTAAATATTTGATTGTCTCTCCATTGTTGCCGACGACCCAATATATATGATATATATATATATAAGTCATAATTTAGGTATTGCTTTTTTTGAGTAAAATGAGCCCAAATAGTGACGCTTAGCTATCTGCATCTTCTCTTGATTTGCTTTCAAGACACATGATATGGGGTAAAGACATGTGGCTACTTGATTTAGTTCTTCGCTTCTGGTTTCTCCCTTTTTCTCTGCTTTCTATTTAAATTATACCTAAAACACTATAGTTTGTAAAAATTTTAGATGTGTATATTTTTTTTGAGTCACAATCAATTTTTTTTTGTTGTTGAAAATATTCAATATTCCTATCCAAGAAAATATGTCCATATGTAAGGGTTGGCTTTAGATTGTTTGTGTGTCGTTGTTGGATTTTTGTATGAGCTCTCGTAATTCATTACTATCTTATTAATTATCTGCTAACAAGGTTAGCATGTCTCATCAAACAAGCTCTTATTTGGGTAAAAGTATCTCAAAGCTAATGTATCCAAGACATTCTAAAAACCAAGTTTGAACCAAGCACTTTCGTGAAAAGCGTCCGAGAATTTTTCTATCTACAAATTATAACATAAATGTTTAATGTGAAGAATTTAATGTTTAAAATTACTTCAAACACAAAGATAACAAAACTCGATTGATCGTACCATACAATGATAATTTAGCATCACGAGATCAAATGTTGTACTTTCTTGGCTATTTTCCTCTATATGTTTTCTTGGCTTTTTCCTTTCTCTCAGATTTACGTGTGTTTGTGTGTGTATATGTATATAATTTTATCAGTACAACTAAAATTATGAAAATGGTAGTTTCTCAAAAAATTATTTGTGCCCCCTTTTTGATTTCTTTTTCTGCTTGATATGTTTCTCTAATTTGGTTGATTGATCGATATTTCTTGAACATTTATGGAAATCAAAATGGAATAATATGAGTCTCTTATAGGCGGTTTGATTAGGGTTCGCTTTTTAAAACCCTTCCCCTTTTTTCTAATTAGGGTCCAAATTTCTATTTCTCAATGTAACCAGTAATTCAGGATGTTTTGGGTTTTGATTGGGTGGTTTTACATTTATTTTTTGCCAACTGAGGGGTGTTTTTGTTTGGTATATCTAATTTTTTTGGGATTCTTTGGGTCTTGAAAAAGTGAAATATATTGTATCTGTTATTCATAATATAAGGTAGTTCGTATGAAGTATTGGACAAAAGTGTGTGTATATGAATTGTATATACACACACACACACACATATATGTTCTTATTCAGTTGTGATTGTGTACATGCTTTCCTTCTTAGAGTTTTTCCCCCCGTTTTTAAGTTGTTCTGTATCTAATCTGTGTTGAGTTTTGTGTTCCAGTTGTAAGTTTCCTGATTATGGTAATGTTTGGTTACAAATTATTATTTTGATTATGATAGTATGAAAATTGGGTCCAAATTTTGTAGTGTGTAATATCCTTTTAAATTAAAGTTGAGCTATTGCATAAGTACTTGATAAGTTTAATATCTAATACTCCTACATATTAAGTAACCGTAATTATTAGTTGTTATTACTACCTCCCTTAAAAATGACAATTGTACCTTTATTGAAAATTAACTTCTTCTTTTCATGATACATTTATTCTATTTTAAACAATCATTTAACCTTCTTTTTAAAACAATCAATTCAGTAGTTAAATATTGTGAATTATTATTATTTTGAATGTGAAATATTATTTTAGTTGCGATAGATTTAAATATTATTGTAATAAGAATATTCTTTCATCACTGAATTTGATTCGTTTCACACTAATATATTTTTTCAATAGCGAATATGAATCATGAGGTCTCCCTGCCCACGAGACCACCTTCTTATACCATTTTGGATATGTAAGTTCCTTTTTCGCACTTTTGAAAATTAATATTCCTTTTGAAATTTCTAACGTGTCTTTCAATTTGGGACGGGAGGATTATATTTTGCAACGCATTTGTAAAATTATTTTCTTCTTTTATAGCAAACGTGCAATTTAATAGTTTTTTTATATACTTTATATATATTTAACCTTCTTTTTCCTTTCTTTAATAGAGAGAGCATTATCGAAAAAGAATATCGACATTGTCATTAGAGAAGAATCTGACTTGAAGATTATGTGTAAGGCAAGATAAGATTAATTTTACTTTTCTTAAGCTCATACTTTATTTTCCAAGACAGAGCATCTTATATTTTATCTGTTGTCGAGAAAATCAAAGAAAACATCGAGCAAAAAAAAAGGAAGGAGTTTCAAAAGGAAAAGAAAAAAAGAAAATCAAGCTCCCAATTTGCATGTGGTAAGTATGCAATATTCCAAACATTTATGTTAGTAGTTACAAATATTTGTTACACAAAACCATTTAAACAAAAGATTTGAACCTAATTTATTAACTACACTATGCCTTCTTATGTTTATAATTATACATCTTTTTAGGATTTCAATAATAATATCCTTTACTTAAAAGGCAATAAACATATTGCATAGCGCTTTCGTGTGAAATACAAAACCAAGCAAACTGAATATATGCACCCTAATCCGAATAAATAGAAAATATTATTTTTTGCTCAAAAAAACACTACGACGAAGCTCCAATTCCTCGATGTAAAAAACGAGAAAGGAATAATGGTGATGTGCGTCGAATACATATTGCTCAAATAACTTTGCGTGAAAGAAAGAGAGAAGCAAACAAAAATAATACAATCTCAACCATATCCATTTCAACCAAGATTTTTCCCTGGTTTGATCCCCAGGCCATCCAAACGCGCAGCTTATGAACGAGATTGTATCGCGATCAAGAATCATTTTTATTAGCATCCGTCGTTGTTAAAACCTGCGCCATCGGATTCTAATCGAATTCCTCCAGTTCCGAATTTTACCACCTCAAGGGTCAACTAACTCAAATTCAATGGGTGCAGAAATCCTCCTTCCACCAAATAATATAGAGCATGTACATGTCTCCCGTAGCATTATATCTTCCATGCCTACATCACCAACTGAAGGGTTAGTTCAATGCAAATTATTTATAACTATATACCATAAGGAGTGTTACGGCATATATGAACTGTTTGAAACAAGTTCATTTATTTACTAGGTTATTACCAATTATTCACCAATCATCGATGAAGCTTGCGTCTGAGAGGGGCATTGCCTACAAATATCGCCCTCCGTCGCATCCTATTTCGTGAAGACACTACCTCGATAAAATGAATATACAAAGGTCCTCACCGCTTTTTCGGATCACATCAAAAAGTCGAAAAGTTATCAAATTCATCCGTTGACCGCCTTTCTTTCTGACATGTTGTTTGCAAGGAAAGATTCGACTTCCACAACTATTAACGCCTCCTCCGTAAATTCAATCATTATATGATGGCAATGATGATCGATCACCAAAGTCCTTTCGGTTATACCCGACATCGCATAATGCGTCCTAATGCTTTTACGAGCTTAGTGTACATATGGATGATAGAGTGGTTCTGGTAGGGGTCCCAACGCATTTACAATCCATGGGAATCATGACATCGGACAGATTACTACAACTCCAAATTTGGCCAAGATCCAAAGATATTCAACAGACATTCACGATGTCTTTGCGCTTGCTTTAGAATATCGTTCTCGAAGAAACCCGAATCTGCGAGAGGATGTCCTAAGAATAATCCAGGATAGTCTTTTGAGATACAACTCATTTTCGGGTAAGTTTAGACATGCAACTGCAATTTTAAGCAGGGAAGATTTGAACAATCGCGATATCCCAAAGATACCTTCATTATAGTGCGAAAAGAGACCGTCGAACTCATAATTTACCCACGTCGATGGAGGTTGCTTATCATATTACCCGGAGATGGTGTTTGAATTCTCTCAAGATGAGGGATATTATTAGACGGTTAAGAGGGAGTGACCAAATTGATGCAGATAAAATGAATGCCATCCGCTTTTATTTACCACTACATTACGTATTGTTGTTTCCGTATGGTGAGCTTGGATGGGAACCAGATTTTAAGCAGTGGGATGTCAATCAAGGTAAAGCTTCATCAAAAAGACTTACGCAATTGCAATATTATGGGTATCGTTTGTTTGAAAGACCTACTAAGTATTCAACTATCTTGAGGGGTGAAAGATTATTTCAAGAGTTTATTGCAGATGCATGGGCGGCAACAGAGCAGAACCGATTAACATATTATAGGCTCAACTAACAAAATTACGATCCGATCTATACCAAGATCCGGTCGAGGTAGTTCTGATGGGTTAGAGGCTAATCAAGTTGGGTAAACGAGTAGTTTTGCCTTCTTCTTTTTCTGGGGAGTCCAAGGCAAATGTTTGAAATCTTCCAAGATTCTATGGCCATAACTCGGATAACCAACACCCTGATATTTTCTTAACTACGATCGCAAACCGAATTGGCTCGAGATAAAAGATGCGATTATACTACATCAAACGCCAATCGATCGCCTGCACTTGGTGGCCCGCGTATTTTAATTGAAGCGACGAGTTTTGATGATGGAAATTGATAAGAAGAAAGTATTTGGTGTAAAGGTGGCACGTGTTTTCACGATTGAATTCCAAAAGCGTGGGTTGCACGCATACGATTTGCTAATATTTCTTCAAGGGTCCGATAAAATACGAACAACACGCGAATAAATCGAGTGTGTGCCGAATTCCCGATCCAATTTCTCGATCCACTTATATAAAAATGCTTAAAACTTCAGATGGTATATGGACCATGTGGTGTTCAAATCTTAAATCACCATGTATGGAAGATGGTAAATGCACCAAGAGATATCCTAAATGTCATGTAAGAAACTACAATGGGCTAAGATGGGTATCCGATATATCAAAGGCGCAATGACGGTCGAAAACATTCTCTAAGGTCTGGACTTGAAGTTGATAATAGAGATGTTGTACCATATAATTCATACCTCTCTAGATTGTTTTGTTGCCATATAAATGTGGAAGTTTATGCAGGAGTAAGGTGCGTAAAGTATATCAATAAATACATTTACAAGGGTTACGATCGCACAACTTTGGTATTGGGGGCCGTAGATGAGATTAAGCAGTATATTGACTCAAGGTACATTGGGCCTACAGAGGCGGCATGACGGATATTTGGATATCCTATGCATCAAGAGTTGCCTCCAGTTATACGTCCGGTAGTTCACCTAGAGGAAAAACATCACGTCTGCTATAACCCTTCTAAACCAATAGCTGCAATATTGAACAGAGCAGAGGATCAGCAGACAACTCTAACAGGATTTTTTGCATGCTGCTCTACTAATGATTTAACTCGAACTCTCACATACCAATAATTTCCAAAGCATTTCGTTTGGCAAAAGAGAGAACAACTTCTGGACAGAGAGACAAAGGGATTCTGATCTAAGAATGTATTTTGCCAAATTCAAATGAAGGTGAAAGGTTTTATCTGCGTCTTATCGATTTCGGTTGTAGAGGGACCTCAATCTTTTCAATGTTTAAGAACAAATGATAATGTTGTACACCCCACATATAAGGTGCATGTATTGCAAAAGTCCTTTTGAAGACGATGAAGAGTGGATTCAATGTCTTAGAAGAAGCATCAATAATGAGAACAGCTCAATTAAGAAGGTTGTTTTCTATTATCTTGACACAATGCTCTCCTTTAAATTCGTAAGCGTTGTGGAACCAATTTTCTATGATATTTGTGATGATTTATCACACAAAATAAGTACATGTTATGGCATTGATGTTCCTACTAATGCTCAAATTTATGATTATGGTTTATACCTTATTAATCTTTTTGCTTCAAGAGTCGGGAAGAGCTTATCGATTACCCACTGATGCCAACCGCCATATGCTAATTGAGAATTATCGTTGGCAATCGACTTATATGGGAACATAAAGATTCTGAACTTGAAGTTGATCAAATAAATGTCCAGCAAAACATTAATCTACTGAATGAGGGTCAGCTTATGGCTTATAATGCAATCATTTCATCTGTTTATGAAAATAGAGGAACAACCTTCTTTCTGAGTGGGGGTGCAGGAACTGGAAAGACTTTTCTCTACAATACAATTGCCAAAAAATGTCGTTCCTTATGTGATATAGTAATTGAAGTAGCATCCTCTGGAATTGCTTCTGGGTTGTTACATGGGGGACGTACTGCACATTCAACATTCTGTATTCCACTTAACGTATTTGAAAATTCAGTTTGTGGATTCACGAAGCAATCATCACACTCAGAATTATTTCGGAAGGCTAGACTAATTATATGGGATGAGGTTCTAATGCAAAGATCGCTATCAGGTCAAGCGCTTAATCGGACCTTACAAGACATTCGTGATAACTCCCAACCATTTGGAGGTGTTACTGTTGTTCTTGGGGGAGATTTTAGACAGATTCTTCCTGTTATACCTAGAGGTCTTCGTAAGCATATAGTGGCAGCATCACTACGACGTTCTTTGCTTTGGAAAGATATACATGTCTGACATTACAAGTTAACATGCGCTTGCATCGATGACCAATCGTTATTATTTGATTTCTGGCTTTTCTTAATGAGGTTTGAGTATTTGTATCTTTTTATTCATATCGACATCTATATATCGTCCTCGAATATTTGATAATTTACTAATACTTCATTATTGTGTAGATTGGTCTAACCTCGAGAATCTATACAACTTCCGATTCAATAAAATAACTCAAAAGTGTAGATAATCTTATCTCACCATCTACCCAGAGCTAGAAGTGCCAAGTAAGGTCACTCCCGAATTCTTAAAAGAGCGCATAATTCTATCTCGCTAGAAATGATGATGTCAATGATATCAACCTAGCCATTGGCGGTTTTTTCTGAGAAGTACATACATACTTTCACGACAAAAAATGGTTAAAGATGATGATGTAGATCGGACTATTATGCATCGGTGCATTCGAATGAATATTTGAACACACTCAATCCCCGTGGACTACCACCGCTCAAATTAGATTTAAAGAGGGTTGTCCAATAATGCTTCAAGGAACATTGCATCGAAAGATGGCCTTTGTAATGGTACTTGACTTTATCATAGTTAAGTGTGGTGCTTTAAGATTGAAGCAAAGATTTTAATTGGTGATAAGCATGGCGACTTGGTATTCATTCCACGAATTTCTTTGACTCCTTCGTCGAGTTGAGTATTAAAATGACAAGAAGACAATTCTCGATGAGGTTTAGCGTGTCTGATAACAATGAATAAATCATGTACTAGTCTCACAAATTTGTTGGGGTAGATTTACGTACACCAAAAGATTTAGTCACTGGATCAACTATATGTAGCTCTGCCAAGATGCACAAGTTCTTCCCGCTTATGTATACTTCTTCGTGAATTAATTGACAAGTCCACAACAAATATCGTCTATCCTGAAGTTTTGTTATAATTATATATGTTTGAGGTATCATTTCTTATCTCTGTGCATTATTGATCTTCTTACGATAAAAGTCTTGATATGTTTTGAATTGACTGATAAAAGTTTTGAATTAACTGACAAATCTACAACAAATATTGTCTTTATATATGTGTTAATTGTTGAATAGTTGAATATTTGCATATGGTTATAAATGAGACTGATGCTTGAATAAGTTGTGGCATCGTTGTAGTTATGGCATATGCTAGCAAGACTCCTGATGGGTATATGTGAGTCCTATAGTCATGTGAAATGGAAGTGGCTAGGACTAACAAGTTTCCCTATAGAAATAGCAAACCCCATAAATTATTGTAGGGTGTAATACAATATTTTTAGTTGATCAAGCCGAAGCTTAAAAAACATGAAGTACAGTTACTCAAATTACAATACCGTGTATTACACATACACCCTCATGTTTTTGAATCCACGTGATACATTCGTCCACTTATTTTACAGATGATGCCTTCGTAGAAGTTACTCATTCTCTAATTTGCAGAAAAGTGGTTTACATTTCCTTTCTCTTTTCTGTGTAAGCAAATCTGATAATGTTTCGAGAGTATGATGCCTCCACTGAATAACAATTTCTGCTTTGGCCAACTGAATACATGATTTAGTAATGTATGAACATCAGATACCATATCTTACATAAAACCATTCAGATAACATACGAGTAAATTTATATATGTGTGTGTATGTGTGAAGAACAAATTTGAGAAGCTTGATCATCGCTGTTAACATAATAAGTTGATCATGTTGGTTTGAGCTATAATATGCTTATTATATATAACTTATGTTTTAGTTTTACTTGCACATGAATCAATCAATTTGTACATATATCCTGCTCATTACATTTTGTTATCAATTTCCAATTAGTTGATTTAATTTGTTGATAGACCTAAACGATTCATTTCAATTTATGCGATCTTGGGATGATATTGCTATCGAATGGAAACGTGTCCATTCAACAACAAGTCGAGGTGGAGAAAAGTTAACGTATTATGTGTATTTTATAATTCTTAAATCGTATTCAAATAATCACGTGTCAATTGTTTCGTTCTTGCGCGATCTCGCTAACATTTTGCTTTCTCTTATAAATAATGATTTTTGTTACAAACAATATTTGTTGGTCGTGGACGTTCTTGGATGGATAGCCTTTCTTTTCAAAGATTTATGTACCGAAGACATGGTAGAGCTTGACAGATCTACAAGGTAAATGTTATTATATGTATTTTCGTGTATATATTGAAGGATACTTGGTGTAAGCTGTAAAGAATATATTTGGTGTAAGATGTAAAGTATAGGGTAGTGCTCAACATGTTGTTTCTTTATTTTCTGCATATATGTATTTTTGTTCTTCGTCTTTTGTAAAGTTGGGTAATTATACATGGTTATGATGATTTTGAGTATGGAATGATGTTGTTTTTGGTGGTTTGGATATATATGGATGATTGTAAGTTTTTTAAACAGGTTTAGAATTTACTGAATATCTATTTTTAAAGGAAACTCTGTCGAAATTTCTTGAAATTAGTATCTACTAGTTTGATATTTTGGTGGTTGGATATGTGTTGATTATTGAATATGTATTAATTTTTGCATGGTATGATGATTTTGGGTATGAAATGATGGTTTTTTTGGTGGTTTGGATATGTATGGATGATTGTAAGTTTTTTAAACAGGTTTAGATTTTTCTGGATATCAATTTTTAAAGGAAACTCTACCGAAATTTCTTAAAATCGATAGTAACTAGCTTGCCCAAATTTGCGATATTTTCAAATTTACTTTTTTTTGGTTGGTCAATCAATTATTTTGAAGTTCTTATTTTATTTTAATTTTTATTTAATCAGCAAATGAGCTCCAAACCAATTTGTTGCATATGAACCTTTTAAGCAAGTGGGTATCATTACGCTATTTCAAAACTACAATGCTTTTACACATTAATGTATCAAATGACCGGGTATTCAATGGACACATTTGTATGATGTATTGTGCTTAAAATAGTTTTACTAATTAATCCATGTTCCATCTAAAATTGCAAATTAAATGAAGGAATCAATAGCATATATGTGAAGAGAAGTGCTTTTAAATGTGCTTGAAGAAAATATGAAGGTCATTGACATTGGGATTGTTTCAATTTAATAAATGTAGTTAAGCGCCTAGGTCAATTTTATTGTTGAGTGAATCGGATGTTGGCTTTAGTTGTTTCCTTAACAAATTCATTTTTTCTTGCCAGTCTCGATTTGTAAATAATGAGTATGTAGTTACAATTTGTGGTAAATTCTTGATTTCTTTATTTTTTGGGGTGGGATGTCTATCTTGATTAGAAATTTTCTTATTTACAACAAAATTTTATCAAATATATATTCTTTAAACATTGTTACTCATATTTATTATTACTCGAGTATTAGTAGTGACAGAGTCACGTGTTTACCTAGTATATATATAAAAAATAAAATATACAAGTGAAGTGAATATTATGGTATTGTGCAAGCAATCAGCATTCCTAGTGGGTAAAATCAAAGAATGCAATACCATAAAAGAAGTTCAGCAAGTCCATGCCCAAACCATCACCAGAGGCCTTCTCTCTCTCCTCCCATCTTCCTCCTCTCTCCTACTCACTAGCATCCTCCACTATTTTACCTCTCTCATCTCCCCATCTCATAACCCCATTTCAATACGATATGCAGTCACCCTCTTCAACCTCGTTAAAAACCCTTCAACTTTCTGTTACAATACTATTATTCGTGCCCACACCCTCCTTTCTTTTCCTCAAAATGCTCTCACTTTCTTTGCCCAAATGCGTCTCTCCTCTATTCCACCTGATTCCCACACCTTCCCTTTTCTTCTCAAAGCCTGCACTCAACTCCGTTCCATTTCCCTCGCCAAAACCCTTCATTGTCAGTCCTTCAAGTTCGGTTTTGCCGCGGATATATTCGTTTGCAATACTCTCATTGTTGTTTACTCTGTAACCGGTCATATTCGCGATGCCCATCACGTGTTTGATCAAACTTCTTTCAAGGATGTTGTTTCTTGCAATTCTATGATCGATGGATTTGTAAAGGCGGGCGAGACCGGTCAAGCGCGTAAGGTGTTTGATCAAATGCCCATGAGAGATGCTATGTCTTGGGGTACTCTCATTGCCGGATATGTTCAAATGAAGCAATTGAAGGAGGCAATCGAGCTCTTTGATCACATGGTAGCATTAGTGGTTCGTCCTGATAATGTTGCATTGGTTTCAGTTCTCTCAGCTTGTGCTCAATTAGGGGAATTAGAAAAAGGGAAGTCAATACATCAATATATTGAACAAAATAGGATAAGAATCGATACATTCCTGTCCACTGGTTTGGTGGATTTGTACGCAAAATGTGGATGCATTGAGTCTGCTCGTGAGATCTTTGAATCGAGTCCTGAGAAGAATTTGTTTACATGGAATGCAATGCTTGTTGGATTTGCCGTGCATGGTTATGGAAAGTTACTACTTGATCACTTGTCAAGAATGGTGAAGTCAGGTATTAGACCTGATGGGGTGACCTTTCTAGGAGTCTTAGTGGGGTGTAGTCATGCGGGTCTTATTGGTGAAGCAAAGCGACTCTTTGGAGAGATGGAGAGCGTCTATGGAGTTCCTAGAGAGCTCAAGCACTATGGGTGCATGGCAGATTTGCTTGGTCGTGCTGGTTTGATTGAAGAAGCCTGTGAGATGATAAAAACAATGCCAGTGAGCGGTGACGTGTTTGTGTGGGGCGGTTTGCTTGGGGGATGTAGGGTGCATGGGAATGTTGAGATTGCAGAGAAAGCAGCTGAACATGTGATGGAGATAAATCCTCAAGATGGTGGGGTGTATTCAGTCCTGGCTAGTGTTTATGCAAATGCCGAGCGTTGGGATGATTTAGCTAAGATAAGGACATTGAGGGATACCAGGATGGTTAAGAAGAAAGCTGGTTGTAGTTTGATTCAGCTGAATGAGGTTACTTATGAATTTGTGGCTGGAGATGAGTTGCATTCTCGAACTAATGAGATATATTTGGTTTTAGAGAGTATAGGGCAACATCAATTTGAAGCACACTAACTGGGAAACAAGAGCTAGGGAAGCATAACTTATAACTGGGAAAAGAGTGAGACAAGGGGCAGGAAAAGGAGAGCAAGGGAAGCATAACTGGAGTCTGGAAAAGAGAGAAGGGGCAAGGAAAGTGAGGGAAAAAAAGTAGAAGAAAAATTAAGACTTATATTAACAGTTCTTTTTGTTACTACCTTTCTTTTTTCTTTGTTAAACATTATAATTGGAATATATCATATTTTTTTGAAAATAAAATACTTATAAAAATTAAAGGGGAAAATTATTTACTTTCTACATTTTATTTTATATTCCTAGTCTCCCCTCACAAATTTCCCAATTTCAAAGCGTCTTGCAATAAATGTCAAATGTGTACGAGTCCGGTTGTAAATTTTTAAAAGACTGCTGAAGAAAAACCATCAGCAGTCACTTTACTCTTTTCACCAAGGTTCTCAGACTTGAACCGGTACTTTTTCCGGATGAATAGGTCCGATCAGTAGTCAAATCGTTATTGATCTATCATTAATATATATTATTAATAATTAATAAAATTTTAAAAAATCTCATTTTTTATAAACTGAAACATAATAAAATTGAATTACAATATTGCTAAAAATAGTTAATTTTAATACTAAAATTTTTTTGGTACAAAAAAATTAAATTAAAAACAAGTTCAGTGAGTCATCAATTAACAGATTTTATCGCCGCCGGTAAGACCGGTGGACAACCGAGTTAAATTATTTTTGACCAAATCAAAAAAACCAGGACCGGTTCCCTTATTACCAGTTGGACCGACGAACCGGAATGTCGGACTGGTCCAGGTTTAATAAAAATGCTTTTCGCAATGTATATCATGGCACTTGCATTAATTTATTTATTTTGAACACCCCACTTTTTAGGGTTATCAAGTACGAGTTCTCCACATAATGAGGAAAAATAATGCAAAAGAAATCCCATAATAGGAAAAAGACAACTAACATGACTGGTGAAAATTGACATGAAACCTAATAATCCCATAGCGCCCCATCAAACTAGGAACTCATTGACAATCATGCTCTCAGGATGTTTTATCCTCTCAGGTATTAGGGTAGGACTGTTGCATAACTTGCATACAGACCTATTCTATTCTCAATAAATTTAAGAAACATTATTCATGTTAAACACAGGCTAATGATATTTCCGACTCGATGTATAGTGTGAATTTGCAATGTCTGAATCAAAAGTTTCATTGCACTGATAATATCACTTGCTGAACAGGAAATACCACTACCCTAAAACATGGGGTAACACATGCATAGGCATCAGACCATAACATTACCTACTGTATATTTTTATGGTTCTTTAATACACTAAACTTGCATCCACCTATAATTTTTTTTAAAGTGTAAGATGACATTGTTTAGCAAGTTGATTAATATAGAAACATATACAAGCATTAAATTATCAAAAAACGAATATAAAATTCAAATACTAGACTTGGATTTATACGAAGATTTTATCTCAGAAAGAAAGTAAATACATCACTAAGAGTTATTATGCCTTCCACATGCTGCCTATCAGAATCCATGACAATAAGGCGCCTCACAACTGTAACACAAAAGGAAACTACAAGTTGATACTCTGAAAAATACTTGAAAATACATGAAGAGGTCAAAAGCAAATGCAGATACCGACCTGGATCTGAAAGGAGCTCCATTACCGTGTACAAGGAATCAGAACGCCTACAAATCTGATACCTATTGTGTGTTTCCGAATCTACTAGTGCCAGTGCCTGAATTCAATTCCAAAATTAGGGAATTTAAAATGATAAAGGATCAACAGTTGCTGTTTTTGCTGATCACACACAATTTGCAGTAACACATTTAATTGACAGATCACAAATAATTAGCAACTATTTGTCCTTGAGCATTCAAACAAATAGGTATAGCTGTTACAAACATGCCAACTATTTGGCCTTGAGCATTCGAACAAACTGCTATGAACATGCTCTCCAAGAATTTCAGGTCTAGAATTAGGATGGGGAGGTCATATTCATCCATTTTCTCTAGCTCTAATTATTGAAGTATTCAAAACATATATAGCAACAGATAGGTCAGCATATAACTATAATTTTGAATGTCAAACTATTACATAGTAGTAGTTTTTTTCCCAATTGCATCCATGTCCAACGAAACAATGATTAAATATGGTCTACAGGACTTGCCTGAATTATTGTTGTTCCATCCAGCTGAATTTGAGCATATACACTGCCTTTAGCCAATGTAGTGATATCACTAATCAAAGGGTAAATTGATTGTGAGATCAAAATCATGAAAGAGATGAAAATTTAGCAATATTTACTGATGCTCCAGATACAACAAATGTCTATTACCTCCTGGTCAAGACATTCATAAGAGCTCCTTCATCATCAACAATAGGTATAGCACTGATTCGTGCTGGCAAAGAGAATGAAAAGGATGAATATATACCACCAAAACATTCATATCTTCAGAACAGCGTTGAACAGATACAAAAATTCCACAAGTATAGGAAGTTGGTAACAAAGAGCAAGAAAACTCAAAGGCTATGTTTGTTTGCAAGGATTATAATTCATGGATTATAATCCCAAGACTATTAATCCTAGAATTATAATCCCGGGATTATAATTATAATATCAAGACTATTAAACCATTTTATAATCCCGAGATTAATAGTCTCAAGTCTAAATTTGAAAACTAACAAAACACTTGGGATTAATAGTCCTATCGCAAGTATAATCCTTGCAAACAAACATAGCCAAATAGTCTACATAATAAAGTAGTTCAATCTAAAATTTGAATCATGAATAATTATAGCAAGCAATTTCTTTGCTAAAAATAAGTCTCTGAAATTTGACGTTCTGTGCCATGGTAGATTTAAATAAAAGAGAAGAAGATAAACCAACTAATATTCACTTCAGTTCCTGTATTAGAAAACAGGATGGCAGACTCTGCTTTACATAACAGTAAAGACCAACGACATGAGATATATAGAGAGAGAGAAACATATGACAGACTGACTCGCAGCACATGCACATGCACCAATGGGTGAGTTGGGAGTTTATTTTGTGTGACCTGTGCTCATGGAATATATATTGCGATGTTAGAGATGAACCCCAGGTACTGGAATAGAAAGAAAATCAGTGTGCACCTTCTATTAACAAATTAAGAGCGGAACCAAGAAGTTCACTGGGGTGTAATGTTAACAGTAGAGGACCACTTGAACCTTCATTTGTTCTCCAGGTACCTAACCGGAGACTACCCACAGGTTGTTGTAGGAGTGGAAGATATTCGAGGTGGTGTCTAAAATGCCTGCATATATCTAATTTTCACGAGGAAGAAACAAAGGAAGAAAATATAAGCCATTAACAACATATTTAATATTGAGATAAGCCGTCTTAAAATAACAGGACAAAACGAACGTTTTAATATTCCAGCAAGACATGCTATATGTAACAATTGTGGACAAGATCCATCTTCCATGGCATCCAAAATTGGAACTGCTGATATCCTATATTTCACAATTCTAAGAGCAAGATCCTGTAGCGATTCGTCAGGACCAGCCTGTGTATACAAAGAAAGAATAGGGAAGACTTACAAGGATATAACTCAAGAAATCCCTAGGGTAAGAAAATACAAATATAAATCTTTCAATGGAACAACCAATTTAAACAAAATCAGAAATTTACACCAAAAAGGACACAAACACCTGCTAAGAACTGTGTGATGGCAAGAGCACTTACTTGGATTAAAGGCCTATATGCCAACGATGAAGAACCAGCCCCTTCTCTGCGAAGTTGGAGTTTTCCTTCTTTCAAAGCAGAAATTGTATGAATTTCAAGCATTTCATTTGTAAGAACTGCACGACTCTTATGGAGCTGTAATAAGTGAAAAGGGAAACTTAACTCTATCCTACTAAATAACAAGTAAAAAAAATTGACAATAGAAAGCTGCCAAAGTTTGAAGAAGTAAACCAAAATAGCCAAAAATACGTGTTGCCACCAAATAGTAAAATAGTAATTTAGCATCACCAAGTTAGGAAATGGCTGAAATTAGTTGCTCTAACTATCTATTCCTTTTAACTTATTAAACAGGAAAAGAGAGAAACGTCTAAGCCTAATGTTTGGATGGAGATGCCATCTTCCATTTGTTCTCCTAAAGCTGTAGGAGTTGCTAAAAACAAGAATGCAACAAATACATATTATATACAGTAGGAAGGGGAGTCCAGTGTCCAGTAGGCTTTCACATTATTGAGAAACAAATTATTACAGTTGTAAAGATACTAAGAAGAGTAATGACAATGTAATGACATGAAAAAGAGCAATGAGAATGACAATATTAAGCAGAATGATTTCTTTCCAATGAAGTCAGCTTACAGGCAGCAATATGTTACTGAAATCTGACCACAGCTACTAGGGGCTGCTTACTGCATATAAATCATCCGTGTGTATAAAAGAAGCAAAGATGGACTCTATTTCCCTTTAAGTTGCTTGTTTGTGAGACTCGTGGTCTTAATGCATTTTCTTTATTTGTTTAAATATCTGCTTTCCTTTTTTTTTCTTTTTTTTTTTGATAAAGAGGAGTTTTCCGGCCTTGCGACCAGACTATGTCTCCCCTCCCCGAACAAAGCTTTCAATAACAGACTTACGCTTGCGGTCCGTGGCCCCTATGCTTGATGTCAGTGGGAGTCGAACTCAAGACCTCCGGGTTTACGGCTGATCCCAAGTTCTCCCTTAAACCACTGAGCCAAGCGACATGGTTAATATCTGCTTTTCTTGATCTGTTAAAGCTTAATTTAAGAGCCACAATCAATTTTTTATGGCCATGCTTTCTTAATTTACACAGAGGGCCTACTTTTTACCTTGGTCTCATTTGGAAGGTCAAGGGAATGAAAACTTTATACATAGCCAACAATCTAGTGTCTCTATGTTGGTGCTAAGACTGCAGTTAAGGCATTCAAGAATAGGATTGATATGCTTGTCATATGTTATATTCTAGTACTTCACAGATGGGTTTCTTTTACTTTGTTCAAAACACTTTAGAACACAAGTAGGTCTGACAGATCACCCAGTCTCCCTTTCTTTCAGCCAGTACAGATAAATTCAAGAAGAAATAAAAAGATATTCACCATATCTGAAGGAAGTACAGATATCAATTACTGAGCAAAGATGGTTCGGAATAAGATGAAGCATTGCGTAAAGCATATTTCCAAAGTTTGATACATACATGTATATGTGTATGTGTGTGTGTGTGTGTGTGTATATATATATATATATATGGCGGACGTATATGTGTTTAGGGGTGGGGATGGATGGGGCAGGGGATGGGAGAAGAGAGTTTCCATTAACCCTACAAAAGCATGAACAAATCACTTATTATGGCCACACAAAAAAAAATATGTACCTCTCAGTAATACCTTTATTAAAATAAAAATGAAGTCAGAAGCTGTTAGCATCCCTGAAATTTGTCTGCTAGGTTCATCCCAGAGAGGCACAACAGCAAGTCCCTAAATAAAAGGATAATTAATACGAAGATATCAAAAAATATGAGATGGTTCAAAAAGTTCGTTTGAAACAAATAGGCCAAACATATCTCCAAAACAGCAACAGGCATAAGAGCATATACGATCCTAATAAAAATTTGCAACTTTAAAAGAGTGTTCTGTAAAGCATTTAGATTAAGACAGTATGAGATCTTGGGGATGTTTTCTGTATGAGTTTAACTTGTTGTATTATGAGATCCAGTTTTCAGGGAACAGTCAATTTCACGAAATTGTATGACCTTGATTTTTTTTAATTTCCTTCTGCAATCTTTCTAACAATATTATGCAACTGTGACAAATTTTCATAAAATAATTGCCTTTATCACAGATTGCATTATTCTCCTGTCAGTCAGAACCTTAACAGCAGTTGACAACTTGTAAGATGGATGCATATATATAATATAATATGGTCGTCTAGAATGTCATACAAAATGACTAATTTTAGTGATAGGATTGTCCAATACATATCTGCCGAAACCCATTGGCCAAAGCAAAACTGAAAGAAATTCATCAACAATCTCATATCAACGGTGATGTGAAACCATGGGTGAAAAATGAAAGAAAGAGTTTAGAAGCCATTTTTTAATCGTCTATAATTCAAACAAAATAATGAAATTATTTTTTGGAGTTTTATGCGTGAAGTATGAATACCACAGCAACTTATATTTTAATGAATCCTTAACCTATAAAAAGTGATGTAAGTTGTAACTCCACTCCGACAAGGAAAACAATGATGAAATGATAGTTTTCAAGTAATGCAATATATACATTCAGAAAGGCTGAAAAGCTCATACCTTTTCATACATGACATGGAATGCGTCTTCCACATCAACATTAACATCCAATGCAAACACCTACTTTTAAAGAAGTCATGGAATTAGCAGAAAACAACTCACATGTGAGTGATGAAAGAAAAAAAATTTTAAATAAAAAACAGAAGGGAGTAATCATTCGAACCTCGCCTGAATTAGGAATCAACTCATATGTTTTATAAAATGACATATGCATGGACAGACGAAGGCGAGACACATCCATCTCGTTAGCTGACAATGACAAAACTGGTCCCTGATGTAAACTACCAGATGATGAAGCCTGATCCACATGGTAATCAATGAAAAATGTGATTCAAATGCTCAACGTATAACTTATGAGCCATGGAAACTTTAACACTGACCACAGGCTGTGGAATCCCATTGTTATCTATATCCATAGTTGGTGGAAAAGCTTCTACGATTGGAAGGATGAACTCTTGTTCCGGTACCAGAATAAAGTTGTTAATAGTTCCATATGTATTATCCTGAAGACAAGGCTGTTGATCATCGATGCGCCATATATTGTCAACCAAGAATTTGTACTACATCACAGATTCAATGTCAACAAATCTTGGTGTTGAATATAATCACATTGTAACAAAAAAAATAATATAATCACATGAATTAGAGTATAATTGTCTACTAAATAACAAGAAAATGATTTGGTAGGTGGTAGAGATAAAAAGCATCGGTTATAAGCATCACAATTACAAAAACCAAAATTTATCCTTCCTTCATCTATTATACACTTCCCCAAACACCCCCACATTTGTTCATCGTACCATTCTAGGAAACAAGCATGTGATTAACCAAAACAAAAGAAAAATATATCATAATTCTACAAGCCCACAAAGTTGGCAAAGATCTAAATCATCTAATAATCATTTGAAACATGTTTATTACAGCCTTGGTAAATCTTCCTGCATGTTCTAGTGAAACTTAAACAACAATACACAAAATAGTCTAAGCCATTGAAACAGATTCAAGTTCAACCAAATATGAAGCATTCATAGTTTTAACTAAACATGCCAAAGCAAGATTATATGGTTAGTCAGTACCATATATTATTCTTCTTTATTAAAGTTTAGTACTTTCTTTCTCTCATTTTTTCCCAATCCCAGTATTATTTCTCCACCTTATTAGAGGCCATGTATTATTTCTCCACCTTATTAGACGCCATAAAACAAACTTCATGACTATCCTTCGAAAGAAAAGGCAAAAAGGGGTAATACACCACTGTGGTTGTTCGAGTTTAAGCATTATAACTTTACAAAAATGGAATTAACAAACTGAACTTTTTAAAAATTATTAACTGGACCATTCCGTCCAAGAAACTGGACAGACGTTAAATTGAATTGCATATTTACATATGTGGTAGCGAGAGAAAAAGAGAAAATAAAATATTTACTGATGTGATCAATGATTTGGCAACCACATAAGAATTTAAAGAAAGAAGAATAAATTTTGATTTCTTTCTTTCATTTTTCTATTATTTATCTCTCTTCCTAAGTTCTTCATCTAGTTACTTCCTTCTTCATATGAGTTTAATTTCATTGCCCTAAATCCTTAATCACACATCGCCCACCACTAACTTATATTTATCATCTATTTGGTCTCAACACAAGTGGGTGATTTAGAATCCATTGAAGTTGATCTCAAAAGTGGCAACATGGTCAACACATGGATTGATTACTCCGATTCAACTTAGGTCTTCATCATATCGCTATCTTACTCCAATCTCAAGCCCAAAGAACCCCTTTTACCCATCACTCAATCTAGATCAGTATGTGAATGATTTCATGTTTGATGGTGCAATTGTCGAAGATGCAACCATATGAGAAAGCAAGACTGCTTCGCAATAGCGTGGGAATTAATTACCTAGCAAAAACCTTTTTTTCGCAACAAATCGATCCCAATTTCTGTAAGCTTCTGAAACCCTAAATCTTCTATCATCTTTTTGCTCATGTTTCTCTATAATCAATTTGGGGAATATATCCAGGGTTGAAGATGAAGAAGATGAGAGAGAAAGAAAAAGAAACTCTAATCAATTTGTGGAATATATCTAGGGTTTCAATTTAGGATCAATTTGGGCATGTGTTTTTTGGGTTGTAGATGAAGAAGTGGAGAGACAAAGACGTGTTTTCTGGGTTGAAGATGAATAAGAGGAGAGAGAAAGAAAAAGAAAAAAATAAAGTTTAGTCAATAGAAAAAAAGCAACTTTGGAAGCAACTAATCAATTCTTATATATAAAAGCAGGACAACCGATCCTTTAAATCGAAAAACTCACTGAGTTAACCCTTAATTAATTAAGAGTTAACTCGGTCAATTGAAAAACTCACGCGAGTTTGAAATCAAGTCCATCTTCAATCAACAAAATCATCGGTTTCTCTTCCTCTTCCTCATTACCTTCTCTTTTTCCGTGGATCAGAAACCTAGATTCCTCACCCTTGTTCCACTTTCATATATATGTTACCCTTTTGTCTTCATCTCTTCCCCTCCCATATTAACCACTAACTGAGTTCGGCAACCCATGAAGTGGTAAATTCGCAAACCAATTCGCCATTTTTGGCGATTCCCCTTCAATTCCCGAGCAAAAAAAGAAAAAATAAAACCCTAGAAATAGGTTGCTAGCAACAACATGTAATAGAACATCAAGACATGAAATTGATCGTCGTTCAATTGGGTCGCCGATAATGGAGAGATCGACGTTGAATTGCCCTTCATGCTTATATGGAAAATCTCGGCAATTAACAAAGAAAAAGGAGAACTGCCGTTAACTGAGAAAGAGAAGGGGAAAGGCGAAGGGTTTTCAGCTGAGATAATCGATTTCAGATAAAATAATTTGTCAAAAAAAAATTCTCTCACGATTCATGAATTTTCCTCTTTTCTAGACCCTATATAATATAATCTATCTCCCCCTTTTGTTGCTCTCTATTTTGATTATACAAAATTAAAAACCAATGGGATTGATGTTTGGTAAGCTATGACTATGACTGAGAAAAAGTAATGTGTCTATTCTCACTCATTATGTTTGCTAATATTCCTTTAATACACTTTTATGAGTGTGACTTATGAATGCTAATTTTATATTTCCTGTGGAATTGGATGAAAAATAACATATCGATATGTGCTTTTTGGGCTCTAATGCAAATAAAGTTTTCAATTTTTAGGTGGAGTGATTAAAGTTTTATTGACATACATGATTTAATTTTGTAATGTACCATTAGGAATGATGTGATCACGTATTAATTTCTTTCCTTTTTTCTCCTTATGTTGTTGCCTCATGTTGAAAGATAAAGTTTGTTCATTTATACTTATGTATATATAATGGTAATTTATGCTCTGTGTTTCTTTCTTTTGGATTGTAGCACGCCTGCAGAATTTGAAACAATTGGAGGTGTGGCAGTTAATTTAATAACAAACTTGAGGGGATGTTAAAGTATGAATTCTCTTCAATTGTTTTCTCTAATATTGACTTAACTCATTACTTAATATGAAATTGTTGGCTATGAGTTGGTATATGGATTGTGTACTTCAAGTTTTTTTTTGACATGAATGTCTGGCAAATTATTAAATCCATTATTCAATATATTTACAAATGTAAGTGATATAATATTAAGTAATTTGTAGCTCCTCAACTTTTGATTCATCATAGTTCTTTACTCTTGGAGCCTAAGCTTTATCTACTTTAGCAGGTGATGAGGGGATTATTTTTGGTGTTATATAGGGTTATGGACTGTATTGTTTTGTAGTTATCTATTTTATTTTTTTTTGGCTAAATGATGGCTATCTGTTTAATCAACACATGCTCTTAGGCAATTCTTTAAATTTCTCATGCTATATCTGCCCTTGTCTTTGTGTTTAGGAATTTTCAATCCAATTATTAATCAATCTGATTACTTCTTTCAATGAGATGGGGAGGGCAGCTTCGGGAATTCATAAATCTACCAAGTTCCTGATAATATGATTAAGGCCTTTTTGGAGCCGCTTTACTCTAATTTGTGAGCAAAAAGCTCTTTGTGTGGAACAGCTGCTGTTTTGGAATGTCGAGTTGTGGTTCATGATCAAACTTACACACCTTTACTGGATCGGAGTTTGAGTGTGCAAAATGGTCATGTTGTCTTTGATACTCAACATCCGTGCAGGTATCTGTAAATGGTTGATTTTTTTCCCCAACATATGAATGCTTCATCTCTTGATGTCCTAAGATATGTTATGTTTTCTGATTGAAGATCTAATGTGGCTGTAAAAAGTGAGCTTCATTCCCCTGCATCTGATTGTTTCTGCATTCATCTGGAGTATGACATTTCCCAAACTAGACTTGTTAACGAGCATGACTTAACTTTTCAAAAGTACTTAGTTTGATATGTTAGTTGCTCGGTTCTTACTATATTCTTTGGTAATTGGTTTTTGGCCGAATAGTAAAGACAACTGAGGGAGTTTCTCACGAGTTGATATAATTATTGATCATTGTGTTTACTGATTTCCCCTCAGATATGAAACTGGGGAACATGTTGGAGTGTATTGTGAAAATCTGATTGAAACTATTGAGGAGGCTGAAAAGCTATTGGGTATATCTCCAACTACTTATTTTTTTCATTCACACTGATAAAGAGGATGGAACACCACTAAGTGGAGGCTCCCTGCCACCTCCCTTTCCACCATGCACTTTAAGAACGACACTGACGAGATAAGCAGATCTTCTAAGTTCTCCCAATAAGGTAGGTCTTTTTTTTTCTTTCATTAATTCATTGAATGTTTTTTAGCTTTTATTTATGTAGGATTTTTGAGATTTATGTATGCATATGAAAATTTAGGATGTAATTTATTTTTAATTAACAATTTGAATTTAGATCAAATTATGGGTCAATCAAGGGGCATCTGTTTTTAAAAAATTTGAGAAACATTCTCATCGCATATTGGATAAATTAGTCAATCTATCATTTGAACTAGTTCGTGCATTGCACGAGTTATCAACTAGTAAGTTTTAAAAGCCACGTATGAAAATAAGAGATGGAATTTGACGATTGTCCAATTTCTTGGACAAAATGGTCCAATTAATAATTTTTAGAAAGTTCAATGTACCAATTTTATTTTTTTAAAGTTCAGTATGGTATTACCCCTTTTTGCCCCTTGAGAAATTATTAAAATTACGTTCTCTAGAAATCCAAACGGTAGTTATTAAGCAGAAGGTGCTATTTTTTCACCAATTTCGGTACTAATGCAAACAATTGAATGCACGATTATCACACGCAATAGGTTAAACTGATCTGAGGCAAATCAACATTGAATATACCTGATGACAACCAGGCGGAAGATCACGAAATGCCTGGAAAATTTTGGATGAACCCTCCACCAAAGTCATTGGCACTTGCTCAGTCCACCTTCATTCATACAAAAAAATAATTTTTTTATAAAAAAAATCATAAAATATGTGCATATGATATTGACGATCAATGGAGTAGATAAGTTTGTAGAGACAATAAAATTGGAGGAGTGAAACATACCCACTGAAAGAGTCATAAAGAAAGACTTGGCTGCCTCCATAGCACCATAGAAATTGAGTTTGAACCATTCCTGCTTAGCAATCGCCTCTCTTCCCCCAATTCACAAAAACTCACTCACTATCCCTCAACATATATATATATATATATATATATATATATATATATAATTGTATGGATAAACTTACAGCACAACAAGGCGAAGGAATTAAGGAAAGAAAATAAAATTAGCAAATAGGGAGAGCTAAATCCAAGGGGATGCAAATCTTTTGTTATAGTAAATTAAATCTGCCGGCTATGTTTGTACGTACCATGTTTGTACAGTAGAAGATTTGCCTCGGGTTTTCAGAACTTAAAAAAAAAGTAGGACTACGATAAAACGAGGGGAGAGAGGGAGGGAGAGAGGGAGGTTGGTTGGGAGGGAGGGAGGAATATATGTACTGTGCTATAAAACGAATTGGACTTGCGGTAATATTTGGGCAAATATGTTATTATAAAACCCTATAATATTCGTTATGAGATAAAACTAATAGAAATTTGTAAAAAAAAATTAAACATTTATACATCTATCTATCTATAATTGTGTTTATTTATACTAATACTCCATCAGTTTTAAAATTAGATATATAATTTTACTTTTAAAATCAAACGACAAACATATATTAAACTTCATGATTAGTTAGACTTATAAAATTTAAAATAAAATAAATTTTATAATTAATAATTTTAATTATATATTATACAATTTAAATAATTGTCTCAACTAAAATCAAATAAATTCATATTAATTTAAAATTTAATATGTCGTTTTACCTCAAAAAGTCAAATTATATTTTTAATTTTAAAATGGGAGAGTATTAAAATTATATATAACAATCTAATTTTAAAACATTTTAGATTAACTTTATAAATAAAATAAATTATTTTTCTATTTTAAAGTAGAGATACAATAGTTATATATATATATATATATATATATTTATTTGAGATGTCTTTTACTCATATATATATATATATATATATATATATATATATGAGTAAAAGACATCTCAAATAAAATTATTGATATATAATTTCAAATCAAATCAAATTTTACATATTTTTATATATTTATTATATTACATGATCAAATTAACTTATGATCATTAACTTATATTTATTTACATATAAATAAATATATTTATATATTATATATAAATATAATAATATTTATATTAACTTATTATATTTATAATAATATTTATCATTAACTTTTTATATTTATATATTTTTATATTTTTTATATTTATATATTTTTATATATTTTTAAATATTTTTTTTTATATTTATTTTTTATGAGAATATATTTTTTTATATTTATTTATATATTTAGTTGCATGTTTTAAATCATTAACTTATGATTGTGGAATTCAATATTGTGCGACAGTATTCACTGCACAATGTAATTTCGTGAGTCATAAATTATTAAAACTTTTAATGGAGCTGATTTTTAAAAAAAATATAATTATTTAAAAGTTTTAGAGATACAATTGAATGCAACAGTAAAAAATTGTGAAAACAGATATCTAAGTCATGCAAGTTTTACGTAGTTTATAGTAGCCGCATTTTAATATTTTTTATTTTAAAATTAAAAATATCTCTTTAATTTTTTAATTAATATTCATAATTCCAAAATTTTAAAATCAACCAAATATGTTAAATTTTGAAATAAAATTAATTAAAAAGTCTGTTAACTAAAATGTTGGTTGAATTTATTCAATTTATATTAATTTTAAAAATATTCCCTCCATTTTATATTATTTAATTATTTTAAACTTAAAATTGACATAATTTTTTTAATTTTAATTAATATAATAATGACAAATATAAACTATCTAAAAATATTATTCATTATAAATTTTATTTTATTTTTTAATTTTAAATATAAAAATATTTAATTTTTAAAGGTTAATAACAATTCTATAATTTAAAAAATAGAGGGAGTAAAATATATATTTATAATTTGAAAGTAACAGAACTCAGCAGGACAGAACTGGTTAACGTACTGTGGGAATCAACGTGTTGGTTCAAGAGGCTTCCAAGGTCCACGTGCATCTCGTTGTTTCCTGACAGGTGTCCATCACTTGCTTGATGCTTCTTCTGCTAGGTGTTTCCCGAACACACACTCTCTCTCTCTCTCTCTCTCTCTCTCGGTGCACGCACCTATATGCTTTACTTATAAAACTTATCACTCCTTATATGCTTTCTTTATCCAAACAAGATTCAAGCTTGAAATCAATAATACTAGATTATTACTAATATACTTTCCTTGCATTTGCTCTGCTACCTCTTACCCTCCTCTTACTTACCAATCGTCTCCATAACAATTTTAGTTGTTAGTAGAGGATCTTCTTGATCATCAATGGCTTTTAGGTCACAGGTAAGTCTAAAGTTAACGGCTCTCTCTCTTTCTATGTCTCTCATTAATTAACGGGTATGAATATATAGCTATATATAGATAGATAGATAGATAGATAGATAGATAGATAGTAAGTTAATTATAAATGCAATGCCGCGCGCAGAGTTGGTTGAAATCGATGGTGGGTCGCCTTAGAGTTGGAGGCTCAGGGGGAGGTTCAAGCTCTACATTCGCTACATCAGCCTCTCCCAAATTCAAGGAAGCCTATCCTCCAACTGCAACAGAATATTCTGCCCATCATTTTCATCCGGATACTACGCCTAGGTCGCTCACTACTATTAATTAATTTATATTACTCGCATATCTATCTAGAGAGTTCATGATTAGTGATTTCCAGGATATATTGAACGAGTATAATTACTCCCTCTGTTCCAAATTATTTTTTATTTTTTTTAAAAAAAGGCCCAATTTGCAAAACTTGTGATATACTTTTCTTGATATTTTACCCCCCAAAACATAAGTTATTATTATATGTAAGCAGGCCGGTGGAGGGAGAGTTTGTACCAGTATACGTGGCGCTAGGGATGATAATGCTGTCAGCGGGGCTGGGGTTGTACACGGCTATACAACACTTGTCTTGGGCTCCGGGAGTGTACGTGAAGAAATCGAGGAGAGAGAGGCTGCCGGAGATAGAGGAGCCTGATCATGTGCTGGACGAGGCTGATCGCTTCGTCAAGAAATCCTTCTTTAGGAAAGTGGCCCATGTCCAGGATTCTAGTCATGGTGAGGATGTCATGTCTGATCCTATCCGTGGAGATGTCCTCGCCAGGTGTGTCTGCTGCTTTATATAATTGTTAGATTCCTTCAGATGAATGAATATGCCAAAACAGAGCAAAAGCGTAAAACAGAAGCTGAATTTTATTTCTCCATTACTTTTATTACAATGATACTGGATATCACCAATGATACTGGATATCACTATTTATACTATTATATAACAATGTAACTAAGGTAAAGTTATGTAAACTGTAGTTAATATTCTGTTGTAAAATGTTGTACTACACTACACTGCAGCTTCATCATGGTCTAGCTCTTGTTCACGTTTGGTAGCTGTCATTGAGAGAGCATTTGCTATCTTGCATCGCAGCACTATGACAGATGATGATGGTGTGATGACATAATCGCAGCTGAAGTACACACCATGTTAGCTCTATTACTCCCCCACAAGTTGGAGGAGCACAAGGGTTGTGCAAATTTCAACTTGGAAGCTAAAACCAATGAGGTACCTTTCCTAGAGCTTTGGTGAGAAGATCAGCTAGTTGATCCTTGGAAGGAACTTTGATAGGAGAGATAATCCCACCGCACCTTCTCCCTCACAAAGTGGCAATCAAGCTCAATATGTTTGGTCTGGCATGATATAATGGATTCTCGGCCAATATCTATGGCTTTTTATTATCACAATGAATATGAATAGGACCAATAATTGCGACTTGAAGATCCTTTAATAAACGTGTGAACCATAAAACTTCACAAGTAGTGGGCTGCAAGAGCCCTATACTCGACCTCTGCGGTCTTTGCGAGAGGTATGATTGTTTCTTGGATTGCCAAGAAATAAGAAAGAACCCAATAGTAGACAAAAGCACATGGTGATTTTCGAGAGGGTAGGACAATTTGCCCCAATCACTATCACAATATCCTCGACTATTGTTAGAAGGATAAAATAGACCTTGACTTCTTTGTACATTTAAGATATCTTAGCACTCTAGTGGTTTGCATCAAGATGTTTTCCCTTGGATGTTGCATGAATTGACTAAGTAAGTGAACCGAATAGCTAATATCGGTCTTGAAAGGGTTACATATAACGACTTGTCAACCCACTTCAGATAGAAGGATTTTGAAGTAATGCACCGAAACTTCATTATCATGAAGCTTAGTATGTTGATCCAATGGAATAGTTAAAGGTTTGGCATCCACCGTATTATGAAAGTCGATAAATCAAGAATAAACTTTATTGACCGAGAAAAATACCATGATGATCTCTAACAATTTCAAAACCAAGTAGTACTTGATTTCTCCCAAATCTTTAATACCAAATTTGGTATCAAGCATGTCTTCAAAAGCTCAGTAACTCAACAAAATCATCACCTTAACTAATATATCATCCACATACACAACAACAGTTGTAAACAAATTGTCATTCTTGAGTGTAAAAAGGGAATAGTCTGCTAAGGACTGTGTATACCCAACTTCTAGTAAACTGGTGGTAAGCTTGGCAAACCATTGCCTGGAGGCCTGCTTAAGCCCATAAAGGGATTTCTGGAGCTTACACACAAGAAGAGATGAAGAAGTGGGAACTATATAACCCTGAGGAAGATCCATAAAAAATTCTTCAAGTCTCCATGTAAAAAAGCATTATTCACATCTAGTTGGTGCACTGGCCAAGATCTAGCAGCAGCGATTGCTAGAAGACATTTAACTGTGACCATTTTAGCCACTGGTGCAAAAGTGTCATGGTAATTAATCCCCTCAGCTTGTGTATAACCTTTAGCAACAAGTCTTGCTTTGTATCTTTCAATTTCTCCATTAGCAAGATATTTTATCTTATACACCCATTTACAACCAAGTGTGCTTTTACCCTTAGGAAGTTCAACTAACTTCTGTGACGCCCCCAAAATTCGGACACCCATATCTCGAATTCGGTGCATCACGTACAACTACGAATATCTTACTAAAATCAACAACGGAAATACTAGAATAATTTACATTGATATAATATAAATATTTGCGTCCCAAGGACTAAAGGACTAAGAACTAAATTTCGTGATTCATTCATTTCGAGGTTCAACATGAATGAGTCTTTGAAGCGATCACTAAGACTAAGAACTCTTACTAGAATTAACGATGTTACAGTAATCGATATAAACGAATCTGATAGGTGATCGACTAAAGTACCATCGTTATGCGTAACATTTAATCATACTTCAAGCGTATGCTTGCACGCGTCGGTTCCCAAACAATATATAATTTCCTTTAATGAGGGTTGTTCATCTCGATAGATTTACGATAAATCTGCACCAAGTCAATTGGTTTGGATAGTATAATAATAGTCTAGTCGAATCGAAGGCTTGAACAATTTTATCATGCATTTAAGAACGATAAATCCAATGTTTTAAACAACGTCCAAGGTATATAAATGATTTTCGAATAAAGCAGATATTTGCTTGAGGCGACAATTCGAATGTATACGATGTAAGAAGTAAGGAACTTGCAACACAATAATAATAGTGTTGGGATACTTGCTCGATGTAAATTTGAGTGAGGTTAGGGAACTTGCCTTTAGCGTTGATTCTTTTTATAAATAAAATCACCTCGATGAACAATGTTTGTCTATTTATGTAAGTATAGGTATTCATTAGCCAAACACACTTAATATACATATAAAACAACATGTACACATAACACATTTTTTTTTCTATGTATCTTACTTTTCCATCATCAAACTTCATAGTTGTACACTAACATGCTCATACTTTTGACCACTTCTAGTTTATTCATAATCTTTCTTCTTCAGTAGTTCCAAGAGGTTCATTGCTTTAAGTGAACCATAACATCTATTAATCCCATCAACCCCTTTTCTACGCATGTTTGCAGGCATTAGATTTATTTTCCCGAAGTTAGTAAAATTCTCTACTTAGAACTCATTCGTGTAATAATAGTTTATAGCAGTATAGGAATATTTATTAATCCATCCTTATATCAAGTTATGATGTTGTCTCCGAGTCCCAGGACATCTCGCCATGTCCGGCGAAGACAAGACGCCGTCTGTCCGTGTCAAAACTGGGCGATACGGCCGTGTCGGATGATGAAGACATATGGCCGTATCTGAAGTCAAGTCATTTAGCCATGTCCAAGATATTACGACTTGTCCAAGAAGAAACACGCTTTGTCCAAAGACATCTCTGAAGTCGACTCTTTCGGAGACTTGATTCTACATTATTTCGACAAGGTCTAAGTTTGTCGGGTTAATTTCATTAAGACTTTACTTATATCATACAACCTAAGGGAATTTCTTAATACACGGTCTAACACAATGAACCCATCACCGGTTCCTGAAATGCGGTCAATTTGTACCCATGGAGTTCGAAGCGGTGAACATGCTCATTTTGCGGAGTAGCCACAACTTGATTCCGCAGCAATTATTAACGTGTTCATGCACAGTAAACTAAACTTTCTAAACACCCTATATCATCTTAATTCATCATACTTGACCTATTAATTTAGCAAAACCGAGAATCAAACAAGACTTAAGTTAAGAACGAAGTAGAAATTATACCTTCTCGAGCTTTAACCTTGATATCTCACACACTGATTTGGTAATGCTTAGCAACTAAGAATTCCTTACTCAGATTTCTCCAACACTCTTATCACTATAACAGACTACCATGGTGGCTTGTATTTAAAGAGGAAAACATGGACTAGACACTTGTTTTACCCAATGTTGGGATTCATGGTGCAATAGAAATGAACAATGGTTACTTAAGGAGTTGTTTAACCACTCCATACCGACCCACTTAGCTAATACTGCATACTAGGATTAGCGACTTGAAAGTTTTCGTAAAAGAGAGTTTGGCTCTTTGTTCCTTGTACTTGGTGACCCTTAATTTGGGACAAGAGAATAGATCTCGAGACATAGACAGAAATTTGATCGGTTGACCCCATGCCCCACGCCACCTTGTACCATCGCTTAACTATTATGTTGGGTTCCGAATTGGATTTTAAATAACCCAAGTTTATTGGGCTAACTCAAAAGTCCATCAATTAATTTATTGGGCTAGACTCCCGATTTATTATTTGGATTATAACATGTAAATACTTAATTATTATGGCGTGAATTTAATTAATTTAATTTACCCAATAACACTAAATTATACACCACCTAATAATTATTAATAAGTTGGGTTATTTCACATAATTTAAGTTACTCACTTAATAATAATAAAAAGATTTAGTCCATCCAGACAAGCTTTCAAACCAATTCAATGATTTATTATTACTCTGGTATAATTAAATAAATTATACATCATTGTGTCACACAAGACATTTCTTAACTATTCCTCACTAATTCCATCATTGTGTCACACAAGACATTTCATAAACCTATCATAATTCTCCACATCTTATCAATTATTAAAAGTTAAATTTTAATTCAATTTAGTTACTCACCTCATGCCATGTAAGCATTTATAAAATAAATAATCACAGGCTCTATTTATAAATATTAATAGTAAATCATAAAATTTACGGGTATTACAACTTCCATGTGTTATTAGCTTCCAGAGCATGAAGCTCTTTATTAAATATTTCATGACCCAATTAGGATCTTTATTTTTAAGCAAAATAAGTGGGTTCTTTCACATGGGACAAATTTGCTATGAATTTTTGGTGAGAGGAAGGAAAAGAGGAATAAGAAATGTAATTTGCAAGAGCATATTTAGAATAAGAAGATACTTGAGATTCTGGAGAGCTGACAGCTGATAACAAGCTAGTAGATTTACTAGATATAACATAGTCCTTCCACCACTGTGGTCTTGTTTTAGTTCTAGCAGAAACTCGAGCTGGGACATCGAGATTGATAGGAGAAAAAGAAATGGAAACTTCAGATTGAGAAAGCTTAGGTGTAGAATGATTATGAGAAGATACAACAGGAGAATTGATAATAGAAGACTCAGTTGGGGATTCATGAGTAGATGTAGAATCTATAGGAGATACAAAATTATCAACCCACGGTAAGATTGCATGAGGATCATTTCCAGAAGTTATGTTGGATTGAGATGTGAGAAAAGGAAAATTGGTTTCATGGAACTTGACATGCCTGCTAACAAATATTTTCTTGGTTTGGAGATCAAGTATTTTGTAACCTTTCTGACCTCTGGGATATCCTATGAATACTCCTCTTATAGCTCGAGGAGCAAATTTGTCTGTTGGGTGTATAGAAGCATATCTTAAGCAACCAAAACTTTTAAAGCATCATATCTTGGAGGATGTCCAAACAATAGTTCATGAGGGCTTTATAGTGAAAAAGAACAGTGAGTAAGCGATTTGTTAATTAGGAAAGTGGGCGCAAGAATACATTCTCCCCAATAATGTATAAATGAAACCAGATTTGGAATCTTGAAGCTTCTTGCCATTACTAACAAATGTCGATATTTTCTTTCCACCCTAGCATTTTGTTGTGGTGTATGAACACAAGAACTTTGATGTAATATTCCATGAGAAGAAAGAAAAGGAGAAATATCCTTATTGAAAAATTGCATTCCATTATCACTTAAACATTTTTAATGTGCTTATTAAATTGCATTTGACATAAGCTATAAAATCTAGAAGGACATGAAACACATGTTGCTTTGTTGGTATAAGGAAAGTCCATGTTGCCCTGGAATGATCATCAACCACAGTTAAGAAATATTTGCAACCATATTGTGTGGATGTATTATAAGGTCCCCACAAATCAATGTGAATGAGATCAAAAATACAAGCATAACTAGAACTGTTATTAAAAGGTAAGCTACATTGTTTTGCAATAGGACAAATGGGACATGTCTCATTACAAGAAGAATCAATGTCTGATGCAAGAACATCAATTTTATTTAAAATGGATAGAGAAGGATGCCCTAGTCGCAAGTGCCACAATGCACTTGTCTTAGATTTAGAGACTGAGTTAACATGGCTAGAACTAAAACTTGAACCACAAGGAGATGAACTAAGATGTAAGTGATAAAGTCCTTCATGCTCGTTACCAACTGCCAGGACTCTCTTCTGGTTCTGGTCTTGAAAAATGCATTTGTCAAGGAAAAAAGAAACTGAACAAGAAGAATCTCTGGTTAATGTGCTGATGGATAAGAGATTGTAGTTGAAAGAGGGCACAAAAAGCACTTTGTACAATGTCAAATTAGAACTTAATTTGGTAGAACCAATTGATTAATTTTCACAAATGGTTCCGATGGGTAATGAAATATGTAATGGGTAGTTCAAATGACAGACATCATGCATAATCTTCAAATTATTGCACATATGATCTGTTACTCCTGTATCTATGATCCAAGTGTGATGAGACATGTGATAAAGAAGAGAACATAGAAGTTGTACCTGCTATGTGAATATGATCTTCAGGAGATTTCATCCCCTTATTAGCAATCATCATCTTCATCATGTGATTAACTTGTGTCAACTGAGATTGTAATAACTCCATCTGTGAAGGGTCGGATGGTATAGTAGTCATGAGACCATTATCAACACTTGTCGCATTGCTTTAGGAATTGTTCTGAAATTATAATTTCCAAATTTGCAAATTTCCTTTCTTCTTCCCTTTCTTTGGAGGATATCCATGCGGTTTAAACAGTGTCTCGAATATGATTTTCTCCATTACAATAGGAGCACTTTAGTGGTTGTTTAGTAATTGAATTAAGAAGTACTATTACTAGTAGGACTACTTGCACTTTGAAAGCATTTTCCTTGATTATATTGTGAAGTACTATCTTTCATGAATGTCCAGAGTGTGTGAAGTCCTTGTACTGAGAATGAACATTTCTCCCTGTAGCTGCAAAACTAGCACCATCTGAATAAGAAGGCAAATATCCTTGTCTTTGTTTCTCATCCTGTTTTATCAAAGAAAATGCCTGAAGAACAGATGGTAATGGATCCATCATCAATATTTGACCTCTAGCTGTAGCATAACTATCATGAAGACCCATGAGAAATTGTATAAGCTTCTTCCTCTCTTCTCTTTCCTCTTGGATCTTATGAGCACCACAAACCACATTCACATGGAGTTCTAAAGCTCCATATTCATCCCACAAACTCTTAAGTCTATGAAAATAAATCTCCACAGGACCTATTTTCCTGCTTTCAAGCAAATGAATGTCTCTAAGTATTTCATAGATTACATGGCCATTAACTCCGAGAAAATCTCTCATGTGAAGCTCATTCCAAACCTCGGTAATTTGAATTTACAAAATTCATTCCATCACTGTTTTCATTAGAAACTGTGTTTAAAATCCAGGTAATCACCATATCATTCACTCTATCATATTGAGGTTTTAAGGATGAATTTTCTGCAGATTTAGGAAATGAACCATTAACAAGCATCAACTTGTTTTTGGCGGACAATCTTATTTGCATCGATCTTTTCCATGGACCAAAATTTTACGTGCGATATAGCTTTTTGACAATTAAAATTAGTCCAGGATGATCATTATTGTGCAAATAAAGAGGATGAGAATTTGATTCGACTGACAATGAATCAAAATTATTATGACTAGAATCATCAGTTTGATGTTGTGTATTAGATGTAGAAATATCAGGTGAATTATTTGCTACTACATTAGCATAACTAGTCTTATTGTAAGAAAAAGCCATTGATATGAAGTTTTAATGGAGTATAGAAGATCTGATTCAAGTACAAAACTAGAATAAGAATGGCCAAATTTCTAGCTTAGAACAGAGTAAATCAAGAGAAAACAAACTTGATTTGATTGCAGAATAGTGAAATAGATCTGAGCTTTGATACCATGTTAGATTCCTTCAGATGAATGAATATGCCAAAACAGAGCAAAAGCGTAAAAGCGTGTTTTTAATTTTATTTCTCCATTACTTTTATTACAATGATCTTTGGATATCACCAATGATAATTGGATATCACTATTTATACTATTATATAACAATGTAACTAAGGTAAAGTTATGTAAACCGTGTAGTTAATATTACATTGTAAAATGTTGTACTACACTACTGCTAGACTTCATCATGGTCTAGCTCTTGTTCACGTTTGGTAGGTACGTCATTGAGAGAGCATTTGCTATCTTGCATCGCAGGACTATGACAGGTGATGGTGTGACTGACATAACTGCTGCTGAAGTACACACCATGTTAGCTCTATTAATAATTCTACTACACTACTACTCCATCACACAATCCGACAACTGTTTTGTGTAAAAATAAGTCTACTTGGGTCCTTAATTGATTTAGGGGATTAAAGTTTTTATTTATTTTTGGTTTCTTCGTAATGGTGCTATGCAGGAAGCCACACGCCGAGACTTTGAAGCCGGTAGGGGTAGATCCCCAGTTGCTCTAACTACTACTTTTTTTACCAGTTAATAAAAGAGAATACCATGCTCATGGATGCTGCTGCTCATGGATGCTGCTGCTGGTGGTGTTTTTTTTGGTACAAATTGTAATTTTGTAATGTTGGGGAGGCATATTTATCAATAATCCCCGCCAGGCAAGAAATTGTCTTTTTTACTTCATTTTGGATTATGTATCTCTCGCCCCTCCTCTACCTCTCTCTTTTGTTGTGTTAGGGGCGTAAATGTTTGCCCTTGTGATGATGTAGTTTTAACTTTTGGAGAAGCTTATTGTAATGTAAATATTTATAATTCGGTCTTTGAGCTTTAATCTCTGCATTTATTTCTCTTCACCAACCAAATTAATACACACATGAGTGTCTACTTATGCATCCTATACTTGGGGGTTGCCTAACGCTAAGCAAAACGTTGAATTAACTATACATGCAGGATGCAGCTGGTGGTAAGTGATACACATTTATGAAGCTTACAAGTAAACCGCACAAGTATTCATGTAAAGTGATATCTAATTTACGAAACACACAACCATAACATCCTCATAAATCTTTTGATTTAAGTGAACCCAAGTGCAAGCTGGAAATACAATGCTGAAGTTAATAAAGTAAATGAAAACGCTGCCATTATGCGGGAGAAGTGGATGATTTTGCCTACAAATCATTTGCTAAGCACAGAAAAGGGAAGCAGTTTTAATATATACCTCAGTAGAGAAGCAGTTGGATATGGCTGGTGTCCATGTTGTCGCAGGGACTCATGTCTCGTCGTAAGTTGAGCTCTTCATTTTGGGGCCAGACACAACAACTCTGTCTTGTTTCCAGTCGCTGCTAAAAAATAAACAGTTAGTGCTCCCTTGCTCTCACGTTCGTGTTTGCTCGTTGTTTAGGCCGGTAGGTTCTGTTTCTACTCATTACAGTCAGCTCCGGGTTCTTTGCACCTGGATAGTACCAGGACCCATATTTGTGGGTTGCAAAACCTGGCCATATCATTCTTTTGTTCCTCTTTTGCAATCTCAGGCTACTTGGTGGTGCTTTATGAACTGCGATGTTTCTATGTCCTCTAGCTTGCCTTGATTAGTGTCGCATAAACATTGATTTGCACGGGTATAAAACAGCCTTCAATGCCAATTTGATGAGAATTCATATCAGTGGCCTCTGTTGTGCTCAGGTTTGTTAAAACTTTGACAAGAATGATGTAACCACTAACCAGCAGTGATTCAAACACTAGTATATCCAATGAAGAGATCAATAAGGAGTAACTGAGATTATGTCGACAAAACACGTACAGTGCCATGTATATTTCTTCACTAGTGCCATCTGACACGTTTTATAACCAAAATGATTAGGTTGGACCATATTCTTCTTGATAATCCAAGATACATGTGTCAAATATTTTAGATCCTATAACTTCATTAAGTCCTAGAACTGTCTCATATATGTCAGTAAATTGATGATGCGACTCGTCAGCAACATAAAATTCATGAACGGTACCACTTATTTCAATAAAAGAGCAACCAGGTTCTTTTTGGATTCCCTGAAAGGCCATACCTTTCCTCACCCTCTTTACATCACTCCACCTTGATGCAGAAGCATAAATATTGGACAACAGGATGCGTGACCCACCCCTTTCTGGTTCTAATTCCTCAATTTTACTTGCAGCAAACTCTGCCAATTTAATATTCCCATGACACCTACAAGCAAAAAGCAGAGATCGCCACATAACAGCATCAGGTCTAATGGGAAGAAACCTGATAAACTTCTCGGCTTCAACCAAAAGATTCGCACGGCCAAGAAGATCAACCATGCACCCATAATGTTCAATGGTGGGGGTGACGTTATAAGTTCGAGTCATTGATTCAATGTAGTAGAATCCTTCATCAACAAATCCCCCATGACTACAGGCTGATAAGATCCCAAGAAATGTGACCTCGTTAGGCCTAACAATATCGCCACATGTTTCCATCTCTGAGAATAATTGCAAAGCTTCGTCAGATTTGCCATTCATGGCAAGCCCAGAAATCACTGAACTCCACGAGAAAACATCCCTATAAGTTAACCCGTGGAAAATTTCTAGAGCCTTTTGAATATTCCCACACTTTGAGTACATGTCAATCAAAGCGTTCTTCACCTTGAGATTTATCTCAATTCCATTCTTCTCGCAATACATATGCACCCACTTCCCTTGGTTCAGCAAACCCAAATGCCCACAAGCAGAAACAACACAAGCAACTGTTGGAGAATCTGCTTGAACCCCAAAACTCAACATCTTGTTAAACAACTCTATTGCTTCCTTGAAAAAATGTGACTGAACATAGCCTGCAATCATAGAAGTCCAAGAGACGATATTCCTCTCACAACTTCTATCAAACACGCTTCTAGCATAAACTAATTCCCCACATTTTGCATACATATCAATCAATGAAGAAGCTACATATACATCTACAACAAATCCCCAACATACACAAAGACCATGAATTTTCCTTCCCAGATCAAGTGAACCACTCCTTGCACAGGCCGTAAGAGCACTGGCAAAACTAACTCCATTTGGCTTCACGGCATTTTCCCTTAACAATTCGTCAAACACATTCAATGCATGATTGCAAGAACCACTCTGTATAAACCCAGATAACATACTATTCCAAGTTACCACATCTCGTACTAATTTTGGGAACATATCAAACACTTTCCAAGCAAATTCAGCAAACCCACATTGAGAATACATTGATATAAGTGCATTTTGTACAAAAACATCAAACTCAAACCCTAGAACTACACTCAAACAATGAACTTCTTGGCCTTTGTTAATAGTTAATTGGCGGCCGCAAGCTTTGAGGACAAAAGGGAAAGTATACTTATCAGGAAATTCACCATTGCGGCGCATTAGATTGTAAAGATTGATTGCTTCTTCGGGATTCGAGCTGTGAGAGTAGGCTCGGAACATGAAATTCCAAGCAAAGACATTTGGGTTTTGGATTTGGAAGAAGAGAGAGGAAGAGAAACTGAGGACAGTGTTAGAAGATAAGAGAGAATGGTGGAGGAGTTTGCTGGAGATAAAGGGGTCTGTGAATTGGCCTGAAGTGATGGCATGAGAGAGAATTTGATAAAAGTGGTTAGGGCGTGTGTGAGTTTCCAACAGAGAGAGGGAAAAAGTGTGATAATTTGGGTTTTTAATTAGAGGGATTAGGGTTTTGGGTTTGGGATGTTTGAGGATGGAGCATAACTGTTGCATTTGATTTTGTTGGATGTCTACTGCTGTTGTATAACTGACATTTAAGAGCAATTTTTAAAAGGTGTCAAAAAAACTGTTTCCCGCTAAGCTAATGTAGTTGAAAGTTAAAACTATAACTAACACAGCGTTTGACACATGGACTTTGCATCTAGTTACTTTGACCGAGGCTGGTAAGCTTTAACACTGTTGAGTTTTAAATCGAAGAAAAAACAAAGAGGAGGTGTCTTAGAGTTTTTTAACATAAATAAATAAATAAATTATATTTTTGAATTTAATTTGGTAAAAAAAAAAAACGGAAGTTGAACTAATATTTATATATATTTGTGAGAATATTAATTCTCATATTTTACATTATACCTAAAAACAAAACAAAACAAAATTAATGTAGGAGTAATATATAAATATAAAATTTAAGTTTTCTTTCATTTTCCTCTATTTGCTCGTTGTTATCGTATGAGTTTTATATTCTTTAATTTTCTACCCAAATTTAAGATTTTCATTCTTTTATTTTCCATTTCAAAACTTGAAAAACTAGTGTCACAAGGTTTTTTTTTGTTGATTTGATACCCCTGTCCTAGTCTAGCCTAATTCAATCTCTGTTAAGTTGACATTGTGAATGCTTATAAAAGTAAAAAGATGTGAAGATAACCATTTTTTTAATACATCTATTAAAAGGAAATTAAAGATTCTGATCATATATAAATCTTGAGAAGCTAGCTTTAACTAACTTGTAGAAATCCTTAGGCATGAAGCATATGATTCTAGCCTTTTGTTTTGAAATGCAAGGAGAATAAAAGAATACACAAGAGGTCAACGCTAAGGTGGAATATAATTTGTGATGTGTTCAACTTCTTGAGATTAATCCATTCCGCCCATGCAGCATGTTCATGTTCCAATCGCGCATAATATTCAGAAACAGGATGTTCTCACTGATTCGATTAGAAGAACTGAAAGCCCTTAAGAAAATAATCCTTGATCATTATGATATATATATATATATATATATATATATATATATATATATAAACCATCATATATAATGATCAAGTACTGCAGTTATTGAAACCACATGCTCATTGTGGGCCCAAGTGCAAATTAGGGTTCACTTGACCTAATTGAATTAAATCGCATGAAATTAAGGTTAGCATTATGATTAAATGAAAAGACGGAAGAGTTGGAAATAAATGTGTTGAGACCGGGAGAAGCCTCCACGTGTCCCGAAGGCGAAAGACTTCGTGGAGGCTGACTCGTTTTGGGAATTGATTGAGGATTGGATTGGTGGTTTAGAAGGACAGGGCAATATGGGCATTACTCGAAGGACTAAAGGGTATTTACGAATTTCCACTGAAGTCGTGCCTTTCATGACTGACTACTTTCGTAGAAAACCTATAAATACCCCTTCCATTCCATTTGGAAGGGACTTCTCTGAGATCCGAAGACTTGGACTCTTGGAAGATCAAAGGGACCTTTTGGTGACTTAAAGGCTTGGAGATTCCACCAAAAGCACCAAAGGGGTTTGGACATTCTCTCAACTTGAAGGACTCAAGAAGGCTTTTGAATCCTCACACCCTAACACGGTTCCCGAATTCTAGGGAGTTACGCCAGCGTCGTTGGAGTAATCACCCACACCCGTTCTCCCTCTTGATCAATCAATCAATTCAATTCCAGATTTCGTGGATTTCTCTCCTCCTCACCAACACGAAACCCAACCCCTAGCAAGGTACGATTTCCTTGCCCACATTTATTTAAGCGACTCTGCTGGGAGGTGTAGAATTAAGTGAAGGTATGCCCACAACTTCGAAGTGGGAGAACTACGGAAGAGCTGCTTCACCAACAAACAAAGATTACCTCACCGGATCCGGTTCCAAGGCAAGCCACTCAAGCTTTCAAAAGCGCAAACACGGATTTTGACCATCCACTTATTGAAGGCGCTTGGAAGGAAGTTCGGCGTCACCACATATGGCCAATCAACAACAAACCAACGCAGAAAGGCAAGGCGAGGAGGCGGTGGAGACTCGGCGAATGATGTCTGCAACCGGAGATGCTCAAAGCATTGAAGGAAGCACGAGAAGGGCAAGGAATGATGATGGCCATGATCTTTGGAAATCTGCAAAGGAAGCAAGAGGAGATGGGGAATTTCCGCCATCAATTGATCACGATTCCTACTTTCGAGGCCATGTTCCCGGGAAGTTTGCATAGGGGAACAAGCGGTATGGAAGACAACAATAATGGTAGCAACAACAAAGAGAACCACATTGTACCTCCATTAACGGAAAATCAATTGGTTCCATAATCAACTTGAAGCCCGAATAGTGGTGGCGTGCCCTGCACCTAGGATGGAAGCAAGCCAACCTCGAGCAAACATCATCTCATTCTTATTCCATCATTTTCACAGTGCAAATGCCAACCATTCCAAGCAATGTCCAAATGAATGAGCCACCAACTTCCACCGATGCGGTTTGTTCATGATGCAAGTGTCCATCAACCAATTTCTCTACCATACACACCATGCCGTCAAAGCGGATATCACAACACCCCGGAGAGTTCACGCTTCTGAAGCCCGTATGTGACGAAGGATGATATGATTAGCGTGATCAATCAACCCATGAACGGACATCTCGACCCTCGGAGCTGACTTTACTCCTCCTTACCACGCACACATTCGGAGGCAACCTTACCCGATAGGGTATATTGAGCACCCATGATTTCCAAAATACAACGGGAAAAAAGGAAATGCTAGGGAACATATTGCGGAGTTTGTAGAGTCGATGTCTCAAGTGGCTCGGATATGACGAAGTGAACAACCACAACTTGTTGATCACGGAATTCAACAAGACTTTGTGAACGAAAGGCCTTTAGTTGGTACTACTGATTTGGAGAAGAATCACCCATGATTGGGATGACTTAAAATTACAATTTTTCAAGAAATTTTTCTATATCGCGAAGCAGGTAACCATTGTAGAGCTTATGCGGTTCAAGCGAAACCGAATGAGGAGTTGTCGATTATGTTGGCGAGTTCGAGGGCCCGAACGCGAAGTCGCATGAGCCGATTGAAGAAAAGAACTTAGTCGACATTTGCAACAATGGTGCCTTGGATTCTTTCAAGCCCCACCTCATCACCAAGGCTTGTGATTCCTTCGCGACCCTCTCATCCTTTGCACAAGACTTGGGAGGAATCGTGACATTGCCTTACTAACCATGCGACTTGCGGTTACATGGAAGGGCAAGAGGGGCGACAAGCTGTGGCTTTGGGCGACTCTCGATCAAAACCACAAGTGAGGGCAGAAGGAGAAACACGAGAAAAATTTTAACAAAGCGGAGGAAAGCTTCGAAGACAAATATGCGAAAGCCGGTCCGGAGGCTATCACATGCAGTGAGAAAGCATTCGAGGGGTTTGTATGAACAATGGGTTGAACATGGAGTGGTGAAACCACCAAGGCCTAGATTTGCGATGTGGAAGAAATAAAGAGAAGACCAGGACTTACATGTATTCCACCAATCTGGCGGGACACTCAACGATGGATTATTATAACTGCGGAGGATATTCCACGAAAAAGTCGGCAAATGGGGAGATTGAACTTGGAAAAGAAAGTAGTGTTCACGACAATCACTTGCCCGAACCACAAAGGGAAGGAAGCGTGCAACACATTATTATTCACAATCTGAGCCCGAAGTGGAGATGATGATGGAAGAAAAGGAGGAGTGTGATCTAGACTGCGGTGTGGCATTGATGAATGGAGCCAAGTTCGTAAATTTTTTGAGCAGATAGGATTGGCGAGAAGCAAGGATTGAGGCAACTAGGGCAATTATCAAATCGCTTAAAAGCAAGAGACTTGCGTAGCCATAAGCAAAGGATTTATGAAGGCGATGGAGGAAGAAGAAAATAAGATATCTTTCTCTAAAGTGATATAGAGATAAGATACCCGCATAACAGTGATTGTATGTGTGGCAGATGTCAACGGCATTGAGGTCTTGGAGGGCATTTATTGACAATGGAGCGTCTATAAATATTATGCCCTACACCGTGTTCAAACGATTAGGCTGCCGGAGAAAGAAAATTGTGAAGGAACAAATGAACATTCTGGATTCGCCAATCAAAGCACGAGAACCCTAGGACACGTTAAGGTGGACATGCAAGTTGGGAAGATTCGAGGGCTGCAATGTTCCATGTTCTTAGGTGGATGCATCATATCATGTCTTCTTTGGGAAGGGTTTGGCAAAAGCGACTACGGGTGGTACCCTCGGTCTTTCATCATATGCCTTAAAAGCTATTTGGAAAGGGAGAGAAGTGAAGGTACCAAAGAACTCGGAATCCCTTTGGACGGAGGAGGCACACATCATTGAAGCAACTTTCTTTGATGATGTCGAAGAGGAGAGAGAACCAGATTACAAGACACGATTCCTCAAGACTAGCAATTTGGGAGGAAGTGCAGGAAGATAAGTTCGTACTGCGAAAAAAGAAAGAAGAAGACCTCGAGCGTGGAGAATGTTCTAAAAATAAGAAGCTTGATGGAAGAAGGAAGAGAAGAAAAGAAAAGGCCAAAGAAATCCACGAAGATGCGAAATATAATAAATGTCAAGCGGTTGGCACAATCTGAGGAGGGCGGAAGAAGCGAAATGGGAGAGGTTGTTAAACTGACGGAAAAGTGGTGTTTCGATTATGACGATCTGAGGGGGAAGAGCCCTTGGAAGTGTGTGAACCCAACGGCTCGGAGAGGTGTCCCCACTCTAGCAATAATGAAGAAGAAGAAGGCAGTCTGTGAAGGTAGAACCGAACTCGAGAATGCTTCGAGGATAGGCGAAAACCTCAACAAAATGAATTAGAGGAAGTTAATTTGGCAGCGGAGGAAGGAACGCCAAGGCCAGACTTATGTCGACAAGGAATTGGATGTTAAGCGGAAGGAGAAGCTTTCGTCTGATTATTGCGAGAATATAGGGATGTCTTTGCTTGGAATTACTGACGAGATGCGGGCAGACAAGGATCTTGTGGAGCACAATCTAAACATAAGTCCGGGAATGAAGCCCGATGCAGCGAGCACCTCGCATGACTATGCACCCCAAGTAGAAACTCAAATAAAGGAAGAAATCGAAGTTCTTTGGAAGTAGGGTTCATCAAGCGATTCAACATCGATATGGCTATCCAAAGATTGTCTGCAGTAAAAGAAGTCAAATGGACATTCTGAATATGTGTGGATTTCGGAGATTTGAACAAGGCATGCCCAAAGGACATGTACCCATTACCCAACATGACACTTTGGTAGATCAACTGCTAATCATGAGATGATGTCATTCATGGGCCGGTTTGTGGAGTTCTGATCGAGATAAAGATGTCCGTAGAAGATCACGAGTTGTGACGCTTTCGTTACCCGTTTAGGGAATTTCTACTATGTAGTAATGCCATTCGGGTTGAAGAATCTTGAAGCAACTTATCAAAGGGCAATGATACGCCATATTTCATGACATGATTCATGATATAGTGGAGGACTACGTAGATGACATAGTAGTGAAATCCAAGAAGGCGATAACTCGTGTGGAAGACACGAGGAAAGTGTTCGACGGTCTTAGAAAGGTATAAGTTGAGGATGAATCAAAGAAGTGCGCCTTTGGGATGGCATTTGGAAAATTCTTGGGCTTCTTGGTGCCTGATAGAGGCTTAGAGGTGGACCCAAGCAAGCGAAAGCAATCAGAGATGCCCCACCAAAAAACGAAAGCAGTTGAAGAGCTTTCAGGGAAAGTTTCATACATGAGAAGATTCATACCGGCGTTAAGCGAGGTCACGAGAACCTTTTGCAAATTGCTAAAAGGAAAGCCTGAATGGAATGAGGGGGCAAAACCAACAACAAGCGTTTGAGAAGGTGAAAAGGATTTTGGCTTCAAAGCCAAACAATGGTAGTGCCACAAAGAGAATACCGTTGCAGATTGTACATCACATCTACCAAAAGTCCATAGGTGGATTGATCACGCGAGGAGGTGGACGGAGAAGAGAAACACATATATTACATTAGCCGGATAATTGAGGACCGGAAACCGTATTCACAAGTGGAGAGGCATTGTCTAGCATTGGTATTCATTATCTGCGAAAAAATCGGCATTATTTTTAGCACACGAAATAAAGCTTGCAACAAAAAGCGATCCAATCGAGATACCTATTAACTAAGCCAAAGACATTAGTAGGAAGACACGCGCGGATGGATGATGATTCTTTCGAGTCGACATCAAATGTGTAACAGAAAGAAGCGTCCGATGTCGAGCCTTGGCGGACCTGGCAGCTCAATTTCCAAATGGAGAATATGAACCCCTTCGAGAATCTTAGGGTGAAGAAGTAGAATCAATCGAGTTGAAAAATGAGGACCCGAATGGTGGAGTTTGGCTTTTGATGGATCATCCGCGAGAAGGTAAAGGCGGAGGCGAGGAGTGGTGTTGACCACTAAAAAGGAAATGAAGTGGCCTTGTCATACAAATTGGATTTCCGCACAAACAATGAAGCGAGAATATGAGGCGTTCATACTAGGATTGTTGGCGACTCACGAATTGGGAGCCAAATATCTTAAAGTAAAGGGAGATTCAAACCTTATAGTCTGAAATGATAAGAGGCCAATTTGGAGTGAAGGAACCTATCTTGGCGCCATATCGAATCAGTAAACAAAAGGTGATGGAGGCTTTCAAGAAGGTGGTGATTGAATATGTGCGAAGAGGACAGAATAAACAACTGATGCTGACTAGCAGATGGCATCTCGAGTCTATGTCCCAAGGTGAGAATTTGGATGTAAAGGTAATGAAGAGAACCCTCCCAACCACGATTACTAAATTTGTTCCCCAAAGACATAATAGATGATTGGCGTCGACATCTCCAATCAATTGAAGACAAAGGAGGGAACAATACCTCACCGTAAAGTTTCTGAAGTCTGACATCATCAAAGGTGTCTTGTATCACAAAGAAGCGATGGTGTGTTGACACGATGCTTAGGGAGGCGAAGCGAGATAGAGTCTTGCAACGGTGCGTGGCGAGAAGCGTGGATTAGCGGAACATAAAGCTTATATCGTGGGATCTGTTGTCGAAGGGTATTATTGGCACGAAATGAAGAAGGAAGCGGATGCCCTACAACGCCTTGATGTGTTTCATGCCAAGAATACCACAGGGAGGATGAATGCGCCTTCATTGAAGATATAGTGGATTGGCGAATCCCTTATGTGGAGTTCTTGCAAGCGGGACTCTTCCGAAGCCAAAAAGAAAAGACGCAATTATAATCGAGAGGAAGTCACAACGTTTCTTCTTACGAGAATGGAGAATTGTTTAGAAGGGATTCAATGGCAAGCCCTACGATTATGCAGGAACTAGGTGAAGCCAAAGATTTGGTTTACCAAATGCACTGAGATGAACACTGAGGGGGAGCCAGTTGTCTAAACAACTTATCGATCATGGTTATTCTTCTTGGCCAAAGATGGAGGGAGATAGTCTAGAATTTGTTAAAAAGTGCCACATTTGTCAAATACATGGAAACTTGATCCATGCTCCGCAGTGGATTTGCGAACCATGGCAACACCATGGCCCTTTCATACATGGGGAATGGATCTTATAGGTCCTGTTCACCCTAATTCCAAGGTAACATATGGATTTTAAGCGCCCAGAGATGTACACAAAGTGGGTGGAAGCGATACCATGAAGAAGGCCAGGGACCAGCGGTGGCCAATTTTATCAAGGAGCACATCATTTGCCGCTTTGAATCCGAAGATAATTTTATCGGATAATGGAACTCCTTTCATCAATAGGGATGTCAAAAATCGATGGAAAGATACAGGTGAAACATTACAAGTCATCACCATATTACAGAAAAGCGACGGACAAGCGAGAGGCTACAAACAAAACCTTGATAAAAATTTTATCAAAACCCTAGGCGATCATCCGAAGACATGGGCGAGAACAATTACCAATAAGCGTTATGGGCATATCGAACTTCAAAAGGAAGCTTCTGGTGAGACCCCGTATCTTTGGTTTATGGTGAAGAAAATTTGTTTTGCCATTGAAATAGAAATACCTTGGCTCGAATGAGACTTGAAGCTTAGTCGAAGAAGAAAACCGACCAATGACCACAGGAGGCATTAGTTGACTTTCGAGATAAGGCTAAAAGAAAAGCTTGAAGCGAGGCAATTACCATGAAAGGCTGCGGCACGACAATACTGATCTGCAGGTTGTACCACACGAATTTTGGTGGGGACACCGGTACTCAAAGCAATGAACTCAAGTCATGAGGGGACCCCAACCACCAAATTTTACCCCAAATGGGAAGGCCCATATAAGTGCGAGAGATCTCTAAAAGCGGGTATTGCAAGATATCTCGTGTGGGATCGAGATCTTTATCTCGAGGGCCCATTGAACTTGAAGTGGGTAAAGAAATATTACACATGAGAAGAGCATCACAAAAGTTATACTTTCAACTTCAAAAGTAATCGAGGCACACGACTAAGTCTGACTTGGAAGTTACACTTTCAAACTTCAAAAGTGATCGAGAACACGATTAATGACCCTCGTACGTTACACTTTCAACTTCAAAAGTGGTGAGAGGCACACCGAGTTTAAGCCCTCAACCCCGAAAGTTACGCTTTATCTTTAAAAGTGACAAACTTTATGCTTTATTAAACAAAAGCAAAGAAAGTTACACTTTACCTCTAAAAGTGATAATCGTTATGCTTTCTTGACAAAAAGCAAGATTTACTAATGAAACGTTATGCTTTTCGTTAAAAGCAATTTTATTATCAATAAATTTACAAACTTTCACTTATACTTTAATATTATTTTCAAATTTCTTAAGAGTATAAAGTCAAGTTTTGGTTTGTGAAAACTATATATACATGTTTTGATAAAATTCATATTTACTTGTGGTTTGTCTTGTAATATTAATTTGAATAACTTGAGATTGATGATAATTATTGAATTTTAAGGAATCATTCAAATTAAAAGCAATCAACAAGGTTGAAGAAACTACATTTTGATAAATGAAACATGTGTAAATGAGTTTACGAAGCGAGAAATCGGAAAAACTACTACAACAAGTTATGATCTAAAGGCCAAGACATATCAAATGAAGAGGAGGCATAGCTAAAGCTTCCAAGTCGTGAATAGCGCATCTCGAACCTTAAGATTTGCGACTTTCAACTCCTTAACTTGTTGGGTAGTTACTTCAAGTCCCGTCATTTGGCACTCCACATCCACGATATTTAGCATTTAGATCCGGTGGCCTCTAAATCTTGAGATCGGATCTTCGGTTTGTTTGCGGCTTCATCAAGCTCGAGAAAATTGCCTTTGAAAAGAATCATCTTTACACTTACGTCTGATGAACCTCCGAGCGTGGTGAAACAAGATTAAAACTTGATTTGAGAAGATCGACCTAACACGAAAAGGAGACATGTCAACACCCACGACTTCAAGGTCATTCACATCATCACTAAACCTCTTGAAGTCATCGGCTCATGAGGAATATAAAGATAGAGTGTGCAACCCAAAAACAAGGCTTGCAAGTCGGTCTAGGAGGAAGAAGGTTTGGGTGGAAGCTGTCTTAATAATCAATCGGTCAAGTATTTGCGGGAAAGCCGAAGCTAGGAGGCGCTCCAGGATTTTCCGACTAGGAGATGATATCTGAAAACCCTCCACGGAATAAGATCCCACTTGGATTGAAGGAAGCTCTGGTAGAAGCCCTTTAGACGTCACCATAGAATTTGACAAGACAAGAGATGGAGGATCGGAAAGATCTTTGTATGGTGATGATTCCTCGAAGCCTTAGCCACTGGAGGATAACGAAGGTTACTATAAGGCGAGTGGGCGACATCCGGATGGAGAACATCAAACAAAGCCAGGGCCTCAACAGGCAAAGGCAAATCTTTCATCTTCTCACTCTGAAAACAAAAAACGTCAAGGCATAATATATTATAAAAAAAAAAAAAAAAAAAAAAAAGATACTCACAATATATTGAAAGAAAGATACTCACAATATAGCCAATGGAAAAGGAGTCAGGAGATGCCACGGAGACGGGAATGTCATTTAATCCATCCAAAGTACTATCAATAATGCCCTCCTGATCGATCACTAACTCGGCAGACTCCTTCTGGGGAGGATGGACATCAATGATAGTCTCGGAAGGATTCCCCTCGAGGAGGTAGGAGCCTTATTAGCATCTTTAGGCCCATCGTATGGAAGAAGTCATAGGAAGGATTGAAGAAATTGGTGTATCACCCACAATGAGGACTTGAAGCTTACATCGGATAAAGTGTCTTTAGCATCAAGGCTAACACAATCATTATGCGAAGAAGACGACTCGACACCAATAAGGATAGGTTGAGAAGGCTCACGGCTGGCAGAAACCGCTACAGCTACCTCATGTGTAGTACCAGAAATAAACCCAAGAGGAACATCATAATCCTCTTCATTGACCTCTGCAATCTGAAAATCAAGAAAATAAATACATAAGGAAACATGAAAGCAACCATACGAGGGATAAAAAAAAAATGGAAAAGTCACAAAAAATTTACCAAATTTCTACGTCAAGCTTAACTTGGGACCCTCATTTTAAGGCATCTAGAACTAGCATCATCAAGAGGACGTTTCGATGATGGCTTTAAGCGAAGCCTAATAACGGGACGACTAACAGGAACCACGATAGAAGTAATAGGAGGATCCACCTCAGAATCAGTAGTGGTAGATGCCTTCGCTTTAGAACGGGTGATTCTCATTTCCTCGGCACCGGAGGATCCTTGGGAGGAAATCCAAAGAGGTATCTGTGATAGAGATCATGAGGCGAAGCCTTGTGGTGGAAGACTCCACGGAGGTAGTAGGGACGTGTGCACGAAGAATAGTTGGGTCACTTTGAGGATGAATGCCTACCAGCCCGAGGATGATGAAGACTTAAGCATCGAGCCTCACGCTCGATGAGTAGACTCTTGGTTGACCAGCGTTACGAGCGGATAGTGGTCTTGGGAGAACATAGCAACTTTGGCCCATTGGAGCGTTCCGAATAGAAAGCGGTAGAGAACAAACCAAAGTATCATCCCCATCTTTTAAGATTGACACCTTGATAATTACGCTTCATTTGGTAGTATATCGCCCAATCCGAGAATCATTCGGTTGTAATGAAAAGAAAGGACTTATGAGGAGCATTTGGAGGCCTTGGAAATGCCCACGTAAAAGAGGGAGAGGTAGAGACAAAGTTGAGAAGAGGCGATCTCGTAAGTCTCTGACAAGTGTGGCGAAAAGGACGCCTCTGGTCAAAGCTTAAGCCCCTTCGTGACCACAGTGAGGAGAATAAAGCACGATGCAAAACCATTATCTTGACGAAGTAAGGAAGCTCCATGACCCAGAAGGAAGGCGAACCAAGACAACGAAGAACCACTCGATTCATTGATATCTCGAGTAGGAGGCGAAAGTGATGCCTATAGAAGTGGGGCGGACGGCCGCCATCGTATGCGAAATAATAGTGTATGGGCGAGTATAAAGCATGAAGAATCGTCGATAAAATGCCGTAATCTGAATTAGATCGGTGATCAATCCAATGTTGTCGCGAGGACAATGTTCTTGTGATGAAGAAGGATCTGAATCTGCTTTTCTTCTTAGGAAAATGTGCGAGGAGTAGAATATCTCAAAAAATGCTCAAAGAGAAAGATTTGAAGAAAGGAGGCGAGGGGGGG